>MU551697.1:1638555-1653555 GCA_024362625.1 Silurus asotus | reverse complement strand
GTAAAAGGTGATGTGGCGGCAGGTGAAGAGGGACGTGGCAAACACAAAGGTAAAGTCATATGAGGGGTTGTATGAGAAGTTGGACACTAAGGAAGGGGAAAGGTATTTGTACCTATTGGCCAGGCAGAGGGACCGAGCTGAGAAGGATGTGCTACAAGTTAGAGCAATGTTTTTTCCACAAATTGTTACCAAAAAGTAAGTACACAATTATAAGTATAAGATTATAAAATGTCTTTGAATGCTGTTGCATTCAATTTTCCATTCACTTGAACTAGGAGGCCCAAATCTGTTCCAGCATGACAATGCCCCAGTGCACAAAGCCAGCTCTATGAACATATACTTTACATGTGTTCCAGTGGAAGATCTTAAGTGGCCGGGTATAGAGGTCTAAACCTCACCCCTTTTAAACATCTTTGGGTGGAGTGGAGGCATTTTGAGAGGTGTGGAGGTTATTATTACAGCAAATGTTGACTAAATGTGAAATCTTCTTTTTCTTCTAACGGCTGCTCCCATTAGGGGTCGCCAAAGGGGATCATCAATCTCTTTAATGCTCTGTCCTCTACATCTGTCTCTTTCAAACCAACCACCTGCATGTTTTCCCTCACCACATTCACAAACCTCTTTCTTGGTTTTCTTCTTTTCCTGCATAGTGGCTTCATTACTCGGTCTCAATCATTCATTTATCTATATACCCCATTTTCCTCTTCTGCACGTGTCCAAACAATAAGTAAACATATAAAAACTGTGTCTAAAATGTCAATATTGTGTGTGAGCACCATCTTAATCCTCCTGGGCATGGAATTCACCAGAGTTGCACAGGTTGTTGCTGGGATCCTCTTCCACTCCTCCATAATGGCATCACTGAGCTGTTGAATTTTAGACACATGGCGCTTCTCTACCTTCCGCTTGAGGATGCCACACAGGTGCTCAATAAGCCAACTTCTGCACCTGACGCACAGCACAAGGAACTCAACTTCTTTGATGGACCCTTGTGAGGCCTGTTTCAAGTGAAACCTATCTTGAAAAATCCTCTGTATGACCCTGGACACTGTCTTGTAACTCAGTTTCAGGGTGTTACTAAACTTTTTATAGCCTCGACCATCTTTGTGCAGAGCAACAATTCTAATTCTTAAATCCTCAGAGAGTTTTTTGCCATGAGGTGCCATGTTGAAAATCCAGTGGTCAGTATGAGAGATTTCTACTCAAAGCACCAAATTTAAACTGCTCTAATACAAGATACACAAATTTGTATGGTCCTGTCAAAAAGACATTGTTTGATTGTTTTGATTTGTTCGATTGTTTGCATTGTTACATGACTTACAGCTTTTATCACTTAGGGTTTACTTACTTTTCTTGCCAGTTATTTTGACAATAATGGTTGTATGTTAAGTTAATTTTAGAGCACAGTAAATCTGTACTGCTTTACAAGCTGCACATTGGCTACTCTAAAATATATCCAAGTTTCATTTCTATAGTATTGTGTGTTGAGAAGATATACTAAAATGTTTGCTGAAATGTGAGGGGTGGACTCATTTTTGTGAGATACTATATATACTATACATAATAATATTATGCCATAGATGGAACTCCTCACTGGACTTCTTCCTTGTGTGTAGGCTTGTACTTGTACAGTCTGATCATGGAGCCCATGTGTCGCTCTCACGTCTCAGATAATTATTCCGCGGAAATGAACTTTAAATCTTTCTGTTCCATTCAACGCTCACATTATAATCATTCCACTTTTTTTTATCCACTTCCATTTAAAAAAAAAGGGGGGGTGCATTGAAAGGAGGAATTATACATTTGGCATTAGCAGAAATGGCGTTGTGAATAGAAGCATGTAGATGGAAGCCCTCCTTTGCCCTTTAAACACGTTCACAGTGTTGGACCTGTGTGGCCCCATGACGTTGACGTCGGGTCAATAATTAGTCGATGAAATTAACTTTATTTCTCTTTTTCCCATTTCAGATTCCCGCTCTAATCATTGAAGTTTAATTAAAAGTCTCAATCAATCTTTTGATTTTGGTTCTACAACAATAACGGTGCATCTCAGGGAACGAAAGCTTAATCCACCCTTGTCCTGCTGTGACATCTGATGCCTGCAAAGACAAACTATCCCTTAAAAAAGTTCAATCGACTGAGCATTATGTCTTTTAAAAACTCATTATGAGAGCAGTGGAAGTGTCGTTATATATACCACAATGCACTGGGAGAGGATTAGGCCTCATTTGGGATGTGGGACGCAATTAGGGCACTCTGAATTAGTTTCATTTTTAAAGTTATGGAGACACAATGAGTAGGAAAAAAAAGCAAGGAACAGCTCTCAGTCCTTTCGCTCCCATCAGCACCATCGTAACTGAGCTAATCATTAAGCTACGTTCTCTTCACAAATGTCTTTGGCTTGTAAGCTTCGTCAAAAAGTAGTCGCCAGTTTCGTGCAGGAGTTTTAAACGTAAACTGTCCTGCTGGAACATCCGGTAAGAAGCCATTTTAGATGTTGTAGGACACGCTTTGTAAGGAATTAGCAATAAAAATTTAAAAATAAACTCTTGCTAATAATTAAATGCTGACCTAGGGGGAAAAAAGACGACAAAAAAAACTTGTAAAAGGACATTTGGGATAAGTATAAAGCTGTATTAAACATGACACGCTGTCAGTTTGGATTCATGAGGATTAGCTTTGTGTTTTAGCTAAAATGTAGCAGCTAGCTTAAGGGTTTAATATTGAGTGTGTAGCTAAAATGAGATATAGTTCATTTTATTCATTTTTGTATTACGGACTGCTTGAAGTACAACAAGAACTTTATGACCTGTGACTTGAGATGTAATAGAGAGGATGGTCTAAAAGTAAAAAAAAAACATGGTGGATATCAGGAGGCGTTTTAGCCAAAGTGTTAGCATAAAGAGAGGGAAAGAGATAGAAAACGAGAGGGAAAGAGAGAGAAGTAGAGTTAGTTGGCACTATAAAGGCAGATTTATACCATTTAGACCATTACCTACAATTTCTCCACTCCCGGCGACGAAGTAAAATATGCTTCTGATCCGCCGCACACGCTTACAACCACGAGTGATTAAACCACCAGAATATATTAAATAAAACCCATTCTCCCTATTAAAAAAAAATTAATGAGACAGGTACCGGAAATGCTATGATAATGAGCAGAGTTAAGATGGCTCGCTGCAGTACAGATAGCGCTCGGCGTTAATCCGAACATCCCACTTCGTGCTTTCTTCTTCTACTTCTTCTCTACCTACTCAGAGTCGCGTTTAAGCCGAGATGAAACCAGAGGAAATAATCAGCAGGTAAAAGATCTTATACAGAGAAGCGGCAAGGCTAATCTTGCAGCTCTAGCACAGTGTTCTCAGCTGCAGCTGGAGTATAACACACACACACACACACACACACACATATGCACTCATAAACCATGACAGAGCTTTCAACATTAGAGCAGATGAGAAAGCATAACTGTTATATGAACACAAAATATAATTTTGCATGAGTACACACAGACAAAGACACACACACACACACACACACACACACACACACACAATATTCCCCCCAAAAACCCACATGCAATGTAGATGTTACAGTTTGATTTTTAAGTACACTTTTTTATTGTTAAGTTTTAAACTGAAAGTGAAGGTGACACACAGACACACACTCGCCACACACATACACACCCAGATACACACACACACACACTTGAGAACTTTTTTTTTTTTTTTAAGTAAGTCTATTCATACATGAACATGAAATGAAAAGAAGAGAGAACACTAAAGACACTTCAAGACTATTGTAAGTGTATGGTCATTGACGTGATTGATATTTGAATTATTTTCAGTCTAATCATTTGTGAATCAGAGTCTGATGTTTAGACACATACAGTGAATCAAACACACACACACACACACACACACACACACACACTCACACTTACACACACACTTGCAGTACATACACTCACAAAATCACTCACAATTGTACACACACCGACAACCAAACATACATACACAAACATTAACATATACACACATACTTACACACACTCACAGATGCTCTTAAAAACTTACAAACTCACACAAAAAATACACTAAGTGAATCAAACACACATTCCCAAACACACACACACGTCACAGAGTGAATCAAACACACACACACACACACACACACACACACACACACACACACAGTGATTTTGTAGCATTAACATTTTGTAACATAAGACACAAGAAAACGAAGGAGGATTAGACATATTTCAAGCAAAGTTACTAGTCTCTCTCTCTCTCTCTCTCTCTCTCTCTCTCTCTCTCTCTCTCACACACACACACACACACACACACACACACACACACACACACACACACACACACACACACACTAGTGTTGCAGGGCTCTCAATCTCAGCTGGCAGTCTTTCAGTGTGCAGTTAAAGGTCCATCCGTCATGCTGTAGTCTAACCAAAACAAAACGGTGCCAACTGGTAGCTCTTAGAGCGGGTTTCAGTGCAGCCCCCATCAGTCCCACCCCCCACCCCCCTCTCACCCCCCTCACCACCAGCACCACCATGATTAATGTGAGGCACACAGACAGGTAAACACACACCCTGACACTATGTGTGCCTGCATCTCTATGTGTGTGTGTTTGTGTGTGTGTGTGTGTGTGTGTGTGTGTGTGTGTGTGTGTGTGTGTGTGTGTGTGTGTGTGTGTGTGTGATTAATTTCCAGTGTGAAGACAGGTAAACAGAAAGATATTTACATGCTTTATCCTCCTCCCTGTTCCGACTTAGTTCTTCTAAGCTGGAGATATTTTATCCTTTCAGCTAAAACTGTTTATTTTTTTGCGCTTTTGACGCTCTGACACGCACCACTCTCTCTTTCTCCATCTTCTGTTCTTGTTTCTCCTCTGCTCACCAGTTATCTCTCTGCTTCTGACTCCTTCTTTTTTTAGCCTTTCCGAAAGGTTGTGTACGCAAACGCACCAATGGAAAGAAAAAGAACGCAAATCAATACAAACCAGCTTTAATACTTTCATTTTGCCACGTATTTACTCATTTATAACATTTATTTATTTATTCATTCTTTTTTTTTATTAATTCATCAGAAACAGATCGGTACTGCAGTAGGGTGTGTGATTTAAAATGTAGATATTGTTATTCATTAGTAACACAATGCATTAAAAGGGACTTAAAATAACACATACATTGTTAATGAGATGATTAATAACATTAAAACATTAGATTTAAAAAAACGGATGAAATATTTAATGTTAATAAATAAATATCAGATTAAGGAAAATGTAATATTAGATTAAATTACATTGAAATCAAATTAAAATTGCAATAAAATCAATCCAAATAAATACATATACCTACAATTTTAACCACAGTCCACTGTCTCTCCCCATCACTGCAGACACAAACTACCCTCTGACCCTGAAAGGTGTCTACTAATCCCATCCTTTCCACACACACACACACACACACACACACACACACACACACACACACACACACACACATACACTGACTACAGACAACCTTTGCATATTCTGCACATACACAGACCGATCACAGCGTTACACATGAAATACTATGATGTTACATTGCACACTGCACACTCTAAACATGGACACACTTCTGTTTCTTGCATTTGCACTACCACAATAGTCTTTTTTTGGTTTTTCTTGTGTCCTTAATTAAAGCCATAGTCCTCTTGAAGGATCCACAGAGTAAAAATGTCATTGTATTCACTGTAACAGACTGTTTCCAGTACATATGTCAAGAATCTCTTGAATGAAACATATTAGAACATCAATATCATTACAGTTTATAGCACTGTAGCCATTCATATATGATTCTGATTATGGATGTAAAAAAAAAGGACATACCGCATGGCCCTCTACCAATCTACAGTGTGTATGAGTGTATGTGTGTGGGGGCACTGTCAGAATTCAAACTCATTTCCAAACAAAACCTCTGACAGCTGCACCACGCCGCAGCCAAAAATCCTCAGAAATATGGCATTTGAGTGTTTTTACTGTAACTCTGTGGTGAAGGCTCTGCGTAAGCGATGGGAAAGTTGCGAGTTTGAATCGCAGGCCTGCCAAAGAGCCGCTATTTAGCCCCGGATCAAAAATCTTAATCCTCAAATGCCTACATCTGTGCTTGAATTGGAGTCTGGTTTAAATAAAACTGTAAAAAAAAAAAATTGTTGTTGTTTGAATCTGACTGGCCAGAAAGGGAGTAAATCACGAATTCAGACAGAGGTTCGGTCTGCACGACAAATCCTATTATCATTTCTGAAATAACATCAAAACCCTCCGCATTAAGGAAGGATGAAAATAAACAGTAAAATTAGTTTAAAGTGAGGAAATAGAAGTTTATTTTATATGTTAGTAATATGTAATGTGTTTTTAGGTTTGTTTTTTTTGACATTCCGTTGCGTTTATAGCTGCTTTATTATTAACTTGTTTTGTGGAAATTTCACAAAATTTAAAATAACTATCAAATGTATACAAAAAAATTTCAATTACATTTTGTTTATTAATAAATATAAAAAATATTAATTTCCCAATTTGCTACGGTTTAAGAGTAATAAAACACTTTATAATTTTGTAATTTGTAAAAGAAAAACAATAGCTTTACTTCATGTTTTTCTAAAACAGCACACCTCATCGTGTGTGTTATTTTGTACACATACTGTATAAAAGACCATAAACTATCTGTACAAATGTATTGAGATGCCTAAATTTTCCCACCATATGTTTTTCCCCAAAATGTTATTACAAAGTTTGGATGCGTTAGCAATATATATTCCTTTCATTTAAACTAGGAGACCCAAACCTGTTCCAGCATGACAATAAAACTGTGCACAAATCCAGCTCCATGAACATATGGTGTACATGGTTTGGAGTGGAAGATCTTGAGTGACCTGCTATAAAGTTCTGACCTCATTGAACAACTTTGGGATGAACTGAAATGCTGACTGTACTCTAGATCTCCTCACCTCACCTACATCAGTATCTGACTTAACTAAAACCCTTGTGGTTAATTGACCAAAAAGTCATTTAAAAAAGGGAAGGGTTTGCTCAGAAGGTCCTGAGTTCAAATCCCACCACCACTAAGCTTCCACCTTTTGAATCAGCCTTAAGGATTATTTAAAAGGTCCTAAGTGTTTTCAGCATGTATACTTTAGTATCAAAATAGACAGTTTCTCCAATTTACGTTCAGACTATCAAGTGTTTAGGAGGCCAACTATAAACCATCTCATCGATCCGGCCCGGCCTTCTGATTCTTCCATCTTAGTTCTGGTGAAAATGCTGCATTTAAAATCCCATAGAAGATTTAACAACGTTAACTGAATCATTAATAAATCTTCACTTGCTAAACATTTAGTGGGAAATCAGGCTGTGGTGTGATGACAGAGCTTTTCACCTACGTGTGACCCCGAGCTGAAGAATGACAGATATTTAGCTGATGGTGACAAGAAGTGCAAGTCGACGGTCTGCCAAACGTGTGGTGTGCCTCCGGCTACTAACATACAGTGTATGTGACATTCTGTCACACAGCTGTTGAGTTATCTTCAGTAAATACAGTACATGTCAACAGTTACACAGATCGCAGACTGATAGATAGAGAACTAGATCTGCTTTATTGATCACACACAGACACCTACAGCGGTGTGTATGCGAGTACTTGAACACCTCACGTTTCCTATCGCGATTGGATAGCGCGGTCTCTCTCTGCAGCAGAGAAATACAATTTTACACTTAATGAATGAATCTTTCGCTTTATCAGCCGTCGCACTTAAGGATTCAATTATCTCAGCGCTCATCCTCCCGTAGCTTGGAATGCGATTACACTGTTTTTGTCAGTCGGCTTGACGAGAAAAAAAATAATAATCATCTCTTTCCTTCTGCACATTTTTTTTTTCTTGCTGGATTATTTGAGCAGATTAATATTTTAATCAGGGTAAAGCACAAACTGAATATTCTTTCGAAGTGCCTCCGGGATTATTAAAATAGAGTTAAAGGTCGGAGAGTGATAATAAATAAGAGCACTGAGGTTGAAAGGCGGTGTGGTGATGCACTGTATCTTAGTTAATCTACAGTATAAGGATAAAGCAAGGTTTAGGAAGAGGTTATACTCTATTTGGACAAATGGTTGTGCATTTGATTTGTATGCTCGTTCTGAACATCCCAATCCACATTTAATTCCCATTTGCTGTTATAATAACCTCCAATCTTCTGGGAAGATATTTTGTGGATATTTATTTTGGGAGTGCGAACAGGAGCTTTGAGGATGGATTTGGACTGTAGTTATAGTCACCAGTCTGCTACATTGACTCAGGACTACAGTTTGCTTCTGATCATCATCACTGTACCCCGCAACATCGTATATTTGCAATAGATGGACATTCGGTGCAACCCAGACAAGGATGAGTTCCCTCTTGTGTGGTTCCTCTCAAGGTTTCTTCCTTGTGGCATCTCGGGGAGATTTTCCTTGCCACAGTCGCCACCAGTTTGCTCATCAGAACCAAACTTACTTTTAAAGAACATATAGATTTTTTGATCACCACATTATCTGTGTTAAGCTGCTTTGAGACCATTTTCATTGTTAAAAGTGCAATACAAATAATAATGAATTGAATTGAATTGAATTGAATTTGTGCTCATTCAGCTACAAAAGTTTTAGTAAATGTAGGTACTGATGTAGGTAAGGTGAGGTGGTCTTGAGGAAAGTCAGCTAATTTATTCCAATTCTTTCCAAAGGTGTTTAATATGTTTGAAGCTCTATAGCTTGAAATCTTTTACTCCAACCCATTAAAACCATATCTTCATAAAGCTGGCTTTGTGCACAGGGACATTGTTATGCTGGTACAGGTTTTGGTCTCGTAGTTCAAGTGAAGGGAAAAATGAATGCTACCCTACCTAAAGACACCATACAAAAAACTTTGTGGTAACAGTTTGTGGAGGAACCACAAATGTGTGGAAAAGTCAGGACTTGTAGAGGCACACACTATAGTTGACATACAGCAAAATTAGTGGTGGACAGTAACAAATTAATGTAATTTGTTGCTGTACTTTTGTAGCTTTTTCGCGTATCTGTACATTACTAAAGAATTTTTATTCAGGGAGACTTTGAAATGTAGTGAATTAAAGTAAACTCAATCATCTTACTTTTAATCAACTACATTTTGCAAAATCAATTGTAATTTTTTTATTTGAGGTTCCCTGGTGGTCTAGTTGTTAGGATGCGGTGCTCTCACCGCTGCGGCCCGGGTTCGATCTCCGATCAGGGAACCAACCCCAGCCATTAGGGTTGCACAAGCCTCAGTGTCGGTCCCAACCCCGGATAAATGGGGACGGTTGCATTAGAAAGGGCATCCAGCGTAAAAACATGTGCCAAATCAAACATGCGGATGGTCAGCTGTAGCGACCTCTAACGGGTGAAGCCAAAAGAAAGAAAGAAAGTTGTCCTTTTTGATTTGTGAGCGGATAAAAGCGTAACTGGTCAAACACACAGCAGTTCACCAATCAGGGTCGAGCTCTGTTATGAACTCGTTTTGAACTATGTAACTTACCACTAACATTTTAGCATCAGTTTAACAGCAAGCAGAACATTTCAGAGGAATAAATAATGGAATAAACTCCTGACCCGAACTCACCACAACACCCGTGGCCTTAATTGTGCGATTTTTGTAAAGTAGTTTTGAGTTTTGAAAAGACGGTTTTGGGCTCCTGATAAATGTAATACATATCAATCAGTGTTTGACTCATTAATATCATGCTATTGATAGATCAGTGTGCTAAGAGTAACGTTCTTTTTACATAAACGGATTCTTGTGGCAAAAATGATAATAGGACATAATAAATCATTGTACCTTGGATAGTTAAATACACCTGAAGGCAAATACTTTTGTACTTTTACTTAAGTGAAAGTTCAAAGGGACACTTCCTTTTACTGGAGTCATATATTACCTACCGTATCCCTACTTTAACTAAAGTACAGGGTTTGTGTACTTCGTCCACCACCGCATAAAATTTAGCATTATATTATTTTCTTCAAAAAATATTCAATTCAGCAGAACATGCTATTGGCCCTAAATAGTTCTATATGTTAGTAGTAAGGGACAAAGTGTACTAGTGTACAGCGATGATAAATAACTCTGAAGCAAGAGGCGTGATGAACTTTAATTACAGTGTTGTAACTCAAGACACAATTGACACTTAGGAAAAGGGCAAATGTACAAAGTGTTGTGTGTGAGAGTGAAAATAAGGGTGTAGCCCACTAATTGTCTTCATTACAGTGTTGTGCATATGTCACAATTTTTTCTTTTATTATTCTGAGAGAGCAGAACCTGGAATGACAAGAGAAGATATACTGTTGCGTTTTTGTTGTTGTAATGGCCAGATATTTTCATTGCATTTTACAAATCTTACAAATTTTATGTAAAAAAGACCGACAGACAGACAGACAGACAGACAGACACACACACACAAACACACAAACACACACACACACACACACACACAGCATCATGGGTTCATACTTCATCCGCAAGTTGTAATCATCTGCTTACTGACAATTTAATTAGAGAAGTGTCCAGCCAGCACTATGTGCTTGAAATTAAACTAACTTATGACTCACACACCAAACACACAAACACACACACACACACACACACACAGCATCATGGGTTCATACTTCATCGGCAAGTTGTAATCATCTGCTTACTGACAATTTAATTAGAGAAGTGTCCAGCCAGCACTATGTGCTTGAAATTAAACTAACTTATAACTCACACACTCACACACTCACACACACACACACACACACACACACACACACACACACACACACACACACACACACACACACACACACACTCTAACTCTAATAATTATCTAGGCTAAACAACATGAAGGAAAATCATTTATGCAGCATAATGATCTCTTGCTCTGTGTATTTGTGTGTGTGAGTGTGTGTGTAAAGGGGGTTTCACATCCTTATCACCCTCGACCTTATCTCTCAAAATTATACAGTTGCAGTGTCTCTGCTTGTCTGCATAATTGTGTGTGTGTGTGTGTGTGTGTGTGTGTGTGTGTGTGTGTGTGTGTGTGTGTGTTTTACTGGATTACCATACCTGAGTGTGATACAGTGTCTCAGATAAGAGTTATTGATCATAGGAACTGATTGGCAGCGGATGCGGTTGCCATGGAGATTTCTCTGTAGTGTGTTCTCTGCAGTAATGTCAGAAATATGGTTAGACAAAGATTTCGGAATTGTATAAGAAAAACCTGAAATCTGAAAAAACAGCGAATTCTGATTTTGGGTTACTATCTCATGTGGGTTTCCTCTGGGGTATCTAATGGGTTTTCTTTGAGGTCTTTGCTGACCTAAAAAAGAAACATGCAGGTAAGTGGTTATGTGCTAAATAGCCCCCAGATGTGAATACTGTTTATGAATGTATCTGAATATAATTTATAATAATATAAAGTCCATATAATCACAATTTCAAAAAAGCTGGGACATGGCCATGTTGACCACTGAATACAATCATGCCTTTTTAATCATGCAAGACCACGGGCATCCAGTATCGATTTGTATTCTTGTCGTTTGACTGGTCCCTTAAGATTTCTCCAGATTCTTTGAAACTTTTGATGATTTTATATACTGTTAATTATAATATATTCAACTGTTTTGAAATTTTATTTGGAGGAGCATTATTCTGAAATTGTTCCACAATTTGTAGACATGGTCTTTCACAGATTAGTGAGGCTCTGCCCCTCTTTACTTCTAAGTCACTCTGGCTCTCTAAGATACACTATTTATACCCATCATCTTACTGACCTGTTGTCAATTAATTAGTTGCAAAATTCTTCAACTGTTTAATTTTAATAACACTTACTTTTTCCCCTATCTGATTTTTTAAAAGGTGTTGCAGCTATCAAATTTTAAATTCATATTTTTTTATGTTTTACTGTAAATAAAACATTATGAGATTTGCAAATCATTGCCTCCTGTTTAGCATTTTACATAGTGTCCCAACTTTTTTTTGGAACTGGGGTTTTACATTTATGGCACTTGGCAGCTGCATTTATATGCAACAACTTACAGTTCATTTATCTATACAAGGTTTAAGGGCCTTGCTCAAGGGCCCAGGTGCAGTGGTGTTGGGATTTGAACTCAAAACATTTCAATCTATTTTATTTAGGACATTTTTACTTTAGTTTTTAATGTGTAATACTTTTCTTATTTATTCTACTACAATACAGAAAGAAATACATGCTGCTCCTCGCTAATTTGAAGGGAATATAAAAATTGGGTTAAATGAAAAGCTGTCCTGAAACCACACCCATAACTACACAATTGTTTTGGTGAGCATAAGGGTTTTCTTTCTGTATGTTGTAACAACAAAAACATGTTTCCTTACTGGTTCAAATCATATTAAAATCATAGATTAGTGCAATTGGTGCACATATTATATATATGTATATTCATTATGAAGTATTTTTTCTTTAGTAGAAATGTAAACCGAGGACTTTTGCCTCCACTCTAACTTTTACTCAAGTGCAAGAAGTGCTTCACCCACCACCGATTAAGTCAGGGGAAATGCAATAAACATGAAAATTAAACAATATTTGAGCATCAAACTTAAAAAAAAATTATATATATATATATATATATATTTATAAACAAATAAATACATTATGTCATAAAAATTGGGTTTTACCAGTAAATAAATCCAAGAAGATCTAATCTCTTCAAAGCTGGACAAAAGGCCTTATAACCTCATTTACTGACATACTTAGGATTCCAGTGTGGAAATGATGAATCATATTTTGTTTTTCATTTAGTGTGGGAGGGGAAAGTCACTATTTATTAGTGTTCTTGTTTCTTTTTGACGCACAATTTCCCTCTTGATTTGATGCTATTGATCTTAAGACCAATATGTCTTGACAAAACTCCTTTACCATTTTTTTTATTATTTTGCCTCTGTGGTCTTAAACTCAGAGTTTTTTTTTTTTTTTTTTTTTTACTTGTGCTTATTTTTACTTGGACTGGTATGTGCTTTCCGAACATCCAAATTCACATTTAGTCCCATTTGCTTTTTAATCTCCACTCTTTTGGGAAAATGTTCCAATAGATTTTGCATTTGGTTGCAGAGATTTGTGCTCATTTAGCCACAAGGGTGTTAGTAAAGTCGGACACTGATATACAGTAGGGCGAGGAGGCCTGGGGTGCAATCAGTGTTTTAATTCATTGTCTTTTTGTCCAAAATTTATATATACAGTATGCATTTACCTTGTGTTGAATTAAAAATAATTAGATATATATGTTTAATAACTAGTAAATTAATGCAACAATGAGTATCACAGTAAAGGTAAGAGTGAAATGTGATGTCAATTCCAAACAATAAAGGCATTTCATACATTATACATTACAGTTGTTTACAAAGGCTGGGCTACACTGTATGGACCAAAGGATTGAGACACCTGACTTTTTCAGCCAGATGTGGCCTTTCCCCAAATTGTTCGAGACACACAATTGTAAAGGACATCTTTGGATGCTGTGGCTTGAAATTTTCCCTTCATTTAACTAGTAGACCCAAATCTATTCCATATCCATCTGATATGCTTTTTATGGGATCGTGAGTGGTCTGTTATAGAAGTCTGATCTTAACTCTCCTGAACACCTTTGGGATAAATTAGAATACTGACTGCATCCAAGGCATCAAGAAATTGTAGCTAAATACAAAAGACTTCTAGAAATGTATTTGTAGCAGTGATGGACTGAAGCACTGAAGTCAAGCACTTGGATTGATTGCTAAAGTAAAACTTGCAGTTTATTCAGTGAACTGAATAAAAGATAATATTTCATAAAGGGACTTCTTATTAGCCTCAGGTCAATGCAGAATAAATAGGATTAAATAATAATAATAAAAAAGTATGTGTTAGATTTTGCTATTTCTACAGAACAGGATGATAATCTAAAGTAAAGTGTGCATTAAACAATAGGTTCCCTCAACCCTTGTAGTTTAATACACATCTATACCATTGTTAAATCCTACAATCTAAATGGTGAGAATGATAATTTATCTATAACAGGAGCCCTTACAGTCAATATTGCTGTTAACAATTAACTTTTGTTTTCAAGAATAACGGCTAATCCACATTAGAGCCCTTATGGCAGATGCTGAACATTCTGTAAGCCTAGACAAAAAAAAAACAACAACATATGATTGTTCCTATAATCATAGAGGATATTTACTGTGTATGTCATTCATCAATGACAATGGCTCAATTAAATTATTTTTTTTCCAATTTTTCACATATGCATTGCTACACAGTAAAATCCTTTCATCATAAATCTCAGCTTGTTAGGAAGCTGGCTCAGAGCACAAGGTCAGCCAGCAAACAGTGAGCAAAGACGGTTAGGGGCCTCGCACAAGGGCCCAGCAACCACCAATGCCATTTGTAGCTGCAAAATCTGCTTTATAGGAACATTTTCAAGAAAGTGAATGTTGCCATTTCGGGCTCAGTCATGATTTATTTATTTTAATAATGAACTTATAAACTTAATTAAGCATAGCAATACGCATTATTATTAATAATAATATTAAGAAGAAGAATAAAGTGAACAAGAAACAAGTGTTATTATTATTATTATTTTGGAGTGGTCAAGACTAAAAAAAGCGACAGGCCTAAATACAGAAAATGACATTTTATCAAGAAAAAGGTTTGTGTGGTTAAATGCTGTGATATAAGAGGAATAAATTACCTAGTGACAGTAAAATCATTAAATACTTTCCTATTACCCTCTGGTCATGTTAGATTTCACCTATACAATATTTAGACCTTTATTAAGCACTTCATTCTGAAGTGTATTATATAGTACAGGATTGAAATTAGGCATCAATCCAAAAGATCTGAAGAACTACACCAATTTCGAGACTCGTTATAACTCGCGACCGGAGATAGAAAAGCTTGACTCAG
>MU551697.1:1623555-1633555 GCA_024362625.1 Silurus asotus | reverse complement strand
AAAATCTTCCCAGAAGAGTGGAGGGAATTATAAGATGAAATTGGGACTAAATGTGGAATGCAATGCTCAAAAATCACCAACGATGCAGTACTTATGATCAGGTGTATATGAAATATAGTGTATATGAGATATGTGCATTGTATTTAAAAGATTACACAATATAATACACAGGGTACTGTATATACAGATGGTTTACAGATACATAAATATAAACTAGGATATATATATATATATGAATGTGTTATGTGTGTGTGTGTGTGTGTGTGTGTGTGTGTGTGTGTGTGTGTGTGTGTGTGTGTGTGTGTGTGTGTGTTTATGCTTGTGGATGTGTGATTTTTTTTCATATTTAATAATAATAAAGTCAATAATAAAAAACAATAAGAAAAGAGAAAAAAGTTATAAGTAGTAATAAGCAACCTGAGAAATAAAAATATAGTGGTCAACT
Organism: Silurus asotus; assembly: GCA_024362625.1. Classification (NCBI taxonomy): domain Eukaryota; kingdom Metazoa; phylum Chordata; class Actinopteri; order Siluriformes; family Siluridae; genus Silurus; species Silurus asotus. The sequence goes on along the minus strand of MU551697.1, from coordinate 1,633,110 downwards.
TGCAAGTGAAACGGAAGTAAAGTATAGCAAGAAGCAGAAAGCAAGAATAGCCAGTACATTCATTCATTCGAGTGTGTGTGTGTGTGTGTGTGTGTGTTGGCAGCAGGCACTCTGATCCTTGTGCTGCCGGAATTCACTGTGGATTACTTCTGGACTGCGGCTGACCGCACTGGCACTTGCGGTGTTCCCACTGAGAGGATTTCAGAGCCCAGACAGTCGGCCATGCCAGAGGAGAGCCAGAGGGGTGTTTGAAATGCCCCAAAGGCTTGATCTGTTCCTCATCGGTATGCTTGCTACTTCACATGCATGCTGAACATCTTATGGGCAAGCTCGGTGCCTGGAGGATATACCCAGTGATGCACAAATAACCTTATGGGTTTGCTCATGCTCCAAGACTCAGAGGTATGGTCAGTTTGCTAGATGTCTTACAGAGGTGCCTGCCAGAGGTGCTTTTCTGTCTTCCTGGCACCTGCATGCCTTGTTGGCATACTCAGTTTCCTCAGGAATATATTCGAAGCATTGTTTGTGGGCATATTGATATTCAGACTCATAGTCAGGTGCAGGGGGTTAATCTGACTAACAGAAGGCTGTAAGTTTGAATCTCAGCCGTTTTAAGACCCCACAATTGGGGCCCTGGGTGCAGTTATTTACTCTCCCTAACAGTCAGAACGGTCGTACATCTATGTTTTAGTGGACTGTGAATGGCTCAGCAAATTACCTATAATCCTCCATGCATTTGCTATTTTTACCACTAAGTATGCAAAGCATGTAAACTGAGTCTAGACAAAGGTTCAATTTTACTTCCTCTCATTATTATTATTATTATTGCTATTCTTTTTATTGTTGTTATTATTGTTATTATCTTCTGCATATATTGTTCCTGTTCATAATTTTCCAAAAAATTATTTGTGGGAAATAAATCTTTTTTAAGTAAAAATTATGACCTTAAAGATCTCAATGGTCTCAATAAACTGCCCATAATAAAATAATTAAGTTACTCTGCTGGTATTCTTCACAAATTACTTAAATTGAATAACCATTTTGGGAATGAGCTCATACTTCCATATACCCTGGACTTGAAACTGGGTCAAGGCAGTTCACTTTGTTTGTAGCCATGCTATAAAGTAAAGACACATTGTGACTGTCTATCAACAGGCTTGGGGTCTTATCTGTGACCTGGCAGCTACAGAATCAAGTATAATCAATGCTTTATAGGCCTCAAAGTGTCTGAACTGCTCAGTCCATCAAATCTGTAGCCTGATCAATGTACAAACAATAGTAAGATATATGCCTTCAGTGCCTTATGAGCTTTTTTCAATAGACCATGGGAATAGTCAAAGCCGTGCTTATTACCTTGGTGGCACATCCAAGGCCTTGTAGGCATCTTTAGGATATCTCAATAATTTTAATATACAGTATATGTATTCTTGGATATACTAAATAATGGGTCAAGAATGAGAATAACAGAATTAGTTAATGTGTAAAATAACTACCTAGTAATATGTAAAATCAAGCAGGATTGTTTTCTTTATTCGAAATTATTCATAACTCAGATGGTGCAACACTGTGTACAATGTAAGCAAAAACTAATGCAATGATATTTTATTCATGATAGAACATAGAATACAACTCAAATGCTCAAATTGAGGAAAATAAGGAAAGAATAATGTAATTTTGAATGAAAAGGTGGGACAGTGCCATGTTTACCCCTGTGTAGCATCCTCCTTCTTTTACTCTGCAGTCTGAATATGTCTGGAAGATCTGGTGCAGGGGTTTTGGGAGAGGAATGTCCCTTTTGAGTCTGATAAAGAATTCTACTTGCTCAACAGTCCTGGGGAGTTTTTATCCTATTTTTTATTTTATGGTGCGTGAAATTAGTGCAGTTAAACATTATCTTGCCGTCGACTTGCTCATCAGGGACAAACTTACACTTATAAAGAACATCTTATTCATTTTTATCACCACATTATCTGTGTAAAACTGCTTTAAAACAAAGTTCATTGTTAAAAGTGTGAATTTTTATTGAAATATGCAAGACCTTCCCTGAAAAAGACATTGTCTAAATGAAAACATTTGTTGTTCTGAAATCTGTATATACCGTTCAGCATTGATGGAGCCTTTCCAGATGTCCAAGATACCTAATCCATAGCCACTATTGCATCCCTATACCATGAGAGATGCAGGCTTTTCAACTAAGCACTGATAACAAGCTGGATGGTCCCTCTACTCCACACAGCAACCATGTTTTCCAAAAAGGATTTAACATTTTTATTTGTCTGACCACAAAATTGTCCCATGTGCACAGAGATTTTCAAAATGCTCATAATCTTTTAATGATATCATGTACTGTAGATGTTGGGATATTCAATGTCTTTCCAATTTTAAGATGAGAAACTTTTCAGAAACTATTCAGAAAATGTTCTGCAATTTGTAGACATAGATTATTTTGCAAATTATTGAACCTCTGCCCATCTTACTTCTGAAGGACTCTTACATACTTACTCCATTTATACCCAGTCATGTTACTGACCTGTTGCCAATTAACCTAATTAGTTGGAAAACATTCCTTCAGCTGTTTCTTTTTAGTACCATTTACTTTTCCAGACTGATGTCGCCCAATTTATCCATTAAATGTCATCAGTTTAAACATTTGATGTGTTTATGTTTTGTGTTCTATTGTGAATTAAACATGGCTTTATGAGATTTGCAAATCATTGCATTCTGTTTTTATTTATATTGTGCACAGTGTCCAAAGTCTTTTGGAGTTGCAGTTGTAAATATATGTTGTAAGTACATTTAATACTTAAAAAAAAAGTTTGTTATTGACTTTTATGCAAAGTATTAAAATATTGTTGTCAAATTATTGTTAAAGATATTTTTGATTTTGCAATTGATATAATTGTATACCAAGCATTGATAAGATAAAAGATACTAATCAACTCTCAAGGTCAACTCTTGATGAAGATAATTCAATTCATTTTTATTTGTATAGAACTTTTAACAACGGACATTTTCTCAAAACAGCTTTACACAGATGATGCAGTAATATAGAAAGTAATTATATAAAAATGTCAGGACCTTTCAGACTTTCCTAAAATGAATATTGTGCAGTTTTACTTTTTGGTCCTTGATAAAACTAGTCTCAGTCATGGCTAAAATATTTCATAATAGCACCTAGTTTTATCTGAAAACAGGCAAACAAACAGTATTTTTTCTTTACTGATCTTCATAAAAAGCCCAGAGAAGACATCAATATAACTAAACAATATTTAACTATCAAATATCAAATCAGCCTGTACAAAGCTTAGTTATTTAGTACACTGCTGATAGCTGTCCGATTTGTTTCTGTTTGCAAAACTACATATTTTCAATAGGTTTTTTTTCTCAAACATATTTTGTGCCTTAAAGATATTTAGATTTGCAATAATTACATGGCAAAATGGTCTATAAAAATCATGTATCCAGTTTGAAAACATTTACTCATACATTGAATTCTCAAGCATAAATCGTGGTTCAAATAATGAAATAAATTGAAATTGGAATAACTTCTACTTCTAATCTACTCTTCTTCTCCTGTCTGCCATCCACCAAATGCAAAAGTGTTTATAACAGATGTGTGGTGATTGTTTTTATTGGTATATTTACTTAATTTTGTCCTACATCATTTATTTATCTCTCTATCCCCTGTGCTTATGTTGGAGATAGACAGTCCTTAGACATGTATATATATATATATATATACCAGAATTAAGTATTTTCTTAAGTAATTTCTATATTGAGTCAAAAAACAAGTACTATATTCCAAGCTGGAAAAAAGCCTAACGTTTCCTAAGAAGTTAGCTAGCCCTATGCTTTATGTTAGCTAAGCCTAGGCTAAGCGTTTTTTTTTTTCCCCGCATGAGAGCAATAGAACAGTGAAAGAAACATTAAGAGAGAAAAATATGGCAGATGCAAGCGTTTGGTATTACAAGTTTCTCAGTAGGGGGCAAAGCAATCAATGCCATGCAGAGAGAAAGTCTGAGCTGGAGCTCTGTCGCCAACTCTCCGACTTCAGGAAGCTAGAACACACATGGAGTACCAGAACTGTCACACCGTTCGGTGAGAGAAAAAAAGCATAGAGAGAACAAAACTGTATAGTCAGTAGGGAAAAAGATTTTAAAAGGAGGTTTGATTTCACTGGGGCTTTTTTGATGTTGCCAAAAGTGTGATAAAAGGTAAAAAAAAAAATATTCAGGATTAGCCCCATGTATAAGATTTTGTTATTTGAAGAACGTCAGGAAAATAACTATAATAAGATGTTCAACCTACAGTGCAATGTTTTAGAAAAGTATTGTCTTGAGTCATGTGACCAGCAGGAGGCTAATGGAGGAAATATCACAGCGTGCATTAATAATTGTGCATTGATCATCCACAATAGCCATAAACGTGTTCATTACAATAAAAAAAGCATTGTTTTAATCCCGAACTACTTACAGTACTAAAAACTTATGTAAGCACATCAAACTTTCACTTCAAAAAAATGGTAGAAAATATGACTATAGAACGTTCACCTCAAATAGCCTAAAATAAAAACCATTATCTACAGTATGATAGATGGAGCTAAATGTTTGCTAACTACCTCACATTTATCACAGGATTCATGTTCATTTACATCTATCTTAACTACAATCTAACATTGCAAATTCTTCTATATTTTATGGATACAAGCTAGAACTATATTAGGACTAGTATACTAGTGAATTTAGGTAGCAGGTAACATTACAGATTCCTTAATCTAGCTTAGCTATAAGTTAAACAAAGCCTTCATAATAAAATAAGTAATGAATTCAAATAATTTTTATTTGTATAGAATCTTTAACAATGGACATTGTCTCAGAAATTATAAAGTTGTATAAAAAAATATATACGTTTATTGCCTTTAAGTTTGTCCTTATGGAGAAGAAACCTTAAGTGAATCCAGACTCAAAGGTTGGAACCCATCCACATCTGGTTAGCACTGAATGTTTATACATTACAGTTCCATCATTGTTGAGGTATTCTACATTTATAGTGTTTGGCAGACACCGTTGTCCATAGCAAATAACAGTTTTCTCAGTTATACAGCTGAGCAGCTATGGGGTTAATAGTCTTGCTCAAGGGCCCAGCAGTTGGTGCATCTTGGTGGTGCTGGGATTTGAACTCATGACCTTCTGATCAGAAGTCCAAAATTGTACCCACTGAGCTACCACTTCCTTTATTGATACAAATTATCACTATATTAACTTATTTCAAGTACCTTTGCTTTAACTTTGGAACTGTACCAGGGGCTCATGAACCTTCTCACAGATTTAAAGCCTGATAAAACTTTCCAAGAACTGTACCTAAATTATCATGCAATAATACTGAAATTCATATGTGCTGCATACACAAGGGAAGTGGTAGCTCAGTGGTTGAGCTGATCAATGGTTGTGGGTTCAAATCCCAGCACCACCCAGCTGTGACTTTGTGTTCAATAAGATAACTTCTTGGTATATAAGATGTCTCTGGGTTTATTTCGACATTATGTTAATCAGGTCGTCTAGTTTGAACTCTTTCTGAACAGTCACCTGTTTTGTTATTGTGCTCATGATTTGGGACACCATTCCTAAAACTGCCATTTACTGTTGGTGCATTAAACTGCATACTGTAGATCTTATACTCAAATTGTATTAATGGATTTCATTCATATTATTTTTTGTAGAACCTATGCAATTTAGTTCACATTAACAGCATTTAGCTGACACCATTATACAGAGTGACTTAGATAATCTCATTTATATAACTGAGCAGGTTAGGGTTAAAGGCCTTTCTTAAGGGCTGAGTACTGGCAGCATGGTGGTTCTGGGACACATCTCATGACGTTGTGGGCAAAAGTCTAAGGTCTAAACCACCAAGCTACCACTTCCTGCAAATGTTTATTCTATTTGGTAATGAATTACATACAAACATGTACTAGCATACCTGAAATATTATCCATGTATAAACTCATACGACTGCTGTTGTCTTAAATTATTTCGTGATGAATACATGCCTTAACTTACCATTCGTACATGGTTGAGTAAGCAATATATGACTCCAGGTATTAAGGCGTGATTATTAATGTCATTATACTATCATTATAATGTGTTTGAAGGGTTCAGGAATTTGTCAGGGGTTATTATATCCTCAATTGCTTCCATCATCTTAGCTTCTATTTTAAAAGAGATGCTTGCTGCACTAAACATCTTGAATTGGTCATTTTTTCCCCAAAACAAATGTTTATCCTGTTTTAATAATTATTTATTTTTTTTTTTTAAGTTTTATGTAGAAGTTTCTAAAGCATTTTGTATTTGCAAAATTATAGCCTTAATAGCTAGCTGTTAAGAATAAGAGTAGAAAAACCAAACTGGCAAAATATTAAGTCAGATAGATGATGGCAAAACAGAGGTGACAGAAATGGCAAAAATAGTCAATTCAAGTCAAGTCAGGTCAAGTTTATTTGTATAGCGCTTTTCACAACAGACATTGTCTCAAAGCAGCTTTACAGAAATCAACAGTCAAGGTGAATGGTGTGCATTTATCCCTGATGAGCAGCCATGGTGACTGTGGCAAGGAAAAACTCCCTTAGATGTTATGAGGAAGAAACCTTGAGAGGAACCAGACTCAAAATGACTCAAAAAATCCTCATTTGGGTGACATCAAGAGTTTGATCATAAATCTTTCAACAATCCAGAACACTGTAGAGTGAGAACTAAAATGAGTACTGGAGTATAAGATTATAAGTAATGTCCCTACTACAGTCTTATACAGTCTTTATGGTTATAAAACTAGGAGCTACTGAGCTCAACATTTGTGATCATCACAGATCCAACACCAGCTTCTCCATGCCAGAGTCTTTAAACACCCCAGGAGGTCCAATGTCAAAACCACACATGTATTGGGCTCCAATTGGCACTGGTGCGTCTCTAGATGGTTCGGGATGGTTGCGAGATTGGCATCTACTTCTCCAAAGGTCCATTATCATTATGAGGTGGGACGTAACTGGAGCTGGCTAAACCTCAGGATGCCTTGGGATGGGGAGGGAAAGAGAAGTAATGAAGAGGAATTAGCGTAGCTGCTGTTCATGATATTAACAGCACACGTTGATAATGTGCATGTGATCATATGTTCTGGAGAACAATGTTATGATGTGAGACGTATGTTATGTGTAGGCTTTGCTAAAAAGATACCGTCAGGAAGACTATTCCAACGTTTAGGAGCTAAATGTGAGAATGATCTTCCACATTTAGTGGACTTTGCTATTCTGGGAGCTACTAGAAGTCCAGAGTTTTGAGATCTCAGGGAGCATGGGGGATTGTAGCGTGTTAAAAGACTGGAGAGATACATTTATTGCAAAAGTTTGGGTTCTGCAATAAATAAAAAGTAGACATTACTACTACCTGTTTTAGTGTCACACTGGTAACTGGATCTCATATTACATTATTACTTCATTTTACATTACATTATATATTGCATTATTACAAAAGAATTTTAAATTTTGTTACCCAATGACTGTATCCAGGCTGAACATCCTCCATATAGAACACAAGCAGAGAAAAGATGATGATCAGGTGATCAGGAATGTCACTGTTCTCAGTCATGTTTACATCACATACTCGCTCTGTCTCATCTACGTTAGCTATACTACTTGTTGCCTTCTGCAGCGCTTGTTGTTTACTTCGTAAACTAGACTACGCCTGTGGTGTGTGAGAGCCAGGAAATGATACACCAGTAGAAGGTTGTAAAAGCCGTGGAATGACAAGAAATATGTTGATGGGCTGAAAACGGTGCACAATGAAAAAGATTATGTCACCAACTAGATTGAAACTAAAGTAACGAGCCTGGTCTAAAAATGTAATAAATAGAAAGTACAGATATTAGTGTAAAAAATGTAATGCGTAAAAGTTAAAAGTTGTCAAAATGTTTACTACTTAAGTACAGTAACAAAGCATTTGTACTTTGTTACTTCCTATCTTTGTTGATGGAGGTTCATTACCTCTTCTTTATTGTAAAATGCTAAATAATTAACTGTTGTAATTCACAATTTCTTAGTATTCCATTGGTGAGGTCTGGGCAATCAATAGTATTCGTGGCCATTAATATTAAATGATTGAGGCTTAAGTATAATATAGATCGTATTAGTGGATGTTATATTCTGAACTGAAATACCTGCAAAATTCACAATATTACAATATCAGGTGTGCTCAATTTTGAACTATTTAGTTATCAACTATTCAGGGTAAAATAAAAAAAATGTACCACAGTCAATGTATCAGTCACTTACATTAGAATTTCTTTATCACACCATAAACCAAGCTGGCATTTGGTCTCTTCTGCAGATGACTATTTAAAAGTGAACCAACCCAAGCCCTTTGAAAGAGAATTGCTTTCACAGTTAATCTGAATGGGTTTTTAGTGTTCTAGACTCCACCACTGTTAGTAAATGAGAGAATTAAATTATCTTGCATGATGCTGAAAGTTTCAGTATCCTCGCTTCTGAACCCTAATCAAGCTCCATCGCATCACTTGGAAGCCCTTACAGATGGAAAAGAAAGTGCTTAGTCAGTTTGTGCTGCTAGCATATCAGTTAGCATATCTTCAAGCTGCATATCAGCATTCAAAGATGATCAGGGCAAGAATTCTGAGAAGTACAGTAAAGCTGAGAGGAAGAAATTCACCCGAGCTTTTTGAACATGCTGAACGTTAGGAGCAAAACCCGAGCCAGCTGCTTTGATGTGTCGTCTCGGCCCGCGGGGTCGGCAGAGCTAGCTGCTGCTTTATCTTAATTGAAAAAATGAAATCATTAACATGACGCTTCAGTTTTTAAACTTTCTCCTTTAATTCAATTTGTTGACGACCGAGAGCGTTGATTATGAGGACTGGGTAAAAGGAAGAAAGGGTGAAATGGACAGAGGCAATGAAGCCAAAGAATATAAAATCAGTAAAGAAAACAGGAGAGAAAAATTTTAGCATGGGTGTCATTTGATTAATAGTGGAGGAAAAGAAAAAGAGACATATTCCGAGAGGAAACGAAACACACACACACACACACACACACACACACACACACACACACACACACACACACAGAAATAAAATCAGTTAGATGTTCTACATCTAAAGCAACTGATGTCCTTCAGAGTTAAAGGTACTGATACTTGTCGAATCTGTAGATGTCAATATTAATATCTGTCTCTGTGGGGATATATTCAGTCTAATGTCTCAAAGAATGATAGCATTTCGTCTTTTCTGTCCCCTCTCTCAAAGAATATGTCTCTTCTGTCTCAGTAAAATTCTGTCTCAAAAAGTGACAATATTCTGTCTCTTCTCTCTTAAAGGATAATAATATTGTGGCTCTTCAGTCTTGAAGTGGGACAATATTTTGTCTCTTCTGTCTCAAAGGACAATTATATGCTGTATCTTCTGTCTTGAAGGGTGACAATATTCTGTTTCTCTTGTCTTATTGGGTGACAATATTGTGTCTCTTCTGCCCTAAAGGGTGATATTTTGTCTTTTTAG
>MU551697.1:1598555-1616055 GCA_024362625.1 Silurus asotus | reverse complement strand
TTTAACATTTTAAGCAGTATCCCAATAAACACAAAAACAATTTCCAAAATGTTGACAAAACAAAGTTTTGTATAACATCTGTTTACTTATAACACCAATGTAAGGTGAATAGAATAACTTAGAGAACAACATTTTTTTTCAGTTGAACTCAAATAAGGGTGATGCAAAATAACACTGAAAGTTTTTGGACAAAAGCTATATTTTTGACTAAAAAATGTCTAATTTAACAGGAATTCAACCACAGGTGAGTCTAATTATTCATAACACAGGTGTCCAACAGACAGATGACTATAGAAGGGTATTATTTAAAGAGAATTGCTTCCCATTTCATGCTGTCAGCAATGGAACCACATGGAATAGAAATGTCAGAAGACCTGAAAAAGAAAATAATTTCTTTACCCCAGAAAGGTGAAGGCTACACGAAGATCAGCAAAGCTTTACTTTACTTACTTGCTTTACTTACAGTCAGAATACTATAGCAAAAATGGTACAAAAATGTAATAAAATGGAACTGCAACAATCTCACAAAGACGTCCAGGTCGTCCAGGGAAGTTAACACCTCGACAGGAGAGTCTTCTGATGAGATATGTTGAAGAAAATTGGCATGCAAGTTCACTGCAGTTATCTAAAAAAGTAAAAAGCCAAGTGGGGTGACTGTTCATCGTGACACAATACGACGTACACTGCAGAGGAATGGCATGCATGGGTGCCATTCATGACAGAATCCTCTCCTAGAGTCCATTCACAAAAAGCCCACCTACAGTTTGCTAGGGCCCATGCTGAAATAGATAAAGACTATTGAAGCTTTATATTCTGGAGTGATGAGACCAAGATAAATGTTTTTGGATCTGATGGCTTCAAAACTGTATAGCATCGCAAAGGTGAGGGATACAAAGAAAAATGCATGGTGCAGTGAAACATGGTGGTGGCAGTGTCCTTATGTGTCCAAAAATTCATCAGATGTTATATTAAACTTTGTCTTTGTGAACATTTTGGAAATAGTTTTTGAGATATTGTTACAGATCTTACTTTTCAAAAGGGGGTGTATATATATTATCACAATCCATATCAGTGATTAAAACCTGCTAAGACATACAAATGCATAGTATAGTATACTATATATTACGGGGGTACAAATAAATCTTTTCTTCCTTTGGGTGAGCACACGCACACACACACACACACACATACACACACACACACACACACACACACACACACACACACAAACACACACACACACACACACACACAGGTTACAGATAAGTGTTTAGCTCCTCAGGCCTGCCAATCCACCTAATCCTTCAAACACGCTGCATTTTCATTTCAAACAAAAGGCAAATCCACGTGCTGACACGTGACCTGATCAGCCTCACGTCTTCCTCTTTCCCCTTTCTCTGTCTTTCATTGTTCTGCCTCTTTCTCCATCTCTCTCTCTCTCTCTCCCTCTCTCTCTCTTTCTACTTCATGCTCCAACCACTTGTTCCGCCTCCAGTCATAATTCAGATTTAAATGATCAACCAATCTCAGAGAATGTATATACTATTTAAATGGCAGGAGAAATGAAAACTTTTTTTACAGTAGAAACAAAGTCTTTCTCTTTGTGCAATCATTCTCTCTCTCTCTCTCTCTCTCTCTCTCTCTCTCTCTCTCTCTCTCTTTCTACTTCATGCTCCAACCACTTGTTCCGCCTCCAGTCATAATTCAGATTTAAATGATCAACCAACCTCACAGAATGTATATACTATTTAAATGGCAGGAGAAATGAAAACTTTTTTTTTACAGTAGAAACAAAGTCTTTCTCTTTGTGCAATCATAGAAATGAAGTTTAATATTTATTAATTAATTTATTTTTATTATTAGAAATGATGTTTGATGAACATAGGGAGGCAGGTTTAATTGCCTCTGAATTTATAGGAGTCTTTGTCAATCTTTTTTTTTTTTTTTTTTATAATAATAATATATTAAGTGCAACTCATATAGGTTCCTTGTTGGTCTAGTGGTTAGGATGCAGCGCTCTCACCACTGCGGCCCCGGTTCGATCCCTGCTGTTAGGGTCCCAAGCCCGGATAAATGGGGAGGGTCGCGTTAGGAAGGGCATCCAGCATAAAAACATGCCAAATCAATCATCTATCTTTAAATAGCAAGGCCTGTTATCCTATTTGAATCAGGATAAGAATGGTCCCTATTGGTAAGTTTAATGGGTTGCATGTACAAGCAGTGTGCTGGTGCTCTAAAAATAATAAATAATACATAAAGACATACATTTTGTGCAGGGTATGAAAATTAAGGCAATGCAATGATAATCTTTTCGTATAAGATAAAGGTGTAGGGTTGTAATATAATGGTCCTTGTTGATGGTGGGCTCATTGGGCACCTGGTCGTCGCAAAGACAACATAAGTCGCCCCTGCTGGGCATGTTCTAAAAATAGCACTAGACACCTTGGAAAAATTTTATTTGATTGTGTTGCTGCTCTTTATGAATCAGTAAAACTTGCATTGATGTAGATTTGAAAATTACAATATTGCTTATAATTTTTTCAAACAAAAATGTTGTCTGGGTCAAAGTTCAAGACAAACCTCCATCTCAATCATTGCTAAACAAGATTGGTGGGCACTTTATGCGGTTTTTACCTATTAATAATGGCAGAAAAGGGAAAGGTTTCTGTTTTCGAAATGATTGGAAGTTTTTTTTTTTTTATAACAGTTAAAGAAAAGTGTGTATTTCTCATCTGTGTGGTGAAGGCAAAGCACCACAATGTGGAATGACACTTTGGTGTGTGTCACAAAAATTTCCATGCTAACTACCCACTTGGCAGCGCACTACAGGCAGAAAAAATCAGTGCGTTAAAGGAAGCATTGAGTAAACAGCAGTCTTTTCTCACAAAGGTTGGATACCTGTGATGTAACACATATAAAATGAGTAATTCATATAAAATTTAAAAAATTGCTTCTACGGTGTTATTTTCTAGCTGACCTTGCGCTCTGACCCCAACTCCTGAACAAGCTGAGCTGCAGTGTATAAGTGAGAAATGAAAGCTTCTCTCTCTTTTTTCTTCTGATACATTCTTATCAGATGTATGTTTTTGACAGGGTTAGGGTTGCAGACAAGTTGAATGCAAATGCTTGTCTTCTTTTCCATTCCTTTTTTTTTCCAAAAACTAGTTTGAAGTTACTACAGTGTCTCACAAGGTCACAATACTTCCGCCAAAGTGGACATTTCAGCGTCTATCAGCAAGTTACTGTTCTCTGAAGACAACAGCCACATGGAGAAAGGCTCACAGACAGACAGAGACATATAGGCAGACATGACTGTCAGTATGGCCATTAGGTGTGTCCACTCCCGTCTCAGTGGGCTTGAAGGCCCTTGTTGTTATTTGGGGTCCTGCGTTGTGACCCTCGGCTCCAGCCTGCTCCATTAGAATAATTACAACCAATTACAGCGTACCATCATCTGGGGATTAGGTTACATGCAGACACACACATACACACACACACACACACACAACACAGGAAAGGGCTAACAATTATTCAATATAAGGTTTTGTTGTATAAATTGTGATTTATTTCATATACATTTTTAACCACATTTGTAGGAGTCTGATTTATAGGTGTCAGGTCTATGGGGAACATGGCCTAAAGAAATGCTGACCTTTTATATATTTTGTTTTGACTTTGATATTTGACATTTGCATCTGTCTGAGTCTTTATTATATGACAGAAGGCCTGATTTTGCTTGCAGAGAAAGGCACATGGAAAACATTTATTAACACGTATCTGTTTATAATCATTACATTTAAATTATTTATTATTTATTGATTTTTTTCAAACAGCATAATTGTAAAGATGGCTATCAAGACGTAAAAAAAAAAAAACGTATCTTACTGGTCATATTGAAATGCTTTCTTGATTGCAGTAAATAATGCACTGTAGAAATACATTTGTTGGATAATTTAATTGTATAATTTGATAAATAAGGCCAAACGTATTAGCACTCAATGCTGATTTATCCAAATTAATCCAAATCAGATAACAGATATATTTACATAATTACACAGATAGACGGTTTGGCAAAGGTATGTGGACACCTGGCCATCAGACCCAAATATGCTTATTTCATTTAAATTCTATTTCATATGTATAGCACATTTACCATTTAGCATTGTTCCAAAGCAGTTTTACAGAAATAAGTGGTTTATAAAATTTTAATCTATATGTTTGTGCCTATAAGTGCTTAATGAGTGAGTAAGTGGTGACTGTGGCAAGGAAAAATGCCCTGAGATGGTATAAGGAAGAACTCTAGAGAGGAACCAGTCTCATAAGGGACACCATCCTCATCTGGGTGCCACAAAATGGCCAATAATTCTACTTTCATCATTGTTGAGGTGTACTGTTCAGTGAACTGTTCACTGAAAGGCCTTAAAATTAGATTTTTTTCCAAACTGCTGGAAGCATACTGTTGTATAGGATGCATTTATATGATGTAGCATTAACATTTTTTCTTTACTTGAGCTAAAGGACACAAACCTGTTCCAGCATAACAATGCCCCTGTGTACAAAGCGAACTACGCTAAGACATGGTGTGTAAATAGTGAAACACCATGTATCAAAATATTACATATTTTAAAATACTTTTACGAGGAAGCATTACATCTGTTCCTTCACCATTACACTGACTCAGCTGATTAAGTGAACAATGTTTGATAGCAACAGCTTTTCTCTGGCCGAGTCATGCAATAAATCTGACATATGCAACCAGATAACAGATCAAATATTCACACATACATACATAAACCCTGTGATCTCCCAGATAGGTTTAGTTCAAAAGTAACCAACAGTTTAATGTTTGCGAATGACTCATAATTGTATCCTAATTTAGTTTTTGTTTGGTAACAAAGGGCAACATTACATAAACACCAACTCAATGATAATCAAGGCATTCATATGAAGACGACTGATAGCCCCTGTTTTCATAGCAACCAGTTTCTAGTTTCTTACAAAGTATTTTGATGCACAATATAAAACCACTTTCATCAACCTTCTCAAATACAAATGACAAAATCCTATTTTATATTTGAAATATGTATTTGAAATACATGTATCATAAATTCTGCCCATCCCTGCCTAATTTCACAAATGTTCTTGTAGCTGAATGATCACAAATCCCACTAAGATGCTCCAAACTCTAGTGAAAAACCTTCCCAGAAGTGTGGAGGTTCAGACAGTGTCACTAAACCAATTCTGTCTACAGTTTGTTTTAGCATCATTCAAACACTGTAGGTTTTGTTTGAACATGCAATATAAGTGCTCAAAATGTCTCAAAGGAAATCTTTAATAGATCAATATTGTTCGATTTTCATAAGAAAAACTATTAAATAAGAAAAAGAACATGAAAAACAAGAGAAAAGCAAGAACCAAAAAAAGTCGAAAAAACATTATTGAAATGTGAGAAAAAAGTAAAAAAAAATATATATATATATAATTTCTGAATAATTAGTCAGGAGAAGCTAAACAATATATACACTGAACAAAATTATAAACGCAACACTTTTGTTTTTGCCCCCAGTTTTTCATGAGCTGTGCAGTTTTACTGTATTGGGGGGTCAGAAAACCAGTCATTATCTGGTGTGCCAGATGCCATCAAATGTGAGCTTTTGCCCACTCAAGTCAGTTACGACAATGAACTGCAGTCAGGTCGAGACCCAGTTGAGGACGATAAGCATGCAGATGAGCTTCCCTGAAATAGTTTATGACAGTTTGAGCAGAAATTCTTCGTTTATGCAATTGCAACCGATTGTTTCAGCAGCTGTCCAGCTGGCTGGTCTCAAACAATCTTGGAGGTGAAGATGCTGGATGTGGAGGTCCTGAGCTGGTGTGGTTACATGTGGTCTGCGGGTGTGAGGCCAGTTGGATGTACTGCCAAATTCTCTAAAAACACCTTTGGAGACGGATTATGGTAAAGAAATGAACATTCAGTTCACGTGCAACAGCTCTGGTGGACATTCCTGCAGTCAGCATGCCAATTGAACGCTCCCTCAAAACTTGTGAACATCTGTGGAATTGTGCTGTGTGATAAACTGCACATTTTAGAGTGTCCTTTTATTGTAGCAAGCCTAAGGCACACCTGTGCAATGTGCTGTCTAATCAGCATCTTGATACGGCACACCTGTGAGGTGGATGGATTATCTCGGCAAATAAGAAGTGCTCACTAACACAGATTTAGACAGATTTCTGAACAATATTTGAGAGAAATAGGGCTTTTGTGTACATAGAAAAAGTCTTAGATCTTCAGCTCATGAAAATTGGGGGCAAAAATAATTGTTGCATTTATAATTTTGTTCAGTGTGTATAACTTCTGGCCAGGTACAGTATGTGTGTGTGTGTGTGTGTGTGTGTGTGTGTGTGTGTGTGTGTGTGTGTGTGTGTGTTAGCGGGGTTTCAATCACTTCCAGTCAGATAGTGAGTGTTATCACTTAAGGTTGTGCACAGGGAACTGATTTAAAGTCTTTTGCTGGTCCAGAGAAAGAGCAAGGAAGAGATAGAGAAATGGAGGGAGGGAGAGAGAGAGAGAGAGAGAGAGAGAGAGAGAGAGAGAGAGAGAGAGAGAGAGCAAGTATGGCGGTGTTGTACCAGAAAGAAGAGAGGATGTGTGTTAACAAAGTGTGATAAGCCCACAAAGACTCTTTTCCCACAGGGGGTCACAAGATAAATCAGCTCTAACAAATATCAATACTGCAAGAATGCAGCATCTGTGCAGTTCTACTCCCAAAGAGAGAGAGAGAGAGAGAGAGAGAGAGAGAGAGAGAGAGAGAGTGCGAGAGAGATTATTTTTTTATTTATTTTTGTGCAACCAGTATCACATATCACGCAAGATTATCAAAATCACAGACTTTAAGAACTGATCATACTGCAGTACAGTGTGAAGGTGGCAGTTGTGTAAAGTCTTGTCCAAACACACACGCACACACACGTTTACAGCCTTGCACGCGCTCGATAATAGTCATTCAAATCTTTTTATGACAGCCCTTAAGTCTGTATCTTAAAAAAATAGCAATAAAAAAGGTTTGATCAGGTATAAATACCAAATGTTGGATGTAATGCATGCCATTCAATATGATCTGGAGCTATTCCTCTATCATTCACTTCACAAATGTAGATAATTTAAACACTTGTAGGCTGATTTATCTAAAGTTTGTAATCTAGCATACCAGTGTAGATTTATTCATTTATAGATGAAACAGTTTTGTATGTGGCTCTGGACAAGGGCGTTTGCTAAATGCCACAAATGTAAATGTAAATAATTTGCATTTCTGATAATGCCACAGGCTCACATGAACCAATGTGATCATGTGACCAGTGTGTTGTCTGTAAGTATTGACTCTATGATAAATGCAACTTTTTCACCTGTCTCTGATTCTGTCCCTGTTTGACTATAATATTGTACATTTTCTTTTTCTTTTTTATTACAACATGTTTAAAAATGACTTAATTTTAACTTCTTATTTTTATATATTTGTAAACCTGACTTACCTGAATACTGCTTTCAGAAAAGTTGCATTAACCCAGTCTAATTATACACATGAAGCAGGCGATACTCAATTGATAACCAGATCATTTAAAATTCTTCTTCTTCTTCTTTCGGCTGCTCCCATTAGGGGTCGCCACAGCGGATCATCCGTCTCCATAACACCCTGTCCTCTACATCTGCCTCTTTTAAACCAACTACCTGCATGTCTTCCTTCACCACATCCATGAACCTTCTTCTCGGCCTTCCTCTTTTCCTCCTACCTGGTGGCTCCATCCTCAGCATTCTCCTACCAATATAATTCATGTCCCTCCTCTGCACATGTCCAAACCATCTCAATCTCGCCTCCCTCACCTTGTCACCAAAACATCGTACATGCGCTGTCCCTCTAATAAACTCATTTCTAATCTTATCCATCCTCGTCACTCCCAACGAAAACCTCAACATCTTCAGCTCTGCTACCTCCAGCTCCACCTCCTGTCTTTTACTCAATGCCACTGTCTCTAAACCATACAACATCGCAGGTCTCACCACAGTCCTATAAACTTTCCCTTTCAATTTTGCAGATACCCTACTATCACAAATCCCTCCTGTCACTCTTCTCCACCCACTCCACCCTGCCTGCACTTTTTTCTTCACTTCTCTAACACACTCTCCATTACTTTGCACTGTTGACCCTAGGTACCTGAATTCCTCCACCTTCTGAAGCTCTTCTCCCTGCAACCGCACCACTCCACTGCCCTCCCTCTCATTCACACACATGTATTCTGTCTTACTCCTACTGAGTTTCATTCCCCTTCTCTCCAGCGCATATCTCCACCTCTCCAGGCTCTTCTCAACCTGCTCCCTACTCTCACAACAAATCACAATATCATCCGCAAACATCATAGTCCAGGGAGACTCCTGTCTGACCTCGTCCGTCAACCTGTCCATCACCACTGCAAACAGGAAAGGGCTCAGGGCCGATCCTTGATGCAGTCCAACCTTCACTCTAAACCAGTCTGTCGTACCTACTGCACACTTCACTGCCGTCACACTGCCCTCATACATGTCCTGCACCACCCTCACATACTTCTCTGACACACCTGACTTCCTCATACAATACCACAACTCCTCTCTTGGCACCCTGTCGTACGCCTTCTCTAAATCCACAAATACACAATGCAATTCCTTCTGTCCTTCTCTATACTTCTCCATCAACATTCTCAAAGCAAATAAGGCATCTGTGGTGCTCTTCCTCGGCATGAAACCATACTGTTGCTCACAGATGGTCACCTCTTCTCTCAGCCTGGCTTCCACTACTCTTTCCCATAACTTCATGGTGTGACTGATCAACTTAATACCCCTGTAGTTACTGCAGGTCTGCACATCTCCTTTATGCTTAAAGATCGGTACCAGCACACTTCTTCTCCATTCCTCAGGCATCTTCTCACCTTCCAAAATCCTGTTAAACAATCTGGTTAAAAACTCCACTGCCATCTCTCCTAAACATCTCCACGCTTCTACCGGTATGTCATCTGGTCCAACCGACTTTCCACTCTTCATCCTCTTAATCGCTGCTCTCACTTCCTCCTTGCCAATCCTATCTACATCCTGCTTCACCAACTCCACATCATCCAACCTTCTCTCCCTCTGATTTTCCTCATTCATCAGCTGCTCAAAATACTCCCTCCACTTTCTCAGCACACTCTCCTCACTAGTCAACACATTTCCCTCTCCATCCTTTACTGCTCTAACTTGCAGTACATCCTTTCCAGCTCGGTCCCTCTGCCTGGCCAATCGGTACAAATCCTTTTCTCCTTCCTTAGTGTCCAACCTCTCATACAGCTCCTCATATGCCTTTTCCTTGGCTTTCGCCACATCCCTCTTAACCTGCTGCCGCATCTCCTTGTACTCCTGCCTACTTTTCTCATCACTCTGTCTATCCCACTTCTGTTTTGCCAACCTCTTTCTCCTTATGCTCTCCTGCACTTCCTCATTCCACCACCACGTCTCCTTGTCTTCCTTTCTATTACCAGATGTCATACCAAGTACTTTTCTAGCTGCCTCCCTCATCACTCCAGCAGTGGTTGCCCAATCATCCAACACCTCCTTAACACCACTGAGCCTCTCTCTGACCTCTTCCCTGAACCTCACACTGCACTCATTCTCCTTCAGTTTCCACCATCTTATTCTTCTTTCAGTCCTCACTCTCCTCCTCTTCTTCTTCGCCTCCAAAACCATCCTACAGACCACCATCCTATGGTGTCTAGCTACACTGTCCCCTGCCAACACCTTACAGTCACCAATCTCCTTCAGGTTGCATCTCCTGCATAGCACATAGTCCACCTGTGTGCACCTTCCTCCACTTTTATACGTCACCCTATGATCCTCCTTCTTCTTAAAATAAGTGTTCACCACTGCCATTTCCATCCTTTTAGCAAAATCTACCACCATCTGCCCTTCCACATTCCTCTCCTTAAAACCATACCTACCCATCACCTCCTCGTCACCTCTGTTCCCTTCACCTACATGCCCATTAAAGTCCGCCCCAATCACCAACCGTTCCTAGGTACACCATCTACCACTTCATCTAATTCACTCCAGAATCTTTCCTTCTCCTCCATCTCACAGCCAACTTGTGGAGCATAGGCACCGATGACATTCATCATCATCCCTTCAACTTCCACCTTCACAATCATCACCCTATCAGAAACTCTCTTCACCTCCACTACACTCTTACTGTACTCTTCCTTCAGAATCACCCCTACACCATTTCTCTTTCCATCCACACCATGATAAAACTGTTTAAATCCACCTCCAATGTTCCTGGCCTTACTCCCTTTCCACTTGGTCTCCTGAACACACAGCTTATCTACCTTTCTCCTCTCCATCATATCAGCTACTTCTCTCCCTTTACCCGTCATAGTACCAATTTAAAGTACCAACCCTAACCTCCACTCTCCTACACTGCTCCTTTCCCTGCCGTCTCTGTAGACGTCTTCCTCCTCCCCTTTTCCTCCTTCGGCCAACAGTAGCCCAATTTCCACCGGTACCCTGTCGGCTAACGATACCTGTGGATATTGTACATTTTCTTTTTCTTCTTCTTTTTTATTACAACATATTTAAAAATGACTTAATTTTAACTTCTTATTTTTATATATTTGTAAACCTGACTTACCTGAATACTGCTTTCAGAAAAGTTGCATGAGCCCAGTCTAATTATACACATGAAGCAGGCGATACTCAATTGATAACCAGATCATTTAAAAATTTTTATTACAAATCAGTTATATGCTAATAGTGTAAAGATAGTAGTGTGTGTGGTTAAAAGGCAGTGGACAAAAAATTGTGGACACCGGTTCATAAGATGGTATGTGTTTTTTGAACATCTCATTCCACATGTCCCCATTTTCTGTTTTAATAAACCTCCACTCTTCCAGGAAGATGTTCTAATTGATTATGGAGTGTGCTTGTGGAGATTTGTGCTCCGTCATCTACAAGAGCGTCAGTAAAGACAAGTAAAGATGTAGTGTGAGGAGTTCAATAGGGATTAAGGCGTTCTAGCAGGCCACTCAAAATCTTTTAATACAACCTATGGAAAGCATATCTTCATAGACCTGGCTTTGTGCACAGGTACATTGTAATGCTAAAAGGTTTGGGCCTCCTGGTTAAAAAAATGTCCTTCCCAGATGAGGACAGGTTCCCTTTTGGGTCTGGTTCCTCTCAAGGTTTCTTCCTCATGCTATCTCAGGGGGGTTTTCCTTGCCACAGTCACCACTGGCTTGCTCATTAGGGATAAACTTATAATTATTAAGACCAAAGTTACAGGCACTAAATTAAAAAAAAATATTTATACCCTTTTATACAACTTTATAACCTCTATATCCGCTCTGAGACAATGTCTATTGTTAAAAGTGCTATACAATTTACTTGATTAATTAATGCCACCACATCCTGAGGCATCCAGTACAATCAGGTGCCCTTAAATTTGCATTAACAGATTCAGAAAGGAACAGATATTGCTGGAAAAGCCAGATGCCCCAGAATTTTTGTTAAGATTGTGTATGTTGGCATAAAGTACATCTGAGTCAAATTGTGATGTACTGATATAAATGAAGATGTTTTTATTCTGTTTTTGACAGAATATTGGCATTCTACATATAAAAGCTAGTACAAACAAGTTGCATGCAAATATTGTTTTTTTTTCACCCGGTTTGATTTGATTGCATGCAACACACACACACACACACACACACACACACACACACACACACACACACATGTGCACACACAGTAATAATAATAATAATAATAAAAAAACACCTTTAGCAAGATCACTATTGATATCGTAAATTATGAAAAGTGATCATAAGGATTGGAGGTAATAGTGAAGCCTGTATGGCGGTAGACAGGTAAAGCCTGCATATTGGGAAAAAGTTTGTAATTGTTACTCTCCTATAATAATGTACTCTGAGGCACAAAGTTGAAGCAAAATAGAGACTGTGCACAGCTGTAGCAAACACCAAACAGATGTGCTTCTTTTTTTATTTATTTTGGCTCTCCCTATTCATGCGTAGTGTGCTAATATCTGGGTTTTTTCCCTCCTGCCTAAATAAATGTTTGTTCAGTTAAAAATATCTATCGACAACTCATCCACTACAAGTGCTCGAAAAGCAGGAAGAAATGTCAAAGAAGAGTGTCTCCACTACACTTTCCTTCATACACAAACTATTTCTTGGAGCATGAGAATAGCTAGCATGATGTGCACTGTGTGTGCTAGTTACACTGATTAGCATAGCACTGTGTCAACAATGCTGAGCAGGTAACACAGGAAACAATCCTGGTTCAAAGTAAGATTAACATGTTTAACTACCGACTTATGATCTGATTCCCCTTTATAACATGATTTCCTAAAAACTCCTTAAAACAGCACAATGTGCTCTTATTTACAGATATACAACGGGATGCATGCAAAAGATCAGCCTGAGCTGGGAACAAGGACATTTTTTCTGAATTATGTTAAATGCAAAATAGGACAACAATGCAATAGGTGAATAGGATTATGTCTGGACATTTGATTTGAGAAATCTGGCAGGGCTCAGGGATATGATCCTCCATATCGCGATAATTTAAATACAGATGGTCTCCAAGTAATGAAGGTTCGATTTATGATTGTGAAATTGTAAAAATATAGTATGTTTTGTGTGTCATTCAACTGTAGCAGCCACAAATGTATATACTGTATAGTTTATACAGTAATGTACAGTGAATTGCTCTGTTTTGCTAAATTATGTGCTGGAATTTGTTAAATTATTAACAAATTACAGTATACTACCCCATACTATTCACCATTCTTAAAGGCCAGTGGGTAGGCTAGGCCATGTCGCGACTTACAATATATTTTCAAGTCACGATGGGGTCACCATAACGCATAACACAAGTCGGGGACTACCTTAAATACACAATATGTTTTTCAGGACTATCCACTTTTTCATATATTTTTCCTATTTTATTTAAAACATAATAATTTATACTACTACTAAGAAGAAGAAGAACTAGAAGAAAAAGTAAAAGAAGAAGAAATATTAGAATAATTATCTGACTTTGTTGTTTCTTTCTCTATACAAACACACACACACACACACACACACACACACACACACACACACACACACACTGCCAAACATCCTTATCTAACCCTTCCATTCAGCCAATAGCAGCTACCTGAACTCATGAGACTAATACCTGATATTGCAAGGCCTTGTCAGTTCCGTCTTGCACGCACACACACACACACACACACACACACATGCACACACTCGTTTGGCACAAGAACATGGAACATCTAAATTTTCTTTTGCATTTAGTGTCTATTTCATCACTGTCTATGTCCATGTCTAATCGATAAGCCAGTCATAAGACATCAAACTTTAGTTTGCAAAAATGTGACATTAACACAGACCGATTCCACTCATTCTAACCAGATACATGGCTATATTTCAGATAAATCTATTTTTTTTTTTATGGTTTTCTCTTTTTTCAAGTAGCATAAGAATATATTTCTGGAATGTTACTGAATCAGGCATCAAACCTCTTTAATCTACACCTCTATGTATTCCTATGTACAATTTAGCTCAAATGTAAAGGTGACAAATCAAGTAATAAAACATGCAGGAATTATGAAAAAAAAAAGCCATAAATTAGAGTATGTATTATTATTATAAACAACATGAATATGAAAAAAAAAATCATCCTCATTGCCTGTTTTCAAATATCCAAACTTCATTAAAAAGTTCAATAATTCTATTTTTAGAGATTTAGATTTTTTTAATAAAACTAACTTTTCACACACAGTTCCACATTCAGGCCCTGGTCTGCTGAGTCTAACAGGCAGAATTACAATGCTGAAGTTTCTAAACAGTTTTATGGATTACAGTAAGTCGTACTGTGTCCCAAACCAGCAAATCTACTGAAGGCCTGAATGTGCTTATAGTGTGTGGACACCTGATATAGATTACACTGGAGTAAATGGGGAGGAAAAAATTGGGTACATTGGATTTTTCTCGAAACCTTTAAAAGGCCAGTCCTTTAAGAGACCAGACTCAATCTGAACTTCAAAGCACATCTTTGAAATTTTCGAGCGAACTACAAAAATCACGACTGACTTGTCATGGTGTTCGGTCTAACAGAACCTGATTAAGTTTGGTCTGGGATTAAGTTGTGGACAGGGTTAAATGTGTTTCAAGAGAACCCAGGCTACTTTTACTATTTACCTTACTGCATAACAAACCAGTTTATTAAACATGAAAAACCTTCACCTGTATCTGTATCTATGAAATAGTGTGTGTGTGTGTGTGTGTGTGTGTGTGTGTGTGTGTGTGTGTGTGTGTGTGTGTGTGTGTGTGTGTGTGCATTTTGGGTGTCACTGTGAGAAGCTACCCAGAGGCACAACTAGGATTTGTAAGCCCTTTTGTAAGCACAAGGGCTACACTTATTGAAACGTGTGCATGTGTGTATGTGTGTGTGTGTGTGGGTATGTGTGTGTGTATGTGAGAGAGAGAGCTTGTGTAACTGAACGTATTTGTAAGCAAAGTTTTTAAAAAGAAAGTCATTTTCCCTTTCTATTAAATAAACAGTCAGGAAAGGGCGGTTGACAGTGTTCCAGTTCTCTCAATGTGCTAGTACATGCTCACTTTCAGCGATTTCAACATTTCTCTCCCTATTCTGAAGATACATATTGGCATTACAGTACTAATGTACACTATCATATACAAAGGTATGCTGAAATTTGACCATGATGATGGTTTCCTTTTATGTCTGGTTCCTCTCAAGGTTTCCTCCTCATGCCGTCTCAGGTAGATTTCCCTTGCCATAGTCGCCACTCGCTCGCTGATTTTAGACAAAACTCACAAGTATACCTTATACAGAACAAATCTTTTACCACTTTATTTTTGTAAAGCTGATTTGAGACAATGTGTATTGTTAAAAGTGCTATACAAATAAATTAAAAAAGGTGAAATGAATTCAATTCCAAAATTACGGTCATTATTCATAAGTGGCCCGTATATACATTTACAAGAAGCTCCACTCTTCTGAGATGGATTTCCACTAGATTTTGGAGCATGAATATGATGACCAGTGATCATTCAGACACCTCAGGATTAGTAAGATTAGCCTGCTATGTTGCATGGTTTAGAGACAGTGGCAGAGCTGAAGATGTTGTGGTTTTCATTGGGAATGATGACGATGGACAGGATTAGAATTAGAGTTTATTAGAGGGACACTGCATTGGGGACAAAGTGTGATGGTTAAGATGGTTTGGACATGTGCTGAGGAGCTGCATGGGGTATATCAGTAGGAGAATGCTGAGGATGCAGCCACCAGGAAGGAGGAAAAGAGAAAGGAGGAGGTTTATGTATGTGGTGAGGGAGGACATGCAGGTAGTTGGTTTGAAAAAGGCAGATGTAGAGGACAGAGTAGTATGGACACAGATGATACGCTGTGGTGACCCCTAATGGGATCAGCTGAAAGAAGAAGAAGCCACTGAACTTAGCATTCCAGTTCATACCAAAGACGTTCAGTGGGGTTAAGGTCAAGGTTCTTTGGTTCACCAAACCTGGCAGAACATCCTGCAGCTTGCGTTGTGCAAAAAGCATTGTTATTCTAAAACAGGTTTGGGGCCCTGTAGCTTTAAGATTCCAGTGACAGTGAATCTTAAAGCTACAGCATATGTAGACATTCCAAACAACTGCATGGTTTTAACAGTTTTTGGAAGATCCACATATAATCAGAGGGTCAGATGTCCACATAATTCTGTCATATAGTCTATCTTGACCCATGCCCTTAGTATACATGAATCCCTGGATCACCAAATGCACATGATCACTAATCTGCCAGGATTTTTCATTTAATTTTGGAGTTTGAAAATGTTTTTTCATCAAGCAAACGTTTTCATCAAGCATACATTCAGAATTGCTGGCAGAATGACTTCCAGTTCTGCTTACATTTGGTGACATTCAGCTGCTTTATTTTTTACTCTTCAACAGCTCGTTATCATGTGTGCGATGTGTTTAATACGTGTGTATACACGTGAATAAATCATTTCGATTATTTTTCAAACTCAGTAAAAAATGGTGGAAAAGGTAAAAGTTTAGCATAGCACCCAAAGTTTTTCCAAAGTCCTGCAATCAGCTGTGCAAGCAGAATGCTACCTAGGCTGTAGTGATACCGGTGGATATTTTAAAAAGTGCAAGCATATAGAATATCCACAGCTTTCTCCACAGCTTAGAAGCGCTCTGCTTGCACAGCTTACGAAGGACTTTATCCAGAACGTTCTGTTTTACTGGAAATTCTATCGCTATACTGATAAGCTTAATCAATTAATAGTTTAGGAATTTCACTGCTAGCAAAGGGCAGCACTCTCGGTATACATTTCAATTGTACAAAATTGATCACATGCCTGTAACTAAGCTCTGAATATGGCCTTGTATGTAAACACATCCCTCTTATGCTCTGTTAGTGCCTTCCAGTTTTCTCAGCACGTCAACAACAGTGCCGAAACTTAATTAAAAAGAAAAAAAAAAAGGTTCGGAAAACAAACAAAGCAAGTGAAAAAAATAAATAAATAAAATGTCCAACTTATTGAATGTGCAGCTTTGATAGATTTATCCCCTTCCAACTAGAATAATGCAGAATAAGATTTAATAAGGTCTTTCATATCAGCGAGTACAAAGCGTGGCATTAGCATTAAAGCGCGTGTCGGGGTGCAGGCGAGTGGCGCGTGGCTTTAAGCACATTGATGTGCAGGTTCAAGGCGCCGCAGCCGCATTGTTTCATCTGAAAGCCGTGACAGGTATTGAGGTGATTATTAACAGTCTGAACAGCTCTGCTCAGGAGGCAGAGGGTTTGAAATGGTGGAATACAGACAGCTGAGGCAAAGGTTCATCTAAAATAAATCCTGCAGGGGAAGACACACACATCATCCAGCCGCTGCGACATCCGCTCAGGCGCGCTGAGGTTTAACCTACACTCTGTTGTTCAAACAATCAGAGATTGAAAGAATTGTGACGGACTTCCTGAGATACTGAAATATAAACCATTACCTTCCTGTCAGTTTAACTCAATTATACTGTTTTTTTTTTTTATACTGCTTTTTCCTACTAATGTATATATGAGCTGAACTCTCTCTCTCTCTCTCTCTCTCTCTCTCTCTCTCTCTCTTTCTCTCTCTCTCTTTCTCTCTCTATCCCTCTCTCTCTCTCCCTCTCTCTCTCGCTCTCTCTTTATTTCTTTCTTTTTCTTTCCATGAATTGGCTTCATCATTCTATCTCTCTTTCTTTATCACCTCTTCATTTTCTCTCGTCTTTTCTCCCACTTTTGCACTTCTGTCTGTTTGACTCGGTTATTCTGTTTTTTCCCCACTAATGCATATATGGAGTGAACTCTCTCTCTCTCTCTCTCTCTCTCTCTCTCTCTCTCTCTCTCTCTCTCTCT
>MU551697.1:1578916-1581961 GCA_024362625.1 Silurus asotus | reverse complement strand
GAGAGAGAGAGAGAGAGAGAGAGAGAAAGTAAGAGAGAGAGAGAGAGATGCAACCAAATACCATTCTATATAAATCTCCACTGGCATTAGCATCTATTTCCAGCAGTGCATTTTAGCCCAGCTTTATTTTGTAGACACAGTGGATAATCCATAATATTTTCTCTGGTCATACAGATTTTATCACATTTACTTTATCCTTTGACCAAATCATTAGATTCCGTTATGATTTTCAGGAAATATCTTATTATAGAGATTTTACTGTATACAGCAGTTGTACTGTAGTATACATTACATATACTATATATATATATTATATATAGTTATATATGTATATGGTTATTAAGATTGGATTTATAAGTGAAAATAAGTATTTTTCTAAGGGTGCTATAAAACTGCATAGCTGTAGTGCTATAAAATTCCAGGTCTGAGAACCTTCATGTATTTCATGCACTGATACAGGATGGTTTAACACTGGAGCCTGTTGCTTTAGATTTTCACTCAGAAACAGGTGAACAAATCGAGTTGAGAATCGATTGATGCTTACAGTAGCAGTGGCAGCTTGGGGGTTAAAATGTTGCACTTCTGCCCTGAAGATCATTAGTTCAAATCCCTGCAATACCAATCTGCAATTTAGGAGCCTCTAAACAATTCTCTTAGCTCAGTTATATGAGGGTGTCTTCCAAATATCATAAATGTTTTGAACTGTTATTAACTGAGACGATGGAAGCACCACCTCCTTCACTCTATCAATGTAAGCTTGACATTAGTGATGGGCGGTTCATTAATGATTTGTTTATTAAGTCTTTAATATGACCCAGAAGAATGAGTAGTCTCAAAGAATCATTTGTTTCTTTTTTACTGGATGGGCATGAGTAAAGCATCCCAAAATTTCTGTAGGGTATGTAATAAATGTAATATTTACAGCATTTAGCAGAGGCCCTTATCCAGAGCGACTTACAAGTGAGCAGCTGAGGGGACTTTCGCAAGGGGTCAGCAGTAGCAGCATAAGGGTTTTGGGATTTGAACCTATGATCTTCCAATCCAGAATCCAATGCCTTAACCACTGAGCTACAACCTTCCCTATGCGGTTAACTGCTAACATCGGTTAGCATCTCTTGAACATAGTGGTGTAGAGTTTTAATGTAAGAGGGTGATTCTGTGACTGGTGTATTTTATACACATCAAGAGTTGATATTAGGAGTTCCTTCTAAAAGGGACAGGACTACTTTGGGTATGTGGGAGTCAGAATTCTTGCTGGTTTTTAAAGGATCAAATACTGATTTTACTTAATTACATATAAATTAATTTATAACCCCCTTTAAAGTTTTTTGATGGATTATTTTAATATTCTGTCTCTCTCAGTTGGAACTCACAAAAAAATTATTACCCCCACTGTATAAATGATTTTTAACTATAGTTAAAGATTGTGTATGTAGATGTGCTGGTGGATCTGCTTATTGAAAATGTAACATTTATTTCTGATAAAAGGAACGAATTGAACTAAATGACTCAAAATTGATTCATTCATTTTGATTAGATTCAAAGCACCAAATCTCTAAAATGATCCGGTCTTCCCATTACTATTTGACATGACTAACACGAGCAAAGTTTTTTTGTGAAGATGAAATGCATTGTACCGCATGCATGGTGTATAAAGTACCACATGTATTATGTGAACATCAAAATTAAATTAGAGGCAGTGCAAGAGCAGCTGTGAGGTCTACCATGAACAATCTGTTCAATCCACAGCCATGATCAGAAACTCCTCCAACAGGTTGTTGCAGGATCAGTGTTCTTTGAGCTGTAATGCTACAGTACGCTTGAGTAGCTTGTTCAGAAAAGGGAGGTTAGAAATGGGTCTGTAACCACTCAGCTGCTTGGGGTCAAGCCCTGGCTTTTAAGAATTGGAGAGACTACAGCCAGAGTCACATTGGGTAAAACACAGCGAGAGGAAAGAGAAGCATTTCCAACCTTCATAATGAGTAAGACTAGTACCGTGTTAAAGAGCCGTGTTTTGACCTTTTGAGGAGCACATGTGGGATCCAGGTGGCTAGTTCACAAGAAACCATTCAGTACGTAGATTTTTTTCTATATTTATTTCTTCAAAAGCAAACTCAAAAGCAAGTTTTGTTAGTGAGCTAGCTAGCATCAGTCCTGTGTTGATCGGCTAGCAGTAAAAAATACATCTTAAATAACATTGTACAAGATTGTACTTCGTATTTGTTATTGTATCGTTCAAGTTTGTTTTTCTGAGGTAACATAGCAACAACTTAGCTCTGGTGTGAGATTTCTTGCCAGTGGCTCACTAGTTAGCGACTAGCACTAGCACTGGTTAGCTTGTAATGTAGCTAGCTAACAATAACAAAGGAAAAGTCACTCCTTGCCTAAATTAACACAGAATATTGACTTTATCTTTACTTTATATTTTTCTGTTTCATTTCCCAAATAAGTATTACCAATTTGCAATGCATGTTTGGACTGACTGATTTTCAAGGCTTCTCAAATCAAGTTTTTTTTTTATTTTTTTTTTTTTTTTTTATTTATTTATTTATTTATTTTTATTTGTGCACAGAGGCATTGTCATGCTGGAACAGATTTGCGTCTTCTAGTTCAAGTAAAAGATTAGTCAATCTCTGTACAATCTCTACTTTTCAATGCATTATTAGTGTATCACATAAATAAAATCTGATGACATTTTCAAATGTTCATTCTAACATGTCCAAGCAGTAAGTGATAGATGCGAGGAAAGCGAGGAAACTGTCCATAAACTGTTTAGATAAGAAACATCAGAATGCATAAACATTTTAGCATTGGAATTGTATTAAATTCGTGACCATGTTCGTGCTTAATTTCGTATTAACAGCACCAGTACAGCCTTAGGGTCGTCTATGGTAAAACTGAATGAGGGCTAATGAACTGCTTTGGGTGTTTTTAATATTTTCAATTCAAGTGTACAAAACTATAGTAAACATTTTGGGAAAAATCTGCATCTCCTTTATATCTACAGTAAAAAAAAATTATGTATGCTTCAAGGTAACATAGCTG
>MU551697.1:1506416-1573916 GCA_024362625.1 Silurus asotus | reverse complement strand
GGTTATTTAAAAAAAAATCACACATTTGCTTAGCATTAAAATCAAGTTTATGAACCTTATCGACCCTGTAACGACCCAATAATGACCTCTTCCTAATGTTATATAACCTAAAATCATTACTTTGGGATTCCATTACATCCTAATTAGATATTTGAAATTGCATACTCAGCTTTTATGTGAAATATATAGAATAGAATAGCCTTCATTTGTCACATATACCATTAAAGCACAGTGAAATTCTTCCTTCGTGATATCCCAGTTTGCTCGGAAGCTGGGGTCAGAATGCAGAGTCAGCCAAGATACGGTGCCCCTGGAGCACAGAGGGTTAAGGGCCTTGCTCAAGGGCCCAAAACTGGAAGCTTGGCAATATCAGGGCCTGAACCCCCCACCTACCGATCAGTAACCCAGCACATCGATCACAGCATCATAACTCATTAAAATGGTCCGGACTGTTATAGGATGCCTCCCGCTCTCTCTTTCTCTCTCTCTCAGTAACAATTTAAGCTAGATTCACTCAATTCCTCAAACCAATACAAACATTTACTTGCACATTAGCTAGCTGGCTATTGAGCAAAAAAGCCAATCTGCAAATTATAATGCTGTTTTTCTTTGTATTACGATTATACGTCGTTTCTTAATTTCAATCCAATTTTACATCTATAGTGCTTCTATCAGAATTAAACAAGCTAAAATATACATTTTAGCCTCACAAATATGTTCCTTTACATTCCTCCCTAATAAGTGAGCCAGTGGTGACAGTCGCTCCTTTTTTTTTAAATGTTGGTTAACGCTTATATAATAAAATAAATGTAGCATCATAATAAAAAAATGATGTCATATCAGATATGGTGTTCTCCAAGGATTCAAAGCGTTGACTACAACTATCACCTGAATGTATGAAAACGTCTTTCCACACGAACATCAAATGTAGCTACACCGTAAAAACACATTCGAGTGCAGTTGTGATTATTTTTCTACAAACAAAATGATTTAAGCTTCAAATTGTACATTCACATCATTACACAAACCACATGTACCACTCTAGATGATGTTAATAAGATAAGGGTTCTGTATCTGATCAGCTCTGTACCTGTAACTGTGCAGTCGTTGCCCACTGTAGCCTCAGATACCTGTTCTAGGCAAACAGCAATGGGACCTGATGTGGTCTGCTGTTGCTGGAGCTCATATGAGTCCAAGTTCTACATGTGGTTCATGAAGCTTTTTTGCCCACCATGAATGTAAACATTGGTTATAGGAGTCAAGTCAAGTTTATTTGTATAGCACTTTTCACATCAGACATTGTCTTAAAGCAGCTTTACAGAAATGAACAGTCAAGGTGAATGGTGTGAATTTATCCCTGATGAGCAGCCATGGCAACTGTGGCAAGGAAAAACTCCCTTAGATGTAATAAGGAAGAAACCTTGAGAGGAACCAGAATTAAAATGGGAACCTATCCTCATTTGGGTGACATCAAGAGTTTGACCAGTCTTGTTGTTCTCATTTGCTCAGTGTATTTAGAATTGACAAAAAAGCATTAAATATTCCTACTGCGATTTGTAGTTTTACAGATCTAATATTTGGGCTTCTCTTTATATAATATATTTCATTTTATCTTATATTTATAGTTCTTTTTATTAAATGCTTTTAAAAATTATGATTATTTTTTTCTGTACAGCCAATTTGGTGTCAATTCACTGCTTTTTACGCTGTGTATAAATATGTTTGTGAAAAATCTAATCTTGAATCTTAAATGTGAAAATGCAGCCTTCTGTTTCATAGAAAAACTATTTGATTTGTTTTTTCTTTTGTTTTTAATTGTTCTTATTAATAATATATTTCTTTTTCTTTCATTTCTTCTGTGTTTGATGTTTATACTTGTTTTTCTCATTTTGTTCTTTCATGATTTGTATATGTTTACTGTTGAATTTTCATGTGAAACATCATATTTCTGTTCATATTCATATTGTACTTGGCTCATTGACAGTTTGGTGCCCCCTCAGTCTCCATTTCAATTCTGTTATTTAATAATGTCCTGACTGTGTTCACTCACTAAGAACATGTTTTATTGCACTCCTAATAATACAGAATAAGGCTGGAATCTTGTAATGAAAACGGTTACGGCTAGCGGACGCAGTGGCTTTTGACTGCGCACTGAAATCTATTCTGTGCCAAATATCCAGTGTGAATGCCTGGCCTTTTCATGGGACTCTGGCAGCAGCCGCTCCAGTTCCGTCTCCGGCCGTCTCTGTGTAATCACAGCTCCAGCTCACATTTAAGCAGAAGACGATCCGTGACGGACATTTACTGTGGAGAGGAGTCCCACATGAACAGCGGAAACACTGAGAGAGAGAGAGAGAGAGAGAGAGAGAGAGAGAGAGAGAGAGAGAGAGAGAGAGAGAGAGAAAGAGAGGGGGAGGGGGGGGGGGGTATACAAAGGAAAAAAAACTGGAAAACACAAAATATAAGCAAGTCCTACAACAGCTGTATATATTGGAATAATAATAATGGAATACATAAAATATATGTTGTAATAATGATAATAATTATAATAATTATTATTATTATTATTATTATGACTTCAAAAATAGCTGAATGTATAAACGGAACATTAATTGCAAGGCAATCGATGAGTTAATTGATAAAATAATGTATCAATTAACAGCTGGATGGATGGATGGATGGGTGGATGGATGGATGGATGGATGGAAGAAGGAAGGAAACCATAACCATTACAAATAAAATATGTAATGTAAATACAAAAAGACAGATATACAGAACACACACATTTTTTTTAACAAGAACTCATTTACTAGTTCCATGTAATATCAGATTGCTCCTCTTCTATCAAGCCTTCATCCCAGTTTCCTCCCAAGAAGGAAGGAAACCATAACCATTACAAATAAAATATGTAATGTAAATACAAAAAGACAGATATACAGAACACACACATTTTTTTTAACAAGAACTCATTTACTAGTTCCATGTAATATCAGATTGCTCCTCTTCTATCAAGCCTTTATCCCAGTTTCCTCCCTAGCTCTCCTCTGGCGTGCCAGGTGCTTCCTGTGACTGCAAATGCACATTAAAACACCATTCCTGGCAACAAAAAAAAGCACAAATTAAAGAGAGAGAGAGAGAGAGAGAGAGAGAGAGAGAGAGAGAGAGAAAGGGAGGTAGAGTTGGATAAGACTCTGTGCTCCTGTGCTCCTTTTCTCTCTCAGCACTGAGCCTCATCGCCTCTGTGGTTTAGAGCAGTGACAGGATACAGATCATCAGGCCACAATATTACATCCACAGCCTGAGCCTCGTTACTGACGCTAATTAAGACAAGAGTTCATCCATCACTCTAATACGTAAACAGAGAGAGAGAGAGAGAGAGAGAGAGAGAGTGAAAAAAAGGGCATTAGCATGTTTTGTCCATTTTCTCCTCTAATCATCTACTCTGTGTGTCTCCCTTTTCTGCCATGTTGCCCATTGGGATTTACAACAGCGCTTCATATCTGATTACACCACTATCCTCTACTACTACTTTACTCCTGTTACAAATTGTAACACATTACGATATCAGTCACTGGCACTTACACTCGCAACCAGCTAAGCATTCGCCCTATCGTCAGATGATCACAAGTTGAATCGTAGGGAATGCCACAGCAATCACCAGGACTCCATTTCCAGGAATTTATAGGAGCGTAATTGAGGAACGACAATATTTCTGTACTCCAAATAGCCAAAATGAGTCCTAAACCTTTCTACAAAAACGATTTAATTGACTAGAATGAGATGCTAGTGCAAGTGAAATGGTTACAGTAGTATTTGTAACTGCGTCGAAGGTGTAATTTGATGTGTGTCTGGCAAAAGGCCTGAAAGGAAGCCGGAATGATGTGGATGAAGCCTCTTTAGATCCCTGTAATTCCTCTAAAATCCTTTAATGTCAGTGCCAACATAAACCATAGGCCTATTGTCAGCATAAGCCATAAGACTTAAACCTAGCAGCGTGGCCTAAATCTATGTCGGAATTCAGTGTCTTTAGGGCATTTGTGAAACCACACACAGACACACACACACAAACAGACACCCGGGTTGGAAATCTGGAGTCTGCTATCAGAAAAATTTGAGTACAATTTCTGAAATTAGTGTATGAATACCTCATAAAGAGTAAGTTGTAATTAAAGGTAGTCTCAAAGGCAAAACATGATAAACAGAACCCTTGTTAAGGTTTTTTTTGCTATGGATTATGGCTGTTATACAAATTAAGGATTATATATTTCACAGTAAAAGGTCAGTTTGAGAAAATGAAGTAGGGATAAGGAGGAGGAGTTTGTGCTTCATTTGTGCAATTGAGCTGACGTATACACCCATATTGCTATACAGATATACAAATTTATACTACAGCATAGTTATATATACAGTTATATGTGGGTAGAGGTACCTTTGGATCAGAAGGTTGTGAGTATAAATCCCAGCACCACCAAGATGCCACAGCAAGAAGCCCATCAACAAGGATTTTTCTCAAATAACTGCAAGACTGTTCTGGACTGTGGTATCAGAATGTTTCGAGAGTAGCTCTGTTTAGAAGAAGGTACCTAATTTGTCTACATTTACACACGATCACATTTAAAATAGTCCCCTGGCACAGCAATACAATGCTCCCAGCATTCCGTGTCAAGCACCTTCTGTGATTTGTGCTGGGTTTTCTACAATGGTGACAAACTTTGAGCTTGATCTTCATCTTCTGGAAGAGGCCGAAGTGTGTGGAATTGTTCTCCGACGATCGTCATGCACAAGTTGTTGAATGGTTACGACATTTTCAGTGGGGGGAGCTCGTTAAAGGTCTTCCTGATCTCTCATCGTCTTCCAGTGATGTTCTTCCACTCTTTTAAAATGACTCACTGCAGCATGGGGGTATGTCAAACGTCTTCATGATTTGCCCAGTTTCACGCAGAATTTCACGTTTGCTTTTTGTTCTAACTTGTTGCCCATGATGAAATGGCAGACATGATAATGCACCTGGTCAGTTAGCACCATACTTCAATCACCTCATATAGTGTCAAGTCTAGGAATCTCTGATATGCTGTGCATTCATTTGATATACATACACCTTAAACACCGTTTATATGCATGCATCATTCTAATATTTTATTGTTTCTATAGCAACAACTCGTTCAAAAAGATTGTATGAGACCTGTATAACTTTCACATGTCACAGTGATCTTTGCATTCTCTTTACAGCGTTTAATGACAAATTGGGTTTTTTTAATTAAAGGTAAATGCTGGTGTAGGAATGACCGTATACGTTGCTATAATGCAAGTGGTAATTGAAACTCTCTAATCCTGCAGATAATGAACGTAGATTTAAACTATAAATATCAACGAATAACATGGAAATTTAAAGTTTTACTGGGTAAGAAAAGAAATAAAGATTTGCTCAAACAAACATTTTCTTTAGATATTTATTATAAATACTTGCAGTTGTGAGGAAGGTGCTCTTTCCCAGTGAAATAATTCGGAGGTCTGGCCTTCAGAGGACTTTTACTAGTACTTAATAGAACAAATGTTTTTCCTAGGAACAGTTTCCAAATATGTTTACAGAAATTTGAAGTTCTACACAATTTCGAGACATAAAATGGATGATGAGGATGATTAACATGATGTATCTCATCTATACAACCCCAGCAGGTGAAGGTGAAGGGTTTTGCTAAGGGCCCAGCAGTAGCAGCTAGATGGTCCTAGGATTTGAATTTACGATCTTCCAGTCAGAAGCCAAACATCTTTATCCACCACATCATCCCCCTCCACAGGTAAGTGGTAGCTCAGGGGTGAAGGCATTGGACTTTGAACAGGAAGGTCTCAGGTTCAAATCCCACCTCCACCAAGCTGTGCCAATGAGCAAGGCCCTTAACTCTCCCCTACTCAGTTGTAAGTCGCACTGGGTAAAGGCATCTGCCAAAATACCATGAATGAAAATGTCCACAGTTTATCCTTTCCCTTCATATTACAATAAACTGTAGGTTTTGAAGTCAGATGTCCTTGCAGTTGTGTTGTTTGCTTTAGAAAACATATAGTGTATGAAATTCAATAATGTTGTTGTGGTTTTTTTCGAGCATTATTGTCAAATAGAAAGATAGATAGACAGACAGACAGACAGATAGATAGATAGATAGATAGATAGATAGATAGATAGATAGATAGATAGATAGATAGATAGATAGATAGATACCAAATATCAATGTACTATTGGTAAAATCATTACAGTTGTGTGTGAGGACTCAAACTGTGCTATTTATTATATCGTGTTATGAAACTCTCTCATCTGTCTTTTTCTCGTTTAATTTTTTTCCTGCATGCTACTGGCTGCCACGGAAAAAAACGCCCATGCAGGAAAGAAAGAAACAGTTGGAGCAGTCAGGTGCCACGTCCACACAAACACACACACACACACACAAATACACACACAGACACACACACAGGAGGGGATAGCGGAGGTAGGGGGTTAACCATAGGAGGAAGAAACTTCTGCACTGCTCTTTTATTAACTTCACCGACAACTTAGACACCTTACCACATCCCTCCTACATACACACACACACACACACACACAGAAAGCTGTCACAGAAACTGTCATTGACACCTGCATTATTGTGAGAAGCTTTAATTTCATTATTTGAAAACTGCTATACACACACAGCAAGCTGCTAATATTGTATATAAAATGTGTGTCAGTACATTTTATAAGTGTAAAAAATGTATGTGTGTCTACTGTGTTATTAACTCTACCTGCAGTACTTTATATCACACACACACACACACAAACACACACAGCCAGATAGAGAGAGAGAGAGAGAGAGAGAGAGAGAGAGAGAGAGAGAGAGAGTAATTATTTTGTGCTTTTCTAACCTGGTCACTGGTGCCTTTAGGCCCTTTCCCAACTGACTGCTTTTTCCTGTCATTATGTGGTGTGTGTGTGTGTGTGTGTGTGTGTGNNNCTCTGTGTGTGTGTGTGTGTGTGTGTGTGTGTGTGTGTGTGTGTGTGTGTGTGTGTGTGTGTGTGTGTGTGTGTGTGTGAGAACTTGTAGGGGTCACAATGCACCGTGAGCCCAGTAAAAAAAAACATGGGTTTCAGTATGTGGAACTGTAAGTTGGACTGTAAGTGAGACACTGGAAGAGACAGTGAGAGACTTTTTCTCTCACTTAGTGATTGGGACAGTGAGGGAGATGAAGAGAGAGACCATAGTTGGGACAGTAAGAGGGACAGTGAACAGGACAGCGGGCAGGGCTGTGAAAGAGATGGTGAGTACAATATACTGGATGGTGAGAGGGACAATGAGAGGAACAGTGAGTGGTCCAGTAATATGAGACAATGAATGGGACAATATGGTGAAGAGATGGTGAATGAAACGATTCCATGGATAATGTGAGGAACAGTAAATGGGACAGTAAACCAGATGGAAAGTGGGACTGAGTAAGACAGCAAGAGGGACAGCGAGTGAGACAGTGAGAGGAACAGTGAGTGAGAGAGCGAGTGGGACAGAAAAAGGGACAGTGAAAGGACAGATCAGCATTGTAGTGGGTATTTAATGCTACCTAGCCCGGGTAATAATAAAATTAGCAATGGAAATGAGCTGTTTCAGCGATGTGCCGCTATCTGTACTATAACTCCTCCCAAAAATGCCAATGAAATAATAAGTGTCATTGTTTTGTGCGTGTGTGTGTGTGTGTGTGTGTGTGTGTGTGTGTGTGTGTGTGTGTGTGTGTGTTAATAAGATTTACACCTCATTTCTGTATCTTAGTATTGCTCAAACAGAAGCATAACCATTAGTAGCAGTATGAGTAGGTATATGCATCTTTCGAAAAACATATAATCACACACACAATATCACAATATAACAATAATCTATTAACAGTAAATACATCTGCTGGACTAATGTGCCTGCCTGAAGACACACACACACACACACACACACACACACACACACACACACTGCATCAGATCTAAACTGTAAGATTTAGCAATCTTGATGTTCCTGTGTGACTTTACAAATATGTGCTTTTTGTGATAGAAAACCTTTATAAATTCATCTTCCTCTATGTGTGTGTGTGTGTGTGTGTGTGTGTGTGTGTGTGTATGTGTGTGTCTTCAGTTTCAGGCAGACACATTAGCCCAGCAGATGTATTTACTGTTAATAGCTTATTGTTACAGTGTAATGGAGAGGCCATATTGTAAATATGGTGAGGTCTGAGATAAGCTCATGTAGCAGCTCCAGCCTCCAGTTCTCTGTGCTACTGCCGCTGCTGCGTTTAATGGCTGATATCCACTTTCGCTTGGTCGATACGCCGCCCCCTTCCAGTCTAAAATAAAAGCATATTCTGCTTCCACATGCTCTATTTGACTTCTCACTTATTAGGCCCGGACTAGGATATGCTGACTGTGGCATCATTTTATCTCCTTGTGATGAGCTGTGTCTTCACACCTTTCTGCAAGGGAAATTCCACTCCGAATGTGATGAAAGGATGATGAAAGGGAAAATTAAGTAATCGTCTCTTTTTTTCGTGTGTTTTTTTTTTTTTCTTTTTACCTTTCTCTACCTCTGAGCGTTTTACGGCAAGAGGAGAAAGGATGAGATACAGGATTCCGCGAGTGATCATTAAGGCTCTGTATGGGGAATTGTTGAAAGAAGAGCATGAAACGCTGAAGAGAAGAAATGAAGAGATTTCAGCTTAAATGTGGAACACCTCGGTCAATCTGATCTGCGTGTCATCTATTAACGTTATTAATAGCACGATCACTCTCGTTTCAGCTCGGTTACAATGCAGTAAACTTTAACGGCATGACTCTGTAGAGTACTGCAATATAGAAATTACATTTAAACTGCTATTAGGATATGAATTTAGTTCTACACTATATGAATAAAAGATTGGGGACACCTTACTACAAGATTTCTATCTGCTTTTTGAATATTTCATTCCACATTTCGTCCCCACATTTGTTCTCATAATAACCTTCAGTCTTCTGGGAAGATGTTCCACTAGGTTTTTGTGTGAAAAGATTTGTGCTCATTTAGCCACAAGGTGCAGCTGAGTTCTGTGTTTCAGATGTGTTTTACTTCTAGAAAGATCGAACAAATTTCAGCATGCATCATTTCAGCCGTGTGTTTGTCCCATTGCTATAAATTTTGCTATATGGGCGGCTGGAGGATCCCCACCCCCCTCTTCTTCCAAGTGTAGATCAGTGGTTAAGAGGTTTGACAAGTGTTAGCTCAGTGGTTAAGACTTCTGATCAGAAGGTCATGAGTTCAGGCACCACCTTGTTCCCACTGCTGGGGCCTTGAGCAAGGCGCTTGACCCTCAACTGCTCAGGCAATTGGAAGGCACTCAGGATACGGGAGTCATGCCAAATGACATGAATGTAAATGTAAACGATAGAAGAATAGGTTGCAGTTTTGGTTTTATTATTTTTGTTTTGGAAAACCCTTAACCCCAGTCTACTGTATGTTAGCTAGAAATACGGCCAAGAAGCATTCACTTAGAGAAGCAATAGGATTTCCCACATAATGCTGCAAAAAATACATTATAACAAGACAAAAACATGAACTTGGGATTCATACCAGTGTGTATACTCAGACGTGCAGATAACCAAACAGAAATAATAATACAATACAATACAATATAATATATTTTTTATGTGCTCTGTGTCCACAGGTATAATTGCTGATACTTTTCCTTTATTTGTACAGTGTAGAAATGGGATATGAAATCAAACATAGCAACAGTGACTTAATGCACTTCCATGGCAGATGTATAGCAATGTATCTGCCAATCAAAATATGGTATATCATATGCAAATGTTTGCAAATAAAGGGAAAGCAAATGTCTCAGCTTGTTATCACATTTCTTTAAAATGAAACACAGTGTTGCCCTCATGTAGGCTTGTGCCTGGGGGTTTACTGTGAGGGTAATCAAAGAATAGAGTTTTTTGGATATTAATGTACAACACATATCTGACAATGTTGACGTGTTTGCAGTGAGGTCATGTGTGAAAGACCTGTGCTGACAATGAGGTAAACGTGTATAAATGTACTGTATGTACTATCACTGTGATCTATACAACATTAATGGTTCTAGTACAGTCTTCTTCTTCTTCTTCTTCTACTTCGTCTTCTTTAGGGGTCGCCGGTGTGGATCATCCGTCTCCTTCTGATTCGTGATCCGCATATTTGATTTGGCACATGTTTCAGGCTGAATGCCTTTCCAGTAATGTATAGAATGTATACTAATAAAGATACAAATATTTGAGGAGAAGAAAATAAGTTGTGTGTGTACATATTTGTGTGTCTAATTCCCAGTACTATAATGTACCGAAGGGCAATCAGAACTGGTGACAGTTAAGTGAGGTTTCCTGCCCCCAGCAGTCCAGGTGTGTGTGTGTGTGTGTGTGTGTGTGTGTGTGTGTGTGTGTGTGTGTGTGTGTGTGTGTGTGTGTATAGCAAAGACCTTGTTCCCTCAGTCACACAAAGTGCTTTTATTAGACCACAAACTGACATCAACCATTTGTGTGTCTGCGTGTTTGCGTGCGTCTGTATGTGTGTGTGTGTGTGTGTGTGTGTGTGTGTGTGTGTGTGTGTGTGTCTGCATGCACAGGTGTAGAAGAGAAAGGCAGGGTTTGTTTAGTAGATATGTCTCCTGTCTTCCACTTGTTTCACATAGAAAACACTTTGATAAAAAGATTTTAAACTAAATGGAAGTTTTCAATCCACCCTGTGCACATATTGGAACGAGGAGGCAATAGTTTGTGTATCAGCATTAAATGACACTTTTCCTTTTGAGCCGTTGTCTGTTCAGCCCGCCTTAATCGTGTTTGTATTCTGTTTTGTGTTACACACACTTGGTGTAACAAAGACTTTACTTAACAGCAACAAAACCGCCAACAAAGAGTGGATTATAGGCCTATGCCTTAAGTCCTCTGTGGCTGTTACCTGCCCTGTTTACTCTCTCTCTCTCTCTCTCTCTCTCTCTCTCTCTCTCTCTCTCTCTCTCACACACACACACACACACACACACATGCGCACAGACACACAATTGTTTAACTATCTTTGTGAAAACCTTCTATTGACATAATTTCTATACACACACTATGTGGACAAAGGTATTGGGACACCAAACCCCAAACTGTTACTATGAAGTTGTAGGTATACAATTGTATAAGACGTCTCTGATGCAGTAGCATTAAATTCTCTCTCTCTCTCTCTCTCTCTCTCTCTCTCTCTCTCTCTCTCTCTCTCTCTTTCTTCATCAAAATCTTTTTGTGGCTATGGAAGTAACCTAACATATCTGGGCAAAATTATTGGGACATCTGACTTTTTCAGCCATATGTGGTTCTTCCCCAAACTGTTACCACAAAGTTGGAGCTACATACACGTATAGTACATCTTTGGAAGTGCTATCATTACATTTTCCAGCATGACAATGCCTCTGTGCACAAAGCCAGCTCCATGACAATATGCTTTGCATGCTGACCTCAGCCCTACCGAAAACCTTTGCAATGACTTCATACACTCAAGGCCTCCTCATCGTTACCTGAATTTCCACAGAAATCTAGTGGAACGTCTTTCCAAAAGAGTGAAGGTTATTTTAACAGCAAATAGGGACTAAATGTGAAATGGGATGTTCAAAAAGCACATACACCCACTTGTGGTTCATTGTTCACAAATAAACAAAGAAATTGCCTTTATTATGCTAGCTTTATAAATGTTTATTTAAATTGAATTTAAAAGTTAAAAATTATTAGAACGCAATAACAAGTAAGCAATCCAATACAATACAGAATACAGTGGAACCCGGTTATGTCGATGTCCTAGGGGGTCCCCAAAAAGCTTTGAGATAACCGATGATTGAGATAAACGAAAATCAAAATGGCGGCAGTATATAAACTTGCTTGAAATTTCTTTATGTACATGATGTGCGTTAATAAATGAGAATGTGCATGCACGTGTTTTTGAAGTTTTTTTTACACAACAGCGTTGCCACGATTTGTTTGATGAAGGCATGCTATAAAAATACATACAGTACATGTTTATCTGTCAGGAATCCACCTGCCACGCCCCCTTCGGCCCCCTTCAGCGTGTCAGGTGCTTTCTCGGCCGCTTTCTCTAAAGCTATTGGATATTATTATTATTATCACACTACAAATGGTGCTTGTTTAGCACCATCACCAGCTCCTATTTAAACTTCCACACTCTCACTGTCCGTCATTGTTGGTATATGTTGGTTCACGGCGGTCGTTGTTATCGCTCATGTGTATCCCGGTACATGTTTTCCCACTGGCACTCTCTCAACGGCTGCGCTTTTCTTTCCAAAGCGCATCGCGGATTTTCCCCCGATCCTGCCGGTGTTTATTCTATGCCTCTGCTGCTCATCCCACGTTCCGCGCCGCCAAACGCGGCTTTCGCCTCCCGTTCATCGCATAACATTTAACAACAAAAGGCATATGTGCACTAACTAACAGCAGAGATTCACCAGTATACAATACAACACCTGTAGCAGCTGTAAGACTTGATTTTTCTGCCACTCCCGCGAGTTCTTCTGCGGCTGCACCGAGATAACCGACGTTAAATGGCAAATTTTTCCACCCTTGTGCTCGAGATATCAGGGTTCGGCGACATAAAAGAATCGTCATAACCGATAAAAAAAAGACAAAGCGAGAATTTGGTGGTTCCACTTCAAAAACGTCGACTTAATAGGGTTGTCGAGGAAACCGAGGTCGAGATAAGCGGGTTTCACTGTATATACATCAACACTGAAAATCATTGATGGTCTATATGGCACTTACTTCTCAGACTCCTGTGGCTCAGTGGATTTTTCTTGCTAATGAGTGCTTATAATTAATACACAATGTTTCACAGCCCCGACTATGAATCTCGAGCATTGTACTCCATTACTCTACCTGCCTATCAGAAATAATCTATGTTATAACTATGTTACTTATGTTATCACTTATGTGTTCTATTTTGATTAATTGGTTCAGACCCTAAACAGTCAGACTCGCACCATTCAGCCCCAAAGTTGAGCCCCTCACAGTCATCTGTGCCTTTAAACAGAGGCCCTATCAATAACAGAGCACCATACAGGCTACCAAACTTCAATTCCACCATTGGTGGAAACGGTGTCATGATTGACAACGCTCCACTTCAACCTATTTTCTTTTTCAAAAAAGCCACAATGGTTTTCTGTCCAATTCCAAATGCAAGAGGGTTGAACTGGTACCTAAAAGCCCTTTAGTTTTGCATACTCAGGTTATCAGATGTAATTCATGCCGTGCAGCCACAGGACTGGTTTATGTCACTGGATCTGTGCAAGGCATATTTCTACATTCCCACTGCCCCAGAACACAGATGTGTTTCAGCTTTTCCTCCCAAGGACAGGCACTCCGACACAAAGTATTATGCTTCAGCCTTGCTCTCATGCCACAGCTGTTCTCAAGATGGAAGTGGCCCTGTCACCTCCCAGGGCATCCGGATACTTGCATAATTGAACAACTGGCTCCTGTATGTCCCGACTATGGGGCAGGCCATTTGGGACACTTCCACAACCCCCTTGCTGTGAACCAGTAGAAAGACCCCAAATATGGATACAAGTCAGACAATTTATTACTC
Source organism: Silurus asotus (assembly GCA_024362625.1). Taxonomy (NCBI): domain Eukaryota; kingdom Metazoa; phylum Chordata; class Actinopteri; order Siluriformes; family Siluridae; genus Silurus; species Silurus asotus. The sequence continues at coordinate 1,560,270 of MU551697.1, read as the reverse complement.
TGAATCTAGACACTAGCAATATAAAATAGTTACATATGTATATATGGTAGCTTGCATGCTTGATAAACTATTTTTTCTTCTCATTCAGAACCAGCACAGTCTCAGCAAGGACATAACAATGATATAGGGAAAGTTGTCTTTATTACAACGGCATTCATTGTGTCATAGAGTCATTGTGTCGTTTGAATTGTTGTCTAGATATGTAAAATATAGATTAAAAAAAATGTATACAAATTCCTGGGTGTTATTTTGTGTTTGAAGTACCCCACTTGCATAATTCATTAACAAATAATTTGTCTTTTGTCGCATAGCAAGGTAGGAGCAGATGCAAGTGCATATATTTTCTGAAATAAAGGAGCAAACACAAAGATCCAGGATGAGCCCCCAATGTTGGTATTCATTAGTCCAACTTAAATAAATTTTAGGGCTACACAAATGAGTTCGAGTCAACCACACTCGAAAAGTTGCACCACACCATTTTCCTCCTGCTTCCCCAAGTATATGACCCACGTTTCCCACTTTTCGAGATTTAACGTTAAAGATGCAGCTGAAAAAGGCGGCATATGTTCAGTCGATGTAGACGAATTGGTCGTCCAATTTAACATTACAATTAGGAACTGCGCCCAAAACCATGTACATGAACCACTGAAACGTCACTGAAGAAATGCATGAGGGGTTACGAATGCGGAGATTGCAGAAGTGTGTTCGGTTAAAGGCATCTGCTAATAACCTTTCTATGTAATATATGTGACGATAACCTCGGCAACACGACGTAAAATACAAACGACAAGCAGAAACAGACAAATGAGAGACAAGGAATGCAATGAACTGTGAGGTATATTATATACAAGTGCTAATAATTGTAAAAATGAATCAGGTGCAATAAGTCATGTGATGTGACGTGATGGTTCAGTGGTTTATAGAAAATATAGTCCCTCTCGTTAATCCTAATCTCAATTTAATATAGCATTACTTGTTTTTTATTGGTTATATCTTTTGTTTGTTTGTTTTTTTGCAGCAAAAAACAGAACTCAGGAATGAGTTACCACAAAAGTTACCACATTTCTTGGAATAAAAACGAAGATGTATTTTTATTTTTTATTAATGCATTAAAATGTACATCATTTCTCGAATTATTACATTAAAGCAAATATGGGATTCCTCAGCCCTTTTCCTAGATAGCTTGAAATTGTGTTATATATTGTTTTCATTTGAAATAAATGTGAACTCAGCAGGCAACAAAACAACAGAAATGTTTAAAAAGTGTCTGCAAAAATCAAAATAAATGTTTTTTCTCTCATTGGCACATGTAATCCTTATTCTAGCTTTTAATTTATCTATCCACCCAGCGTCTCTGCTACATCTATCACGTGTTCATCAACCACTATCGGTCCCTAAATCTATGATGTAACCTATGAAACATCATCATTAACCCCGCATTAGGCTAACAAGCTCCTGTTTCATACCATAACAAGCTCACATTTAGCCTTCTACACACAAACCTGCCTGAAGAACTGTAACGCTTTAGCTCGATCCCATTTTACCCATAACGAACTTTCCTCGCTTGTATTCTTAATGAGCATGAGACATTAGAGTTTTAATTCCACGTACAGCCCTGGCATTTCCCTGTAGGATGCTCAGATTTAGCACAGGCGTATAGTTTGTCTTTAATTGGGGCAATTTGAGAGCACTAACTGAATTCAGTGGCCTATAGGAGCAGCCCAAGTGGATTAGCACCTGCCCCTGTCACAGTATTGGCCAATTAAGATCTTAATTAACTTGGTTAATTATGCGAGCAGGAAGTATCAGCTGCTGTCTGATTGTGTCCAAATCTCAAAGGACAGAAATCCAATGACACAACCAACAAACACACACACACACACACACACACACACACACACACACACACACACACACACACACACACAGATAAATAGATAAAGATGGTGAGCAGAAAATGGTAGATGGTTGTGCTTGTTTGTGACAAATCCTATTTGATATTGAGAAGTGCCTTTAGCATGATAAAACTCTGTGTCTGTGTGTGTGTGTGTGTGTGTGTGTGTGTGTGTGTGTGTGTGTGTGTGTGTGTGTGTGTGTGTGTGTGCGCGCGCATGCGTGTGTATATGTGTGCACATCCCGGTTTCTTATCAGTTCAGAAACTGTAACATCGGTCTTCGATATGATGTCACAGAACTAATCATATACCCGCACATGCACACACATGTACACACACATACATACACAAGAGCATCTAATTATAAATGAGGCATGCCTGGCAGCATCAGGAATCTAATCACATTCCAAGTCAAGCGAGTAATTTCAGCTCTCTTCACCTTATATCAGACACACACACACACAAGCGCTGCACACCTGTACACGTACACTGTAACATCTTCAATCCACAGTCCAAAATTGCTTCAGACTTTCAGCCATGCCTTAGGGAGATCTAACAAAGAGAGAGCAGAGGATAGAACTGACTTTAGGATGTGAGGCACCTCATGCATTCTCCCCATCAAAAATTGTGAGAGTGTATGTATGTGTGTGTGTGTGTGTGTGTATATATATATATATATGTATGTGTGTGTGTGTGTGTGTGTATATATACATATACTCTATATCTACTGTATAATTTATACATTACATTCTTTAAATTGCTCTGTTCTGCTAAATATGTACTGTAATTTGTTAATTTTTTAAACAAATTATACTATACTACTCCATACTGATCACCACTCTTTTTTATTTGGATATGCCACGTCTCAACTTATGAATTTTCAAGTTCTGATGGGGTCAACGGACCACATCTCTACCTCTCCAAAGATGGCTATGGCATTTAGCAGACGTGCTTATCCAGAGCAACTTGCAGCTGAGCAGTTGAGGGTTAAGGGCCCTGCGCAAAGGCCCAGCAGTAGCATCTTGGTGGTGCTGGAATTTAAACTTGTGACCCTATTTAACCCTATCCATATATCTACAGTGAGGAAAATAAGTAGGTGCATGTCCACTGTGAGAGACATTATCTAAAAAAAAATTTATTCTCCAAGAAATCACAATATATGATTTATAAACTATTTATTTGTATGATACAGCTGCAAATAAGTATTTGAACACCTGAGAAAGTCAATGTTAATATTTGGTACAGGAGCCTTTGTTTGCAATTACAGAGGTCAAACGTTTCCTGTAGTTTTTCACCAGGTTTGCACACACTGCAGGAGGGATTTTGGCCCACTCCTTCACTCAGATCTTCTCTAGATCAGTCAGGTTTCTGGCCTGTCGCTGAGAAACAGGGAGTTTGAGCTCCCTCCAAAGATTCTCTATTGGGTTTAGGTCTGAAGACTGGCTAGGCCACGCCAAAACCTTGATATACTTCTTACGGAGCCACTTCTTGGTTATCCTGGCTGTGTGCTTCGGGTCATTGTCATGTTGGGAGACCCAGCCTCGACCCATCTTCAATGCTCCAACTGAGGGAAGGAGGTTGTTCCCCAAAATCTCACAATACATGGCCCCGGTCATCCTCTCCTGAATACAGTGCAGTCACCCTGTCCCATGTTCAGAAAAACACCCCCAAAGCATGATGCTACCACCCTCATGCTTCACAGTAGCGATGGTGTTCTTGGAATGGTACTCATCATTCTTCTTCCTCCAAACATGTTTAGTGCAATTATGACCCAGAAGTTCTATTTTGGTCTCATCTGACCACATGACTTTCTTCCATGACTCCTCTGGATCATCCAAATGGTCATTGGCAAAATTAAGACGTGCCTGGATATGTGCTGGTTTAAGCAGGGGAACCTTCCGTGCCGTGCATGATTTTAAACCATGACGTCTTAGTTTATTACTAACAGTAACCTTGGAAACGGGGGTCCCAGCTCTTTTCAGGTCATTGACCAGCTCCTCCTGTGTAGTTCTGAGCTGATTTCTCACCTGCCTTAAGATCATTAAGACCCCACGAGGTGAGATCTTGCATGGAGCCCCAGTCCGAGGGAGATTGACAGTCATGTTTAGCTTCTTCCATTTTCTAATGATTGCTCCAAAAGTGGACCTTTTTTCACCAAGCTGCTTGGCAATTTCCCCGTAGCCCTTTCCAGCCTTGTGGAGGTGTACTATTTTGTCTCTAGTGTCTTTGGACAGCTCTTTGGTCTTGGCCATGTTAGTAGTTGGATTCTTACTGATTGTATGGGGTGGACAGGTGTCTTTATGCAGCTAACAACCTCAAACAGGTGCATCTAATTTAGGATAATAAATGCAGTGGAGGTGGACATTTTAAAGGCAGACTAACAGGTCGTTCCAATTTATCCAAAAGGTGTTCAGTAGGTTTGAGGTCAGAGCTTTATAGCAGGCCACTCAAGATCTTTCACTCCAACCCATGTAAACCATATGTTCATATGCACAAAGGCACTGTTATGTTTAAACAGGTTTGGGTTTAAACAATTGGGTTGAAACTATTTAAAATGACTAAACAAATCACTTCAAATTCTGAATCAGTTGCCGCTTTATACATTCAGTCATTTTATACTGTAGACAATGATGAGTCTTGCAGGGAACAGAAAGAACAGTAAAAGACAGCACTAAAAGTGAAAAAAAAGTATGCATAAAGTTCTATAAGGGCTCTGAAATTGAGAAAGAAAAATGTTTTTTTGTGACTTCTGGGAGCTAGTAAGATGTCCAGCAGAATCTGCGTTATATCATTTGATAAGAGATCTGTGATAATTTTCTGAGAATTCTGCTGCAGTGTTGCTATGATGAAACTTCTGTGAGTTGCCTAATAAAGCATGTTCTTATAAAAAAGAGAAGAAATCTGTAGCATGCAATGTAACATTCTTTCTGCTCTGTTCATTGCATAATACAGGGTCCAGATAAGCTATTAGCATATGGTAGATTAGCTGGACTATCATTAGAGAGCTATATTATGTTAAGTTTCATGCTTGCAGGTTGCCTCGTGTAGGAAATGCTTCTGTTGTCGCTTATAGGCCTGAACTCTAAAGTAGCCTACAGCCAGCTTTTTGAGTTATACATGCTAATGTTTTATTTTATTGTATTTTGATTTACATGTTACATACCAGGCTTTGTATTAGCAGAAATTCTTTTTGGACTGTTCATATACACATGACAGGATATGAAGAACTAAACAAACCTTCGCTTGACAAACACTAAATTTGAACGAATAGTGTTAAATGGTGTGACCAACATTGCTGGTGGGAACCAATTGTTGTGGGAACAACAATTGACTAAAAAGCATTGCCCTGTAAATGTGTTTCTAAAATCACAGTGTCGTATGCTTACACTGTCTACAAAAAAAAAACGGGGTAAAAAAACAAAGACAAGATGCCATTGTTAGTCCTCTGTAGTGGGGGCTGAAATGATAAGTGAACAATCTACCCTTAATAAAGGTGTGTCCGTAAATCCAAAGGTGGCGAGAGGTGAAAGAATAGAATGGGGGAGGGTTATGGGTGGATGGGCTAAAAAAGAAAAAGAAAGGTGGGCAGTTCATGACCTGGTCAGGAATGCAAGCTGGCCTTTCCAGAATGCTTCAGCGAAACCGGACACCCTCTCAAAAACCAAACGTCAATCAAACCGGTGGAACAAGAGAGAGAGAGAGAGAGAGAGAGAGAGAGAGAGAGTGTTGGGGTGGAAGAGAGAGAGAGAGAGAGGGGAGACTGAGATAAACATTATCTCTTCCATCGCCATCTCTGTACGTGTATAAATCTGATACTGTATAGTACCAGTTGTGCCTACATATATAGATCAATTTTATCTCAATTACCCTACTTTTGGTTAAACACACTTAAAGCCCTCCCTCTTTTTCTGTCAATCAGGAAGAGGTGGAGTTGTTCGTCTGCCCAGAAGCAAACAGCAATGACGGCTTCCTTCCTCAGGGTAAACACATCCCAAAGCATTTACTTACCTACTGACATACAACACACACATGCATGCACACGCACGTGCACACAAACACACACACACACACACACACACACACACATACACACACACACACATATCCTTAAGGCAAACTTGACTACTTACATGGAGGTCAGGGGTTAGCCTTCCTAAAACTACCACCAAAATCATCTAACAAACACCCACACACACACACACACACACACACACACTCACAATTCATTATCCTCTTTATTAAGGCTTTAAAAGTTTTTTATGACTTTGAGTGGTTGCTAACTATCTGTCAGTCATCATCGTGTTATTGTCTCTCTCACACACACCTCTGTTAATGCTAAGATTCTGATTCCTTGGGGAACCTATTTCAATGTCTATACCGTGTGTCAAAGTTATGCTAGATCAGCCAGGGTAGTTTACAGCTTCACTTAGATTATCAGAGATAGAGCATGACTCATTTGCAAATGAGTCAGGTCACTGACGCACACTAAAGGTGAACATTCTCAACAAATCTGAACCACTAGATAACTGAACAACAATATATAAGAAAATGGCACACACCATTTCTAGTTATTTCTAACTTGAATGCAACCACACTTTCGTACCATTTTGGAAAGTGGTAGCTTAATGGTTCAAGTGTTGGAATTCTAATCGAAAGGTCATGAGTTCAAATCTCAGCGCTGCCACTGCTGGGAACTTGGGCAAGACCCTTAACCCTCAAGTGCTCAAGTTGTATAAATGAGATCACTGTAAGTTGCTCTTGATAAAGGGTGTGTGTCATATGCTGTAAATGTAAAATACTTTTTGTAAGAATTTAATGCTTATATTCTCTCAGACACACCACCGGTTTGATTAATGCATGATGTTTAGATTGAAGGAAATGTAAGGTATTATCATATCATATCATATATATATATATAAAATTGAATAAATAAATCAGTACTTTTCCAGTAACATTTACATAATTTCTAGATTTGCACATATTATATTAGATTCTGTTCTATTCATTATTTACAAGTGTGCATTGACCATTGTGGGATCTATTATTAATATTTACCCTTAAATAATTTAATTGGTGTGCATGTAGAGGGAAGTATTTCCTTGATTTACTCAGAAAAGGACCAACTCAGTCAGTAAGAGCTAAAAGGTAAAAAGGTGAAGAGGAACAAGAGGATGGGAGTACCAATATTAATTTATTTATTTATTTACTTATTTATTTTTTATCACAGCTTAGCATCTTCCCCTTATTTACTAATCAGTTAAGCATCCAGCAGCTTATCAGGTTAAAATCAGATAACGCTCAGTCATTATATTGAACACTGCTAATTACACTGTTACAAAGTCAAATGTTAAAGGTCATCACCGTAGTAACACTACTTTCGACAACATGATTACAGTGTTTTAGAATCAGACAACGCTGTGTTTTCAGTCGTTAGGTAGTAATATTGACTTGCATAGAAAGTGCTGTCATATTTATCATCCTATTTTTTTCAGTCCCTTCTCATTTGCAAAGCTTTTTTTAATTGTATAAAAATTGTACTAAAATAAATAAATAAATAAAAGTTCAGAATTGATTATCATCAAAGAATCGGTTTCATCAGTTAAGTCATTAACACACACCCGCACCCACACACATGCGATTTAGCATTGGCAATCTGTGGACCTGCATATTTTTGAACAGTGGGAGGAAACTGGAGACCCCAGAGGAAAACCATGGAAACACAGGGAGAACATGTGAAACTTACAAGGACAATAATCCAAGCTAAAACCAGAGATCCTCGAGCTGGGAAGCAGAATTGCAACAAACTTTATTTTGTTCATTTAGATAGATAGATAGATAGATAGATAGATAGATAGATAGATAGATAGATAGATAGATAGATAGATAGATAGGTAGGTAGGTAGGTAGGTAGGTAGGTACTTAGGTAGACAGACAGACAGACAGAAAGACAGACAGACAGCCAGCCAGACAGACAGACAGACAGTGTGGGTGTAATCCTCAAATATGTGGTTTCAATAGATTTTCTGAAAAATAATAAAATAAACATACAAGGCTATCATTGAATGAAACCATTCAGCCTTGTTGTAAGTGTAAATGGCAGCATGGTTAAGATGCCACTTCTTTACCATCCACAGTGTCAAGTAAGAGCCAACAGCAAGGGTCATAGAGTGAGAAAGAGAACAGTCCAAATCTATTTCAGCATATAACCTTAAAAAAAGAAGGGGACGCTGTATTGTTGGAAACAGAACACAATGCACTGTGTATATTATATTGTTTAAAAGGTTAAATAAATGAACGACTGAAAACTGCCACCCAAAATACCACACAGATGCTCACACACACACACACACACACACACACACTACTGTACAAATGGGTGTAAATCCAAAATGAGAAAGAAAGTGAGCCTGTGGACTATTGTACTATTTGGGATTAACCCAGTCAAGTGTGTGTGTGTGTGTGTGTGTGTGTGTGTGTGTGTGTGTGTGTTTAGTGGGGGGTTCGGGGGCTTTGGGGGGGTGGGTCAGGATTGCACTTTGGCCTGAAGTCTCTGCCATGAAATGAAATCCCCTTAATCTGTCATCACCTTCAGAGAGGTGTGGAGTGGAACGAGGGAATATCACCCTGTGTGTATGCGTGTGTGTGTGAGCGCGCATGTGTGTGTGCGCGTGTTGCATTCTTGCTCCAATTGACATGACAGAATGCACACGAGTTGCCAGGATAGTTAATACGTTGTGGCATGTTTAATATTTGATTAGATGTTTAATATATTTTTGTTGTGATATATGCTCTAAAAAAACACTTCCTTGAGATAATGTTTGTCTCTTTATATGGAGTGATATGAGTTGTGATTGCTAATAATAAAGATTTTCATTAATAAAAAAAGATAAAGATTCTTTACTTACACTAGTGGGTGATGTGTGGACTATAAGGCCATGTTGTTGCTTGGCCTGGTTAGACAATGGTGTAAATCGGAATTACATTACATTAAATTGGCCCATATGGTGTCTATATTATAGACATAAATATAATCTATATAACAGATATGTTTAAATATTACAATAAAAAAAACTACTACTTTAGAGTATAGTTATAGCTAAATACTAACTTAACAGTAAATATTTAAGTGTTTAATATACAAGTTTTAATCATTATTAATCACTTTAGTATAAATTTTTACATTTTATACTGTTAAATGTACATATTTCATATGTAAATTAGTATTTATTTAGTGTGACAAAACCGCAATAACTTACTATACTACAATAGAATATCATGATACTGCATTGCTTTTTACAAGTACTGATTAAGGTACTATGTAACTATGTACATGTAATGAAAGTACAATAATGTATTAACTGATCTTAACCCTTAAATACTGTTCATATTCTATACCTTCAAAGCAATAATCCCTTAATCCTGCCACTATTCCAAATTCTGAACCTGATATCTGTTTCAAATGTCTAAATAGCTGTTTTTTTGAGTTTCAGGAAGCAAAAAGAGTGTCTTTTAGGTTTTACACCACTCTTTGATAAGGGAAACAAAAAACATTTCACTAAATACATTTGAAAAGTTACAGGTTAAATCTAACTTCTCAATGTACAAAAATTTGTAACACCAGAACCAACATAAAACATAAAACTACATATTATCTCTACTTAACAGCCTCAATGAATTCTTTGGCTGATTTGAGACCCAAAACAACAAACAGGCACAGAAGATACTACCTTCCCTACAAAAGCAGGCTGTATCTCTGACCCTAGTGTTAAAAAAACCTCCTGAGGATCAACCCACACAAGGCAGTCGGACCAGACATCACTGGTTGGGTTCTAGAGGACTGTGCTGAAAACTCAAGGATGTACTAACTGACATCTTTAACATCTCACTGTGTCAAACAGTCATCCCGAGGTGTTTCAATGGCACCACAAGAATTCCAGTTCCAAAAACGATGCACTCATTCAGCCCCAACGATTACTGACCGGTTGCACTGACCACCATTATAATGAAGTGCTTCAAGTGACTGGTCATGCAGCAAATAAAATCCATTCTATCCTCCTTCCATGACCTGTTCCAGTTGGCATACAGAACCAACAGGTCCATAGAATATGCCATCTCAGCCTTTCTCCATCCAGCCCTTTTCCATCCACCTGGACTTGTGGGACTCAACTCCCTGGGTGCTGAACTTCCTTCTATCCAAGAGAAGACAAAATGTACGGGCCAATCGAAAAATATCTAAGACAGTCACACTAAGCACAGGGGCACCACAAGGGTGCATGCTCAGCCCTCTGCTCTTCACCCTGTTCAACCATGATTGTTGGCCCACATCATCAAGTTTTCAGACAACACGACTGAAGTGGGCCTCATCACCAACAACAATGAGGCCAACTAAAGGAGCGAGATGAACCAACTGGTCCAATAGTGTAATGACAATCTCTTTCTTAACTTCAGCAGAGTACCTCGACAGCATCCCCCACTAACCATCAACAGTGCCGAAGTGGAGAGGGTGAGCAGCACCAAGTTGTCTGAGGACCTCACCTGGATGGCAAACATTGTGAATGCAGCCAGCAAGATCATCGGTGTCTCTCTACCCTCCCTTATAGACATCTTCCACACCTGCCTCACTTGCAGAGCCATCAGCATCACATAGCTCACACCCGTCACACCTCAACTTCTGCATCCTGCCTACAAGGAGAAGGAACCGGAACCTCCAGGCTCGCTCCACAAGACTTTCAAACAGCTACATCCATCAGACTGTCAGGATGCTGAACTCTGTTTGTTACCTCCTGCCTATTCCACCTTCTCCTGAACTTTAAAAATCTACAGCCCACCCCACACTTCTTTCATTGCACATAAGACACTTTATACTCCCTGCAGAACTCTACACACATGGACCTGTTTACAAACAACTATTTTAAAAAGACGTTAAACGTCCGAATTCCTTGGAACTAACACTGTTTGCACTTTTACACAATACAGTCTTTTGCACTATTGTCATACTGCTGCTATCTGTCTTGCAGCTTAAAAATTCTTTGTACTCAGAACTTCAGAATTTTTACATATATTTGTACGTATAGTTGCATTATGAACATAAGAAGATATATATATATTTTATGACAAGTATACTGTTGTTACCGTCATACAACTTCTGTTACTATACTGATGCTTCTGTCTCTACATTGCACTGACTAAATATTTTTTAATATTTTATATTGCACTGACAATTTAAACACTTAAGAGAAAAGAGAAACTGTATTTTGATTCCTTTGCACATGGTGGCGTTGGCAAATATAAACCTTGAAACCTGAAAATCACCCAAAAAATCATGAAATTTGACCTGCACTGTCAGGATATTACAACTTGAACAAAGTTTATTTCACAGTTCTCACACACACACAAACACACACACACACACACACACAAACAGACAGACAGATTCTCGGCAAAATAAATATCAATGCAATGCTGTACGACTGGTAAGTTATGATTCGCAAAGTGGCTTTCCCGAACTTCATCACACCTTTCAGTCTCATCTGAAGGCATTTTCCAGCCTCGCTAAGACTTCAAAAGAGAACTATACAGAACAATCAATCATACTATAATATGTCATATGGCAAAATCTTTTGTGTCTTTGTGAGAAAACAAAACAAACAAAACCAACCAGCTTTAATGCACTTTCATGTTTTCAGTTTGTCTGTTAGATTGCGGTTGCAGTAATCAAATCAAAGTGCACTTATTGTACTTGAAGGTTGTGTAGCTGTTGTTTAGATCATAGGTTATGTTGCATTATTCTCAATGTATACAATCGATTGGTCACATAGAAACATCTATGGTATAATGTGGAGTACACATTGAATGATATAAGAATATTGTAAATAAATAAATAAATAAATAAATAAATAAATGTCATATAGAATAAATGATTTGTATGTGCATGGCTATGACGTCAACATAGTGGAAACTTGTTGCATGTACTTGCATGTATTCAAGAGTTTACTGTCATATGTACAGGAAACAGTCTGTTACACCATACAACGAAATTCACTCTGCAAATCCTCACAGCAAACTCTGACCTAATTTAGACACAATACAAGGAAAATACATGAACATATATTACAAAATTGTAATCTATCTATTGTATGCCAGTAATAAATGTACAGCTTTTAACTGTAGCTGGAAAAACAAGTTCATATTCAAACTACTAAAATATTTAATGATTAACATTCATTCCAGTGACTCCTAAGCCGTATTTGTGCCTGAGATTCTTTCATGTGTTCTTGGTCTAATTGAGGTGACAGAATGCATTACTTGACAGGATAATTAATATGTTGCGACATGTTAAGTTTAACATTTGATTTTCAGATTACATTATTTGCTCTCATATATCTCCCGAAAAGCATCCTATATTTTAGATGTCACACACACACACACACACACACACACACACACACACACGCAATTCATTTCAATTTTCACTACAAGGTTTACTTTTGTAAACTGCTGTACATGCTGACAGCAGTTCATATTCAAATTACTAAAATATTAAATGATTAACATACATTCATTGGCTGCTGCGATGAATGTGCATAGCTGAGATTCCCCCCCCCCCCCCCCCCCCAAAAAAACCCCCCCCCTGCCATAGCAACAAGTAGTATTGTTCTTTAATTATTAGTATTTATAATAGAGTTAAGAGTCTTGCTCAAGGGTCCGGGAGTGACAGTGCTGGGATTTGACCTCAGAACCTTTTTTAACCTTTTAACTGAGCTACTAATTCCACTTCCAAAATTGAAATATGCCTCGAATCTAATGCCTTTCTTTTGCTTTTATAAGAATGAACAACCATCTTCTTTTTTTTTATGAAGTAAATAACAATAAACAGCAATAACTACCCTATTGAGACATAATAAGTGAGGATAATAGCGGTAGCTCCATTTCCTTTAGAATCTAGGACTATTCAACACAATCTCTCAATTATTTGGGGAATTCCTATAACTTGTAACTCACATGTAATAGTTGGTGTTTGCTAGACAGATTTTATTATTAGTACCCTTTTCAAGTCAATACATATTTGCTAAAATTATGTCTTTTAATAATTTTTTATAACTAATGTTACACTTCAAGAAAAAGAGAATGGATCAATGAAAGTATATTTGCAAATGATCCTATAATTCACTCAAGTGTGACCCATACATCATTCTATATTGTTATTTCTCTGCTGATCAGAGATTGTACTTGATCTCACTGACAACTTTAAATCTAACCAAAAGAATGAAGATTGCATTGTTCCACAGAGTTCTTGAGTTTTGTAATAATGTGCATTTTGAGTAAAACTTTATACCAAATGTATTTTCATAGTGCACTAATGACACATTTATAACCAATATGTAAATATTTAAGAAGGCAGATGTTAAAATGAAGTCAAAATTGCGTCTTACTGTAAATTAGTTATTCATACTTTTTTTAATTGTTCATCTTCAAAGTTCTGAAATCTGCTATTAAAAAGATAATCATTGCTTTATAAAATATTGAACCAATGCTTATGAATGTGTTATAAATACACTATTGTAGGTATTATATTAAAGAAATTATTTGTATTTTAGTTGCATTTTATAATTAAAATTGGTTTAGTTGTTGAATAATAGTGTTAGGGTTATCAAGAAAACTCAATCTAGCATAAAACTCTTTTTTTTCCGTTGATCAGGCGTGCACGTTCACATGACATGCTCTTTTACTTAGTGTGTGCAAGTTTGAGTGCTGAGAAATAGATAGTAAGTGTAGACCTACAAGTTTCAAGGTAAGAGTGCTCAACCAGGATCAGTTTGTTTAATCACAGACATGAAACCATCATTCTTAAAGTTCACACTTTGACACACACAGCACCAGATATTAAAAAAGGCCATCCTGTCCAAGCCTTGCTTCTATAGGTGCATATTCTGTTAAATTAAAGGTGACGTATAGCGAAGTAATGTGTACTCAATCGTATAGACAAAAAAAAATAATAAAAAAAAATGAATACAGTTTGTCTCACTGCTATGCCGACGGATCGTGCCCACACTTCCTGTGAAAGAGGAAAAGAGAGAGAGAGAGAGAGAGAGAGAGAGATGTGTGGGGGCGCGATGTGTGTATGTGAAGTGGCTCACCGGCACTACTGCTACTGTCTTCCTCTGTACGGCAAAAAAGAGAGAGAAGGAAGGTAGTGTAGTGAGGTTAAATTGTGAGTCGATGTGTGGGTGTGTAGATTTTGCCATAGTTATGATGTCAAGAGTAATGTTACATCTGTACCGTGTGGGTGCACACACACTGCTATGCACACACACAGTAATAAGTAACAGTATCATACATGGTGAAATAAAATCCAGTGTATTATTGCTGCTTGAACTGGAACTATCAGTGTGTTGTTGGGTGGTAGTGCATTAGTGGGTAAGGCAGTGGACTTTTGATCCAAAGGACGTGAGTTTAAATCACAGCCCTGCCAAGCTGCCACTCCTAGACCCCTAAGCAAGGCCTTTAACCCCATATCTGATCATATGAATGAAATAAATGCAAATCACATTGGATAAGGACATCTGCCATACATGTAAATGTACCAGGATCATATAACGAAGATAGAATTGTTTCAATTATGAATTTAATTTGATACAGCATATCAGGGAGATGGAAGTTCTTGGTTACTGGTTCTTGGTAACTGATTGGAAGATCAGGGGTCCAGGTCCCAGTATCGCACTGCTGCCATACTCAGGCCCTCAAGCTAGGCCTTAACCCTCAGCGATTCAGGGGCACTGTATATGTGAAGAAAGAATTTCACTGTGCAGTAAAGTACATATGATGAGTATAAAGCATCTTTATTTCATTCTTTTTTTTCCTTTTTTTAAATCTTTGGGGTGAGCTGGTATGCACATTTATAGATAATTCTGTGTACACCAATCTAGCAATCAATAAACTAACAATATTATGCATAACACAATGTAGACAGAAATATAATTCATTACAAGGAGAATCAACATAACAGAAATACAGTGGATCTCAAATGTAAAATGTCTATAATGGGCTAATGCCAGATGGGGGACTTAAGGAAAATTAAATTAAATTAAATGTTTTTTATTTCATATTATTTTTTAGAGCTATTTCAGATATAGAACAAATACACAGAGATTACAGCATTGAGTTCTAATACACAGAGTCATCCTTGCATGTAACCACTCATTCCATTTCTAATCCTGGTAATGGTTGTGGTGAGTCTTGGGAACGCTGGATATAAATTGGGAATCCACTCTAGATGAGATGCTAATCCATCACAAGGCACTATGCGCACACACACTAATAGTTCACACTTACTGACACCCACAAACATGTTGATAAACATTAGCGGTGCTTTTTTAAGTAGTTGGAATCCAGAGAAATCCCACATGGGCACGGAGAGAGCATGCAAACGCATGGTATAGACACGTGTTTCAACTAAAAAAGCTGATTTGATAGCAACTTTAATACACTTAGGAGAAGGGCAGCTTTTCCTGTCACACTATCAACTATTATTAGGTGTGGTTGAATGTGTCTTCGTGTCAGAGTGAGTGTGAGAGAGGGAGAGAGGTGTTTGTCACATAAATGCAAGTAGTATTGCAAGTGGCATGATGCTCAAACACACACTTCCTTACAACCGGGTTGCTAGTTTTGCTAAAATTGCAATAGCTTATGCATAAGCGTTGGAGATTTATCGACATTGGTGCCTCTATGAGACGGTATAGGTTACGATGCAGTGGTATTTCAGCAAGTCATATTTTCCTAAAGGTGATAGACATCTTTCCAGTAATAGTACATGTGCCCCTTTCCTCCTAACACTTGCACAATGGAGGTGAGAGCTGGTATAGTGGATTCACTTTCACTGTCAGTAGGCAAAGCATATGCAAAGCAAGCCTCTCACTTTATAGATGACTATTTCCATTTTCAACAGCTTTCTCTCTCTCTCTCTCTCTCTCTCTCTCTCTCTCTCTCTCTCTCTCTCTCTCTCTCTCTCTCTCTCTCTAGCTTTCCTGCTTCTTGCTACAAAGTAAATGGAACAACACACACATGCACAAATCCATTTCCACTCCATCCACAGACCCACTTCTGTGTAGCTGTAGAGTTGCTTTCATATGCTCCTGTCAGAGAAGCACTTCCGCTGTGTGAATCTGTGTTTTCATGTGTGCACGCTCTACTCACGATACTGTTTTATGTGACTTTTTTTGTTGTTCAAGTGTGTGGGTGGAGATTTTTCATTTTTAGCCACAGGAAAAGGTGGTCAAATTCTTTTTCATTTTTCTATTTTTGTCACAGGTGTGAATATTTCTCAAACAAAAACAAATTCTTGAGCAAAATAAAAAAAAAGACAGAAAAATGAAAAAGAAAGAAAGCTCTCAGAAAATTAGGCCTGGCCAATAGAGAATGTTTATGTCAATCATAGTATGTCATCAACAGTAACTTTTTTGTCAACTGCTTTAATCGAAATAATTTTTTTAATAAGAAATTGCAAACGTGTTACTCAAAGCATTTTGTGTTTTAGTTTGGAAAATTGATTAATGTTTTATTACAATTTATATTTGTATTGTAGTTTTTCAAACATGGGAAGTTAGTAACTTATGAACCCCCTGCAATGCCGCCAAAGACCCCTAGAGGTTCATGAAATCTGAATTCTTACATTGGAAAGCTGGACAGTGTCTCTTAATTTGACACACTGATCATAAATCTGCGTCCCTTTTTTATATATCGGCCATGCTATGATATTTTCATATATCAATCATTTTACAATTTAACAAAAAAACACACACACACACACACAAAAAAAAAAAAAAAAAACAGAAGATTGTGATGAACTTCTTCCCACTAAAACCTCAGTTTCCTGTTTTGGGCTGAAACATGCTTTAGTTTTCAGTGGCCTGTGTGTTCAGGGATGCTTTTCTGCTCACCTTGGCTAAAAAGAGTGCTTATTTTTGTTTTGGTTTTAGTTTAAAGCACACTTCTTCTCAAATTTATTTTATCACTTATTTGCAAGACATGCAGAAAAACATTCAGTGAGAGAGAGTGTTTGGTGTTTTTTCGATGAATGTACCATGCATTGAATGGCAATTCTAGATTATCAGGCTCTGAAATATTTAATCTAACCCATGAAGCACAGACCCCCAGGTATGAGTCAAAGTCAAAGAGATGGCATTTTTCCTATTATAATGTTTGATATGAACATATTTGATATGAGGTTAAGCACTGCCACATGACCCACCGATGTTTGATAATAGCATTAATGCGCAGGTGTACAGGCGTTCCATAATAAAGTGAAAAGTATGTGTATACAGCATTACATACAACTTATAATACTATTAAGGACCACTTGAATTGAGTGTTCCTGGTCTAAACACACATTATTTTTGGTCATCCGGTATGTAAAATTTTTTTGCATTCACATTCCCCACAAATGACAGTAACAATACTGCAATACCTGTCCTTTAAACCAATTTGTCTTCTTTAGGTACAGACTTTGTTTAAGAAAACATGTCTCAACTGTGTATGTTCACACAAACAAGTCAATATTCAAGACAAAGAAACAGAAACGCTAGTGTATCTTGCTAATCTTACTGCAAACCCGTTACACACCCTCAAGTCCATCAAGACCTTTCTGTCGCAGGATTTTGCGCCAATAGCAACAAATCGTTCAGGGTGCTGCACAAAAGAGAAATAAAAATATATCCTTTCGTAATCCAACCTAATCACAGTTACCATTTCATGAGCTAGTTCGTATGAAAACGTATATAACTAGCATAACTTTAGCAATGTTTTACTAACATGCTGCTGCAGGTCCGGTGTGTTGGCATCCTTCGGTCCTCTGTCAGGCTTGATTTAAGCAAAGTGAGTGTTAATTAGCCTATTAGCGAGCATGCAACGGGCATCCTGTTTTCTAATTCGCAATTTGTCGGAATGTGGAAAATATTAACCGGCGTTAATACGAGGTAACGACAGAAGTGTGTGACAGCAGTGCTCGGTAAGATTAGCGATAGCAAAACAATCAGTCACACACACATGCGCATACACATGCGGTTGCTCTCAGCATGTGCAATATGAGTGCTAGAGCATAATTTTAGGTGGAAAGGCATGGCCTGGAGCACCACTTCTCCTGAGAATGTGCACACTCACCAACACAGATACCTTGGGGAACAGTGGGGCATCAGTAGAAAAACATGCTCACAAATAACATACATAGTTAGGCATTAATTTATTATCTGTACTACTCAGAACATAAATACTGGCCCATAACTGTTATAAAGTCCAGGAACCAATGCCCCCACAGTTATAGTAATATGTGATAGTTTTGACCATGTTTGTTCATCTGGCTGGTCACTATATGGAAACATTTATTTTCCATCACAAAAGAAGCTTTTTTCATAAAAAAAAAAGTATTGTGCTGAAGTAACGTTCTCATTATATTTCGATGTACCATAAAATAATTGCATTAACAATCAAAGTCCCCCTAATGATCAAACGTGTGTGTGTGTGTAATATGTGATAGTTTTGACCATGTTTGTTCATCTGGCTGGTCACTATATGGAAACATTTATTTTCCATCACAAAAGAAGCTTTTTTCATAAAAAAAAAAGTATTGTGCTGAAGTAACGTTCTCATTATATTTCGATGTACCATAAAATAATTGCATTAACAATCAAAGTCCCCCTAATGATCAAACGTGTGTGTGTGTGGGTGTGTGTGTGTGTGTGTGTGTGTGTGTGTGTGTGTGTGTGTGTGTGTGTGTGTGTGTGTGTGTGTCCATGCTGTCCTATGCAGAGACAGCATGACAGCCTGAAATAGCTTATGGATGGAAAGTCGTCATGCACACACACACACACACACACACACACACACACACACACACACACACACACACACACAAAAGTACATTAATTCACGCTCACACCCAGTGAATGCGGGCAGTGCTGAGAAAGTAGTTTCCCATAGACTGACCACTGCTAATGTTTAGTGTGTAAACATGTATGAGTGTGTGAGAAAATCACCACAGGGTTTCAGCTTTGCATTCTCAGGGGAAATAGATGCTGACACACACATACACACACACTCGCATGCACACACAATCGCCGCTATGAAAAAATGGGCAATCTGAAAAGGTTTTGTTAACTGAACACACAATTTGTTTAACCTTTGAGATTTTCAGAAGGATTTAACAACCTGCTATAAATTCCCTAAATGAAAGTGCTGAACATATATTTATATATATATATATATATATAGATAGATAGATAGATAGATNNNNAGATAGATAGATAGATAGATAGATAGATAGATAGATAGATAGATAGATAGATAGATAGATAGATAGATAGATATACAGGGGCCGTCAATTGATTACAATATTTAATCGGAATACGTTTCTATTATGCTTTCTATTTCTATTATTTCTATGTCTGTTCTTTAATATTTTTCTGTTCTTTAAAGTTTTGAATACTCTACTCAACATGGGCAATAACAAATATGGTAAATGTTTTAAAGTAATTATGGTGTTTTAAATTACGAAATCATCAGGACACCAAACAGAACTTTTGCTATGTTTTCACACGGACGATTTTCATTGCCAGATGTGTGCATCATTTTGGTGCGTGATTTAAGACTTGAGTCAGTAAAAAATGTTTAGTAATTGAAAATAAATTTTCAGTAGGTTTTTTTTTATATATATCTGAGTGAAGAAAGAACATAGTAAATAAATGTGTTTTGCATCGAAGGTTCTAATTTAGCCTCTTTTATATTTTGTATTTATATTTTTAATAAGAAACGGTCAAACAGAAATGCACACTGCATTAATCGCAATAAAATAAAATTAGTGCATTTAAAATTAATTTACATCTATGCGTTAATTTTGACAGATTTCATGCTCAGTTGCATACATTATCAATGATATAATGTATGCAACGGTCAAGATTTAAAAGATTTTATGCCATAAAAAGTAATTGTGTATATATCCAGTTTGTGCAACACTTTGCTACAATGCATGTGCACATGTGCTTTGTTCCCAAAACACAGCTAAGTGCCATTTCACACACTACTCATTATCCTATTAGCTATCTACAAGAGGTCTAAATGTGTGGCAAAGAATACAGTAGGCTTGCTCTTAATATGACAAGGACCATATTCAAGATCAGAATCTTAAGTTTAATATCTATAGTAGATAAACTGTGAAAGTTCTCTGTATCTTGACTGGTGTTAAGGTGTCTGACTTGTTTTTCCACATGGCTCCTTCAGATTATTCAAATTACCTACATGCGGTTCACACATGACAGAATTCCAGGTTTTTGTTTTAAGGAGAGATTTCATGATGCAGTGTAAAAGTTAGATTAAATGAAACATTCGTAGTTTCAGCTCCATACATTGCAAATACAGTATATTGAAGTTGGCAGAAATTAACAGTCCAAATGGTACATAATTTAAGCAGATTCTAATAATGATACTACAAAGAAGGATGCCAAATAAAGAAAAGCTCAGATTTTCCCAAAATGATCTTAAAATATTCACCCCATAGATATCATTTAGTGAGCTTCATTTACAGTTTCTTTCAAAAATTCTATTAAAATGTGTGTGTGTGTGTGTGTGTGTGTGTTATATATATATATATATATATATACATAATTTATTTCTTCAGTTATGTAAATGGGTACAAAATGTATGTTATGTAATCAAATCCAAAAAGTTATGTCTCTGACAAACTGTGATCCATTTTATTAAGTACTGTCTATGGCAACAAGTACTGTCTACAACAAAAGCAAGTGACCACAAACTAGCAATATCTGAATGAAACATCTGCTGATCTTTCAAAAATTTTTATAATTCATTTAATTAATTATGATTAATAATAGCAAAAAATACGCAAACCAGAGCATTTGCATTGGGGATGACCTTTTACTTAGTTACATAAAAAAATGTATCTGTATTGCTTCTAACATACATCTATGATAGCAACATGAAAGAAGCCTGTTTAAATCTATTTTTGCACACGCATGCTGGGAAATGTTTCTCAGTGAAACAATAACTACAATTTCCATAAGGTATAACATATTTACAGTAGTTAAAGAGGTCAAAGGCAATCCAGACTGTTTCAAACTGACGGAAAGCTAGAATATCTCAAATAATCACTTCTTACAACAGTAGTGAGTGGAAAAGCATCTCTAAATAGAAAATGCACTGAATCTAGACGTGGATTGACAATTACCACGCTGAATTTTTGCATGCCAAGAGCGAGATTCTGTCTGGGTCACTGAAACTGGACAGTTGAAAATAACAATATAGAGAAAATAAAAAGACCAGGAGATCTATTCCCAATCTTGAGACTGTATAATGATAATTTTAGAATTTCTGATATGTCTCCGTCCTCTCTCTCTCTCTCTCTCTCTCTCTCTCTCTCTCTCACACACTCTCTCTGTCTACTAAGTGCTGCACCATCCCAGAACAGGAAGTGCCATCTTAGTGTCTGTGTTTATGCTCGAGTGTAATTGTGCAAACTGTTGTTCGCATGGTTAATTGAGCTCATTACAGTCCAGGAAGGAACCAGGAAGCCCTGACCACCTCTTTCCGAGGGCTACACCCATAATGGCCTAAGCAAGAATTGCAAAAGTGACATATTTCTTAGAAAGGTCACCCCTTGCCAACGCACGCACACACACACGGAGTACCTTAATGGACGGATGTCATGTTTAGATGAAGCCAAGAACACATTAAAGCAACTCAATACACACGTCCGGGACATTAAAATCACCCTCATTAGTTTTATCAAACAAACCACATTTTTCTGCTGTAGTCCATTTAGGAAGGGAAGTGATATTTGTAACAACACATACACACACACACACACACACACACCAGTAAGAAAAGAAATGAAACCCTAACTTTAATATAACACAAATATATATGGCTTTGCAGAAATGTTACCCATCATCAACCAGACCCAAAATTACATACAAATACACACAACACACACACACACACACACACACACACACACACACACACACAGGCCTTTTAAACATCCACTTGATAAATAGATTTGTTAGTAATTTCTCTGCAGTCTAAACATATGTGTGTGTGTTGGGTATTCCCATGGCAGAAAGGCCCTTACAGCTAAACCGCTGTCTGATTACTTTTAATGCGGCTAATGGCTTTGTCCCTAGTCCACCCGTACACACACACACACACACACACACACACACACACACACACACACACACACAAAACGTTAACAGTGTAATGATTTGTCTAAACTCTTTCAAGAGTTCAACGGCCTCACAGCTGCTCCACGACAGACTGAGAGAAAAAGCGGGAATGAATGAGAACAGACAGATGAGGAGAATGACAAAGTGAAACGGAAGGAGAGGAAAGGGGGGCGAGAGAGAGAGAGAGAGAGAGAGAGAGAGAGAGAGAGAGAGAAAGATATTATTAGGTATTAGTGTTAGCAGTCGTAGTAGTAGAAGGTGGAGGAGAAAGCAAAGGTGGAGGGCTTCTAACAAGAATTAAAGTACAAGGATGATAAGAAGGAAGAGTAGAAGTGGTATTAAGAGAGAAGAGAAAGAGATAGAGCCAGAGTCTAGAATAAAAAAAAATGAGACAAAAGAAAAAAGAGATCTTGATAGCTAATTAGTGTTAGCATTAGTAGCAGGATTAGCAACAGTCATTATTTAGTAATTAGCATAAGTATTTATTAAGTAATGGTAGTTTATGTGTAATAGTGAGAGGAGGAGGAGGAGCAATAATGGTAGAACTTGTGTTTTAGTTCAATGCACGATATTAAAGAGAAACAGAAAGAAACACAGAGAAGGATAGAGACCGGGGCAGAAAGAGAGAAAGAGAGAGACAGAGACAATAAGAGCCGTATGAACTGGAAAAGCGAGTTGCGCTGCCAACACTTTGCATGTCGCCTACCCAGTTCCACACCTGCTGATCAGTTACAGTCTGATATTCCTTTATGGTGATTCGTTAGAAACGCACCCCCCACACACACACACTTACTCGTCCCCAATACCCGTCCCCCGCAGAGCACGGCAGTGAAGGAGAGAAAAATAAACCAAAAGAGCAGGAAAAAGCAGTGTGTGGAATACACAGGACAGAATAAAACCTGTAATTAAAACCCATTTCAAAAGACACACACACACACACACACACACACACACACGCACCTCCGTCTGTGTGGTTTATTTAAGGCTTTGAGTAGGAGCAGCCTGCCAAGCCCAATTAAGCTAGTGTCATTGATCGATGCTCTTGAAGAGAATAACAGCATCATGTAAAACCCTAGAAGCAGGAAACTTTTAAACATAAATAAGGGAAAAATAAATAATTCAAATACACACAGAAATAAAAAGTAGCAAGCAAATACCAAACTGGAGATTAGTTGCATTTAATTGCAGAGCCATAATATAATGTGCATTTTGAGAGTTCGATCTGTTTGCCGTTCAGACAAAATATTTTGCGAGTAAATAAGGAATAAGGAAATAGTAAGCAAAACTAGAATTGAAACAATAGTGATTAGTGAATGGTTAGTCAGTAGTGACACGTGCTATGCGCTTAGTGGTATGTGGATGTGTTTGTACTTCTGTATGTGGATTGTGTAAGGATTATGGTATGCTGCTGGGTATGGCTAGGGTTTTCCCCACTTAGCATGCCGAAATGTGGTTGGATGTTTTTCCGCATTATTGTTTAAAATACATTAGTAAATCAAATAGAATTTCTTTTCTAGTCATTTTGTTGTGTCAGTAAAGAAAGGGACATACTTATAATAGGACAAATTTTAAAAAAAAATAAAAGAAGAAGAAATAGAAATTCATGCAAGCTGCATTAAAAAAAAAAAAACAGAAGGAAGTGCAACAGTCAATATCTCTAGAAGCTGTGATGTTATGTGTACCTACGACTACTGTGTAGTTAAAGTGTATTTGTCATCGCCAAATATTGACTGTTGCTCCCTTAATTGCTATTTACTTCTCATTTTGCTTCTATGTGCATTTTCATTCATATTTTTTGATGGTGTATTTCCTTTACAGCATAGAGTATATAACACGTCAAAACCTTTAACCTGTTAACATATTTTCATTGCCTAAGGAAAACTTTGCTAAGAAAAAAGAAATTATTTAATAATATTAGTAAAAAAAAAGTCTCTACATAAATATAAATACAAGCCATACAGTATACAACTGTTGACCAGAAGATTTGGTTTTTGTCCCTGTTTTGCTCTTATAATAACCTCCACTCTTCTCTCAAGATGTTCCACAGATTTTGGATTGTGCTTGTGGATATCTGTCTGAGACACATTCAGCCACAAGGGTGTAAATAAACTCAGGTGCTGATGTGAGGAAGTTTGGAGTCAGCATTCCAATTCTTCCCAAAGGTGTTCAATAGGGGTTGATGTCAGAGCAGTAGAGCAGATCTTCCAATCAAACCCTTGTAAACCATATTTTCACGAAGCCGGCTTTGTGCACAGAGGCATTGTCATGCTGGAAAATGTATTGCTTGCATTTTCAAAGACATAATGTACAATTGTGCGCCTTATCTTTGCGGTAACAGTTTGGGGAAGAACCATATGGCTGGAAAAGTCAGGTGTACTGATACTTTTGTCCAAATAAGGTATGTTACTTCCCTTACCACAAAAAGAATTAGATTAGATTAGACAGACAGACAGACAAACAAACACAGATAGATAGATAGATAGATAGATAGATAGATAGATAGATAGATAGATAGATAGATAGAATAGTGAATTCTTTATTAATTATTACTTTTATTTAGTCAGTTCTAGATAATGGCTACCAAATAATAAAATGTGATTATGCAAATGGTTTTGTGCATACCTCCAACACACGTTTTGAAGAGATTGTGTGTGTTCATAGACCTGTTGCTCATTTATGTTTGTTCAGCTGAAACTTTACACAGTTGCCAGTCTCCAAAAAAACAGGAAAGAAAGCCATGTTACAAAGGGGGGAGCTGCAAGTTTCTTCTTCCCTCCATCTTCTACTGTTACGACATCATGGTTGCCTTTGATTCCTCAGAATGCCTTTGAGCTGAAGAGGTTCAATCACAACACACACACACACACAAAACACTCACAACACACGCCCGGCACAAACACACAAACGCAGGCCACAGCACACACACACATACACACACCCAAAGCTAGTTGAGAGAGAGCCACATGCCCCCCTCCAGGCGACCCTATTCAGACTGAGTGTATCAGCATCATTAGGGCTATTAGCATGCCTGAGACTGGGAGGGGCAGTTTATCTAACCCTGCTGAGAACACACACAAACATATACAGGGGCCAGGCAGCGAGTTACAAAGGGAGGGCAACAGACAGAGAGTCTCTGTCTCTCACACATACACACACATATACAGAGACAAGTCTGAGTTACAAAGAGGAGGCAACAGACAGTGTCTCTCTCTCTCTTTCTCTCTCTCTGTCTCTATCTCTCTATTTTTTCCTCTCTCTCACACACACACACACACACACACCTACACACCCACACACAGTAGCTGAAGACTCATTTGAACTATGGCAATAGTTCAAGTAATACACATGTTTTACAGTAACAGGTGGTAGTAGAAAACAAACAATAGTCAGTCAGAAAAGTTTGCAAAGGGATCATGCAGTTCTATTAAGTAAATTATCTTTATTGTGCAATAACCTCTCTAGCGTGCATGCTTTTTATTTATAAAGAAAGCTCAGACAGTTTTTTTTAAGTTAAACACACAAGAATGTTGTCTAATGTCACACAGTTGAAAAATGATGCCACCGGTGAACGCATTTGTATCATTTTTACTTATCTTTTCTTTTTCATTTTTAAGTATTAATGCTGTTCGATGCTACCTGGCGGAATGAAGACCTTTTTTGGCATGTATGGTGTATGTTTGTAGCAGCCTGAAAGAACATGCAGGGTGAAATGAGTTTTTTTCCGTTCTTTATTCTTCCACCATTTGTTTTCCCCTGTTTTTTTAGTCAACAAGAAGTTACAGCATTTTTAAATAGTTGCAAAATTAGCAATTTAAGATTACATTCACATCTTATCCAGGGCCAGAAGTGGTATCTTAGTTTTGGTGGGATTTGAATCTATGACCTTTCCATCAGAAGTCCATCTTATTTACTGAGCTACCACTTCCCTAAAGAAGGCAAATCTACTGAAATACACTTTGTTTAGGTCTACATTTATAGGATATGGTAAAGGATTGAAGGAATTCCCTAGAAAATGAATTATAGGTACTATAACCTAATATAGGATTTAAATTTACAGTGTGAAATTAATTATTGCTAATGATCAGTGTCCTATCAGGTTCTGTCTCAACAAATGAAGTAAAAGTTAAGTTGTAGCATGTAACCATTAACCGTATCATCATCATCAATCCTTATGAATTCATAGACCTCGGCTATTTCTTTAGTTTTCATGTCAAACTACAAAAATATTTAGGATATAATTTGCTTTAGCTATAACCCTATTAATATTGCTAAATCATTCATATTTCACCCGGTTTAATGACACAAGTAATGTGAGTATAATCCTACATTACTCAGTGATAAACAGCTGGGTCGTTGACGCCCTAGCTGGCATCAGTGTGAGATCTCGCTGATCATTAGCAGATAAGAGCAACGAGTTAAAGGAAGGAATTGGGGGGGAGACATTGAGAAAATAAATCCGATAGAAAAGAATTTACTGTGCCCTCTGACTGCATGGCAGAGAAAATAAAGACACACTTTGTGTGGGTGAGAGAGAGTTTATGAGTCTTTTCTCACCGTTATATTGCTCTCTGGCGGTCCAGATATCTTGGACAGTAGTATCTATAGACCTCCAGCCCACCATTCAGGTGCACATGTATGCACAGGACTGAAGCCACACACGTTGCCTTTAATTAGACTTTTCCCCTGAAACAATAAAGTGACTAATCAGACATGAGAGGAGAACAAGGAGAAATGCATACAGTTCCAAATTTGGCAATTACGGCTGTAATTTGGAGATGAATGTAAAAAGGTTTTTGGCAGTAAACAGTAATCTAGGACTAAATGCACTAGAGTGCATGTGTGAGAGAGAGACAGATGGAGAGGAGTGACCTGAAATCCCACTGAGGGTTTGACTGGCAACCAAAGGAACGCTGTACATACTGTGTTTGTTTGTGTATGTGTGTGTGTAAGAGAGACACAGTGAGAAGGAGTCCCTGGTTGAATTCATCAAAAGGGGTGTCAGTTGTCCGTTTAATTTTGGACAGACCCTCCCATGCTCACTCAACAGGCAAATTCTCCAGGGAGCGAAGTGGATGCTCTTCACAGCGATCGCATTCAAATGGAGCCAATGGGAATCGATCCTGTCACGATTTCGCATGCTTGAGCCGAAAAGCGTGAGAGCTGAGGCGGTGACTTCGATTTATATCAATCAGGATCAAACACTGTTCGAATATAATTATTTTTCTTACAAAAACAGAACACATCATCTGCATTTCGGTTGGGAGCTGTGCCAAGATTATTCCTGTCTCACCAGGCCGCATTTCAACGCACATTTCAACTAGCATAATTTTCAAGGCAACCTTCAGCGTCATTTTGAATCAAACTGTTACCACACTACATTTTACACATGCTTCAATTATTCTCTTGAGGAAATAGATTTTTGTCTGCTGATCCAAACAGCTAGGTGCTATTTAGCAAACAATGGTGAGCAAGCTAGTTAGGTTTATGTAAAAAAAAAACAGCTAATAATTGTGCATTTTGGCACAAAAGTTGAAAGTTAAAAGTTTATCATGAATTTCAAGCGATTTAGCTTTGTAGAAAAATGAGCCCTACTACAAGAACATTAATTATGGATGTTCTGCAGGATGTATTCCAGTGCATTGTGGATGCATGTGTTACATCAGTTACCCTAGATATTCTTCAAGTTTTTTAAAAATAGCCTTAAAATGGCAAATGAATGATATTTATAGTTTGGTCATATAAAAACTATAAAAAATATTTTGGACAGAATTTCTTCTATGATGTTACATTGCACACCGCACATTTTATGACGTTATAACTTTGTACACTTGTAATTCATGTCGTGTGTCTTTTTTTTTTTTTTTTTTTTTTTTTTTTTTTTTTTTTTTTTTTTATGTTTCCTGATGTCCTTATTTTTTGTCGTCATAAGCTGTTTGGGGGATTCTTTATTTATATTTAGCAAAACTGAGATAACACAGTGACTGATTGGAACACACACACACACACACACACACACACACACACACACAGACCTACAAATATATATAAAATTCATGCTATGGACGAAATGTGCATTAATATCTGTAATATCTGCTTCTTTCAGGCTTAGAATTTAGAATAGAACTTGGTAAAATGATTTAATTGATTTTTTTTTGTTTTTGTATTCTGACATACATTAAAGCTATATTACATATATTGTCCATGTATCTCTCTCACTCTCACACACACACACACAGAGCTCTGACAATAAACAGCGTTATTAGCGTGTTAATTCAGTGTTGCGGTTCTGAATGGGAGGGTGAGAGGTCACTGTGGCTTTACCACACAATACACGCCTTTAACAGCCCACTTAGCATCCCACTGACACGCCTCTGAACACACACACTCTCTTCCTGTGTCTCTTTCAGTCTCTGACAGGGCGTGATTGACAGCACGATGCAGTTCAATGATGTAATTAATTTCGGATTGCTCTCTGGAGAGATGCTTGACGGTGCTGGGAACTGTCACAGCCCTCTGGTTCACTCAGGAACCCAAACACACACTCACAAAAAAAAGAATTTATGATGATGAGGCGTTATCACCAAAAGCTCAGCACTAGCGACAATCTAAAGATAAACTAATGTGTGATTGGAAGATAAAGAGACAAAAAATAGGCAGGCATTGGACAGGAAAAAGAGAGTGAGATTGACAGATCGAAAGAGATGGATGGATGTTTAAAAAAATAGGAATGAGTCTCCTTCTCACAAGATTAATTTGTTTAATAGAAAACAAGCATTACTTTATAAATTAGGATAAATATATATTTTTATGTCAAATATGTGTTTAATTTTGCAAGTTGTACTTAAAAAGTATAGAGGGGTATACATGCATTAGGAAAACAAATTCTATTAAGTTTTCAGTATAGATTTTTTGCTACTAATCATTTTAGTGAATGTACAGCAGGTGTATCATTACATACATTTATATATCTGGTTTCTCTGTCTAATCCAGAAGCTTGAATGAAGACCAAAAATAATAAACAAAAGAAACACACTTTAAACCACACACAAATTAAACTTAGTGCTAGTCAGTGAGGGGAAAGGTAAGAATCTCACTTTCCAGAGCTACATATAGACAATATTATCACTCAATCTCCTATTTAAACATCTACCCTATGCTACTTGTAGGCACAAGGAGAAATCAAAGTGTATAGAACTGAAATGGAAACATTTGCAGACAAAGGTGCGAGCAAATCTATCTATTTCTCAATACAGGATTATTCTCAAATCAACATAATATCATTAACTATTTCAAAACATGTTTTGCAATTGGTATGTAATCTGATTAAGTGAAATGATCTCATTGCATCTGCAGATCGTTTACTTTCTAGGGTTTTTTGTGTCAAAGTAGAATCGCTTCATGCAACAAAAAAAAATATTCATTTAATATGATTACATACAGTTAATTAACATATCTAATCATAATCATTGAATCATTTTGTAATCTTATTGGAGCAGATGCATTGTAGATTTCTAGATTAATTCACGAATGTATATGTTTGACATTTAAACTTGACTAGAAACCTTTGTATGCGTAGAAATTCACAAGCATCAACTTGTATAGAACATGTAGACGTCTGGGAAAATTCAGTCGGATGGGAAAATTCAGACAGACAGACAGAGAGACAGACAGACAGACAGACAGACAGAGAGATGATAGATAGATAGATAGATAGATAGATAGATAGATAGATAGATAGATAGATAGATAGATAGATAGATAGATGTGTAAATCTTAACCTTGTTTTTTTAACCCTAATGTAAGCCTTTAGACTTGTAATACTGTGACTGTACCCATCAATCACTGTGACCTTCTATATACCCATAAATTCAACATTGTAAATATTTTCAAATCATCAGTAGGATAATCAAATGTAATGATGAGCCATATTCTTTAAAACCTGTAGCTGGTTTCTTATAAGCCAAGATTAGATCACATAATTTCGGATTCCCATTTGCATGATTCCTTTAGGAACACATATAAACTATGGTATGAAATATCTAGGAAAATACCTTGCTCAAGCTACAGACTTTTTGAGCCTTTCATTCTGCTGAAGTGAGCATAGATCCAAAGGCAATAAGGGCATAATTCAAGGGTGCAAAGAGCTCCTGATCACTTGTACAAGACCTTAACCTCTCAATTTTCATTATCTCTTGTTAGTAGACTTGGTGAATAGGTTGGCTGGATGAATGGATAGATAAGTATGGTGTGAAGTGTACTAAGCATTCAGGCCTGAAGAATGGGAGGCCAGTGGTGGCTATTTTGAGACAAATACAGCACTTGAATATCAAGCACTATTGTTTGTCTTAGGAACCATCAGCACAAGCAGTAGAATAACAGACATGTGGTCGATTGCAATGGGTTTGGATATGGAGCCCCAAATCTGCTTTATGCCTAAAAGAAACAGAGAATGCAAACTGTGCGCATGAAAATCAAGCTAAATTACAGATGGAAGGAGATACAGAGAGAGAGAGAGAGAGAGAGAGAGAGAGAGAAAGAAAGAAAATGAGAGAGAGTTATCAGGTGTCAGTTGTGTAAATATGCAGTATTTATTTCAAATTAGCTGCTAAGGAAGAACTGGCAAGTTAAGATAGCAAATACAAAAACATGTAAAGGCCGCACTGACCGCCCCAGAGAATAGTGAAAACAATGGTATGCATGGAATTTGCCACCTTCAAAACCGAGTTCGTTTTGAAATCAAATAATGTTTTGGTTTTCTTTTTTTTTTTTAATGGTACATTTTTAATCTGAACCTTCCCATGAGTGCAAAATTGGCCTGAAATCAAGCTGCACTCATTAGTGCACTGTGGTCTTCATCAGAGAAAAACATTCACTTTTCATCAAGGAGGAAGCTTTTAGAGACTAACGGCTGTTTCACCACTGACATCAATCACAAGTTGGCTGAGGAAGGCTGGGAGATGTCCCAAAAGTTTTTTATTCCAAAATAACATGCCCTCGGTACTGCGACGATGGGATAATTAATCAAATGAATTCATTTTTATGCTGAATTTTGGTTTGGATTTAGTACCGAAAAATTAGTTGGCATGAGTCGGAAATTTAGAGGAGACTGATAAGAGAAAAAAAAAAAAAAGATTTTTATGATTATAACAATGACATAAATGCACAAGACTATTCGATGTAGATGTGCACACATACGGTACACATGCACACACATACACACACATCCAATTAACAAGCCTTTCATGATAATTTACTGCTGAGTGTCAGTTAAGCTGGAGGAATTTAATATAAAGTGATCTATGTATCTTGGCAACCAGCAGCATGACGAAAGGCTTGAAATGAACAGATGAGCAGGTGTCTTCCCACTCCTCTCTCTCTCTCTCTCTCTCTCTCTCTCTCTCTCTCTCTCTCTCTCTCTCTCTCCTGTCTATTTTTATTTTTATCCATTGGTGATGTGTTCTCTACACTAAAAGAAGAGAGGGAGAGAGACTCAACAGATTTCACATACCAAAGCATACACACACACAACACACACATTCATGCATGCACATGCAAGTTTAGCAATAGGCTAACCAACTCAGCATTCAATGAGTGCGCTATGGTTACACTTTCTGCTATGAGAAGAAAAAGACAAGTTTCCTGACAGACTCAGAAACAGTCAAATGTTTGAACAACACATATTTCCATAAAAAGGCTGCAAGTCTACTGTAAATGGTGTCAGTGATTGTTCCTCCGAAGCATTAAATAAATCTCTGACTCAGTACATTTGGTCCTTTGCCATGGTTTGTTACTAAACCCAGTAAACCGGCTAAGCCACTAGCAAAAAATAAACAAAAAACAAAGTTGTGTTTTTTAGAATTAATTAACTGACAAAGCTGATGGCACTGAAGTATCTAATCTATTGTACATATCCAAATATAAAGTATCTCACAAACATTTGGGATAAACTGTTTACTAATGCAAGTTAGTGGTTTAGTTTGTTTTATAATGCTAGTTAGTAGGTTATCCTGTTTAATAAGAATAGTAAGTGGACTAGACTTTTTATAATGCAGTTTAACATGCTAGTTTGTTTTACAATGCTAGTTGGTGAGATAGTCTGTTGTATAGCGCTAGTTAGTGAGATAGCTTGTTGTATAATGCTAGTTAGTGAGATAGCTTGTTGTATAATGCTAGTTAGTGAGATAGCCTGTTGTACAATGCTATATATGACTGTTTGTTTAATACTAGTTAGTAGGCTAAATGCTTGTTAATCGATTGGTTTGTTTTATTATGCTAGTTAGTGTGCTATACCATTTTCAAATAATAATTAGAGGGAATTCCTTTCATTCTACTGGTAATAGTATAATATAATGCTAGTAGTGACAGGATAATTTAGTAAAGGAATTAGTTTCATTTAATTTATGTTAGTTAGTGAGTTGGACTGTTTACTTGGGTTTCTAGCAGACAAGTTTGTAGTGGTAAATCCACTGTCATTTACCCATACTTTGGATTTTACCAATGTAAACAGTGACATTATGCTCTGTCACCTTCAGTGTAAATAAAGCGAAACAGTTAACATCTACAATGGGTTTCAACTTGTTTTCCTTTTCTCAGAAAAAGATTGACTGATGACGCATGTACACACTCACAAGCGCACACACACACAGAAGGCTGTGTTTGTCCTTGCTCTGGAGGGAAAACTCAGCTCATGTCAGTATATTTAGACTGGCCTTGCCACCTGCCAATCACACATTGGACACATCATAATTCAGGCACCTTGGGTGCATGTTGATTTTCATTCAGGTGGTATTGTTTTTGCACTAATATCCAAAGGTAGATTAAAAACACAACAGATGTAACTGATGACTACGTATTTTAGGAGAACAATCTTAAGCAATCTCAAGGAACAATTTTTTATTACAGAAGTAACTACAGTAGAAACGAGCTACTTATCTGTTTGTGAAAAACATTTGATCACATGAAGTGAATGTAATTTTGCTCATAAAGGACAGCACACTTTCTGGCTTCTGCTCTAGATCCAACTGATGTTATATAAATTAACTACCATTTGTGAGAGGCATACCATTAAGGTTCATTTGACCAAAACTAAATATGGAAAGGCCATTGCTGCTGTGCTGGCTCACTTATTTCCATATAAGGTCAGAAACTCTGGACAATAGCTAAGAAAGTCATTATAGTTACACAAGCACGCATGCACTGAAACACATACACATAAGGCGACACTTGAACCTAATACGTTTCTCTAGAATAGGCTTTAGGGCAAACAGAGCGGGAATTAATAAATAATCGATAGAGAAAGACGGCAGCTCAGTTAGCATAGGCTGCTATAGAGTGTGGAGAACAATCAGAGCAAGCTGCATAAAGACGCGCCATGGAAAAGCACTTTGGATAAGTGGCACACAACCACACACCTATGCACACTCAATTACTTGCAAGTGCATTCACAACGTTGAATGAGAGAACTTGAGATGTGAGAATTTACTTAGCACTGTGGCACTGTGGCCTTCGAACCTCCCCATACACACACACATACACAAATTTGCACTGACATATCAAGACTCGCGGATTTCAACGGCGCGTGGCTAAGAGGTGTGGTCTGTGTTGCCGGCGGTAACATTGTAAACCTATAGGATTAGATCTGAATAGCAGATAGTAAAGTACTTTAAGTGGCACCTTAATCTGTAACATGTATGCATGTGTGCAAGCACACACACACACTTACTCACACACACACTCAGGGCACTTGAACAATTACACCTGCAATTAGCCAGACCTCGGTTCACATTAGAGGTAATTTTGGGCTTTTGTGCAGTAAGATAGGGGCACATTCATGTCAGGAGAAAGACAGACAGTGAGAAACTAAATTCAAAGTGAGAGCAAAGACATTGTTAGTATTTCCAGTTTACTTGAGAGATATTAAGTGTCTTGTGATTCATTCATTCATTCATTGATACATTACAATAGGCAATGTCACTACAAGTTCACTTCCACCCATCGCTATTTACTGAGAGAATAAAAAAGAGACGGAGAGGAAGAACTAAAAGCAACAGATGGAGGGAGTAGCCTGAGGTCATATAGAGGGCTGGATAAAGTTGTGTCTGTGTGTAAACGTCCTCTCTTTCTCTCTCTTTCTCTCTCTCTCTCTCTTTCACACACACACACACACATATACACACACACACACACACACACACGCACACACACAAACACACAATATCTCTCTTTTCCTCTCTCGGGTCCGTCTGAGCACCCTCAACAAAGCCATCAAGCTCACGGAGAAGGAAGACACAAAATCAGGTGTCAAAGGGAGCATTCACGCAAGTCTGAATATGAGATCACACACACACATTGAAAAGACAGCATGTCCCCTTTTTCATCAAGGCCATTGTGCATTTACTGTGAGACACAGAGAATGAAGAGAGAGAGAGAGAGAGAGAGAGAGAGAGAGAAAGAGAGAGAGAGAGAGAGAGAGAGAGAGAGAGAGAGAGAGAGAGAGAAAGAGAGAGAGAGAGAAAGAGAGAGAGAGAGCCTGAGGTACAGATTTAGACGTATTTTATTGTGTGACATGTATTGTCTCGCCAGACTCATTCAGGAGCATTTCTGCTCTCTTCAGCACAGAGTCGAATCTGCACTCACACTGAAAAGGCCGCTTAATGTCTTGACTGACTCTGAAATAAGGCATTTTTTCTGCATTATGCACCTGAAGAACCGTTTACCTGTCTGTTACACCTGTCATTTTTTACTTCATAACATGGGTATGCACAGTGTGATATATAAAGTGATATATAAAGTCAGATGGATTATTAAAAGTAACTACTTTGCTTACCAGTTCGCTGGTTGTCTCCTGATTGTAAATAACAGTGATTTATGGTCATTAGCAGTATTTGCTAGAGAATGACAGTGTTTTATGGTGATGTTTAATACTGATGATTATGATTGTGGAGAATCTGATACTGGATGGAAAATGTTTGAGAATCCGGTCTTTAATGGAGAATGTTGGTGTTTGATGGTGAACTATAGTGCTTTATGGAGCATTATGTATGATTGAGAATAGTGGTGTTTAGTGGTAAATAAATCTGTTGATGTTTGCTAAAAAAAGACATTCGATAGTTATTGTTTTTAATGAGGCGTAATGATGAATGATGGTGTTTCATGATGAATAACAGGTGCTTGATGATGTATAGTGGTGTTAAATGGTGTTGGATGATGAACAGTGGTGTTTCAATGAAGAATAGTGGTGTTTGAACTAGAATGTTGGTGTGTTGTGGATTTTGACGATGAATAATAATGTTTGATGGGGATTCATGGCGAATAGTGGTGTTTGATGTATAGTGGTATTGGATTGTGTGTGAAGATGAATGATGGTGTTCTGTGATGTGTCCTGATAAATAATGGT
The DNA here is from genome assembly GCA_024362625.1 of Silurus asotus. Lineage (NCBI taxonomy): Eukaryota > Metazoa > Chordata > Actinopteri > Siluriformes > Siluridae > Silurus > Silurus asotus. The sequence continues at coordinate 1,524,752 of MU551697.1, read as the reverse complement.
GCTTTATGATGTATAGTGGTGTTTAATGTGTAATGATAGTGTTTCAATAATAATTATTGGTGTTTGGTTATGAATGGTGGCATTTTGTGGATTTTGATGAAGAATTGATGAATAGTGATGTTTGATGGTGTTTTAGGTGGTGTTTGAATATGTTTGGTGTTGTTTGATAATGGATAATGTTTTTGATGATAAAGAATGGTTTGATGATGTATGTTAGAGTTTTATAAGTAACGAACGATGGTGCTTGTGAATTGTTAAGTATAAAAGTGAGTGTTTAATGGTATATATATATATATATATGTATGATGGTTAATGGCTGAGTTTAATGTGTATCATTGGTGTTTGATGATAAATCAATATTGGCATTTAGCATGTGCAATCCCTTGGCAGTACAATATTAACCTGCATATTGAATGTTGATATTAAGTGGTGAATGATTGTGTCATTTGATAGAAAAGGTGACCAGGTGAAAGGTCCATGTTGGATTTGCTATCATTGCAACAAATGAATGAAGAAGCTTGTATTACAGCACATTAACACACAGGGAGTGTGGCATTTAAAGTGTATAATTAAAGAAACCTTGTATGTGTGTTTTAGAGGAAAAGATGATACTAAAGCATTCCAAGGGTTTTCAAGTAGCCACTCTTCCGGTTCTGTGGCTTTCTCTCTCCCTCCCTCCCTCCCTCCCTCTCTCTCTTTCTCTGTCTCTCTCTCTCTTTTTCTCTGGAGATTGGCAGGAGGTTTTGGCTCTGTGCCAGCCAGCCAGTCTGCCCACACAATGGGCGATCCCGTAAAACAATACAGCAGCAGGAACAAGGCCCAATTCAGAGCAGAGATACAGGATCCCCCTCTCTTTCACACATACACACACATACAGGCAGACAGTCCAACAGACACACACACACACACACACACACACACACACACACACACACACACACACATAATCCAAATGACAACCTGTGCATGTTGTTCTTCAGTATACATGTTCAGTTGACTTTTTTTTAATCTCAAACACACACACACACACACACACACACACACAGAATCTTCCAGTCTACCTTGTTCGTGTATCATAAGTGTGTAAATAAAATGGTGTGCATATGTGTGGGTGGGTGGGTGTGCTTTTCCATTGAAATCTTTAAACTGAAAATAATAGGATATTAAATGGAAGGCAAATAAAAAGAATTTCAGTGAAGTTTGCCATTCTTAAAAGCATATGTACGTACACACACACACACACACACACACACACACGCACATGCACACACACACACACACACACACACACACACACACACACACACACACNACACACACACACACACACACACACACACACACACACACACACACACACACGCACACACACACACAGAACCAGTTCTTCACTCAATACACAACACATCAAGAAGGATCACAGAGATGTCAGTTTAAATCAATAGCACTAATATATCAGATTAAGTTTGTCAGATTGTCTCCTTATCTGATTAGTTGTTTGGTTAACACATATTGACGTTAAGTGAGGTCTTATTTATCTTTTTTTCACTGAAGTGCAAAGTGGTCACTTGTAAACGGTTTATTCACTTTATGCATTATGAAGTCAACTATATCCATAAACATGTATGGATTTATAATGACTTATAAGTCTTATATGACCCATATTTTTGCATAACTGCAAATATTTACAGCTGGGACTTCTGCAGACTTTTACTTTATGTGGCCCAAGTACTAGTTAATACTCTATGGGGTGCTTTTATCTATCAAAGACAGGACACTTGTTATTTCAGGATTGGTGGCTTGTTTGTGAGTGAGCATAAACTGGTTTATTGTGCTTCCAAAAAAGACATGAAATGATCTTGAGTTTAGAATATGTCCTGCGAACGGAAAACATTTTAGTGCTCTTAAATTCCTTATTAATAAAAGTCTATTTTGATAACTTAAATTGATAAACTGAAGGTCTGATGCTATGTACAATTTACAGGTTAACCTTAATAGGAGATATATTTAAATGACTACTTCATGCTCAACAATGAACATATCAAGATCTAAACGAAACTTCAGCACCTAATAAATGCATCTATTAGTCATTATTAACAAATAAAAGTGTTTATAAAAAGAAAATCAAAAGTGTCTAGTTTGGGCTTCAGTGTAAAATGAGATATTGATAAACAGTGTGCATAAAAAATAAAACCAAATAATAATTAATTTAATTTAATTTAATTTAATTTAAGGGCTAGGCTACCAACTGTGCTTTAATGCAAAAACTACACTTACAATTCAGTTATGGGTACAGTTTGGGTGAGCCTCTGCCTATGATACTCTCAGATTCCTTTTCTTGTTTGACAGAAGTTGAACCTGAAGAGACCTTCCTTTTGTAGCTCATCCACTTTGAGGTTTGATGTTTCGTGAAAGCTGAGATGCTTTTCTGCTCGCCACAGCTGCAAAGAGTGATTATTTGAGTTACTGTAGACCAATCAGACCAATGTTTTTCCTACAATTCTGTGTAACCCCTAGCAACTTGTGTGGGTGAAAATCCCAGGAGATTATCAATGTCTGAAATAATAAAACCAGCCCATCTGTTATCACTATCCATGCCATGATCAAAATCACAGAAATTGCACGTTTTTTCATTCTTAGGCCTGTATCTGAATGATCATTTGCACTGTGCTGCTGCAAGATGATTAGATAATTTCATGAATGTGTACGTGTGCATGTGTTCTTATCAAAGAGAAAAGTAAGTGTATACTGAGAACACTAAAAAAGACATTTTAATGTTGAATGTTTAGGTCAATTTGACCTAGAAAAGAATATTCTGTTACTGTCTGACCACTAAAACCCTCTGTGAGACTCCTTTCGATGTGGGCAGCACAAATGTAAAAATGTGCTCATTTGCATTTGAGTTGTGGGTTTTGTCTCTAAACAAATAGTGGTGCAACCTAACAAAACTACACAATGTATACTAGCAGAAATACCAGCACTAATAAACCCAGACCGTTTGTTTTGTTTTGTTTCTCTTCTGTATGTATTTGTGCATGCATCATGTGTGCTGCATGATGTGATCTGTGAAAAACAACCAGCAACCAACAATGGTGCTAGCCCCACCTTCGAACATCATTAGGTCGGGTTTCTGTCTCACTTGAGTAGGTCCCAACAGATTTTTTTTTTTTGTGAAACCCCTGAAAAAGCACAATTCTGGAAATAACACAGTACTAAAATTGTAGCAATTTTTAATTGGTAAACAAAAAATAAGGCCAGGATGTGAGTGACACTAAGCAGCACCACTTTCAGTGGGTGTGTCTTAATTTTGTGAATGAAGAATAACAGAAAGTCAAAAGAATGAAGACAATTGAGAATTAAAGATTATCAGAGGCCAGGATCTGATCTACAGGTTGAGATCATATGTACAAAAAAGTGTCAAATGGACAGAGCACAATCAGAACATCTTTTTGGATAATAAAATTTTTTAGAATGCAATCAGGATGAGTTCATTTCACTCAAATGGACTAATCTGTGTCTGATAGAGTTAGAGAGACTGGTCAGATTAAGCACCAGACATTTGAACAGCTCTCAGATGGACGGATTGGACTCAGAAGGGCGGGGCAGAGTAAAAACTAATTTCCCTGTTGTGTAAGAGCAGAGAGAAAATTCCCCGGAATTCCAGAACGTTATTTCCTTCTGCTGACTGTCACCTGAGCTTCCAGTTCCTGAAAGCAAGCTCACACATAAACATTTGCACAAGGAGAAAGCGGGGGTGGACAGAACTACACAGAGAAGAATAGAACCAGGAAGAGGAGAAGAAAAAAAAAACAAATGTACCTACATACAGAAGCCATGCTTTGGTTTTTACTTCTTCGGCCGAATAGCTTCATATTCACGTTGTGTCACTTGCATTCCTTCACACGTTCAACTCCATCCCTCCTTCAGTCAAACACCTCATTACTCATCATTCACTAACCTGTTTACTTTTATTCTTTCATGGATTTACAGTAAAGATCAGGAATTGAATGTCTGAAAGACAAATCTAATACACACATTAATATAAAATGTCATTGGAACTTCATTACAAGGACATTTCAAGATTGTAGTAAAATTAAATTAAGATTGTTTGCTATCCATACGACAAAACGGAAGATCTACCAATAACCAAATTGTTAATGTAAGCAATTAATGCTATAATCCACCTCAAGCTAAACCTACTATGTTAAATGAATTATTGTTCTTTGTATTGTGTTGTATTGTTTGCACCAATGGTTATTTGCTCACGTTTGCCGGTAAAAGCCACTTGACTTGGCTTGACACTTAAAATGTTTTGGTTGTTTGACACCATGAGTTTTCTCAAATGTTTCCACAAACTGCTAGATTTTGCTACCATTGTGGACGATTAATTTGGTCCCCTTGTAAAAATGTGATATACCACCTTCCCATTCTCCTTGAAAAACTCTTACAACACACACACAAAAATGCTAATTAAATAATGACTGATAAGTATTGTAAGTACTTTAATGAACACTTTATGAACTCAAGGTTCAGAACAAATGAATAAGGCCAACTTTTTTTTCTTGTGTCTGTGAACAAATCTAAAGGACTTCATTGACTGATGAGATATCTATCTATCTATCTATCTATCTATCTATCTATCTATCTATCTATCTATCTATCCATCTATCTATCTATCTATCCATCTATCTATTTCACTCTCACAGTCCCTCAGTGAGACGATGTTCACACACTGACCACTCCCCTCCTCAATCACACATACAAACACACTCCTTGCGAACCGTAACCTGAATCTTGGTCAACCACCCGCACTCTGACTCTCACCTCTGTGCCCGTCTCCATGGTGTCGGGGCAGTGTGTGCTAGAGGGGTCACACACACGGTCGGCGCTTTGTATCCGTTAGCAAGGGTTTTGTATCCGCTGAGGACCCCGAGCAACGGTGCTAAATACTCCTGTTACCCTCAAGAGTTGTGTGGCCCGAGGGACCTGCTCTTGTGTTTGTGTGTGTGTGGGTGTGTGTGTAGGTGCGTGTGTGTGGGTGGGTGGATGAGGAGGAGGCTGGAGTTCATCACAAGCCCCCATTAAGTGAAAAGGTGCATCCAGGCCAGGTGGTCAGGTGGACTGGGGGACCATCCACACAGATGGCCATACACACAGACATACAATCCTACCTTTCAAATGTGTCTGTCCAGTGGGCACTCAAGTGCAGTAGAGCAGGGTGGGGGATGGGCTACAGGGGCAAAGGGGTGTGTGCATGGTGGGAGGTGGGAGGGTCTGGAATAGGGGCAAGGGGCATTTCCGTTTGAATGGACACCGCCGACCCTTGCAACTCTGGCCACCTGGGCACTTCCCAGGTATTGAGGGATTACACACACGTGCACACACAAAACCTGCTCAAAACTTGGCTTGGATGTACTAAACACTGTTATATTATAGTGTGTATTCATTCACTAAATATGTGCATTGTCTTGTATCTCCCTGTAATTATTTTCAGAAATCACCTTTTTAATTTGGCAAATTGATTTTTCTTTGTTTTATATTTACTTGCTAACCTTTAAGTAGCTTGCTAATTAGCTAAATAACGTACTATCTTGTTAGCTGGCTTGCTATTGATTTTATTTACTTGTGTAAATAAAAGGTGTACGCACCTTGTGTACTAATCAGGTCGAGTCGACAAATTGTCCTGAGGCAAATTATTAAAAGTTTGCTAAAACTTGCCAGCTGATATCACTAATGTCCACACACACACACACACACACACACACACACACATAAAAACACTCATGCAGTCGGAGTAGAGGCCTCAAAACAGAAACAGACTGTCCAAAAGCACCCATGGGATGTCTCATTCACTATTCAATCAATCAACCCTTTAGATCTACTCTAACCTGCCCCACACACACATACACACATCTCACTATCCTTGTGAGGACCTTCAATCACATATATGCCTACATTTTATCTTAACATTGATCTCAGTTCTCAAAACAAAACCCTTAAGCTCTTTTTCTATGTTAAATAAAAGCTGCAATTTCTGTTAAAAAAAAACAAATAAATCAAAACAGTTTTCCTCATGGGGACGAGCCAAAAACTTCTTACAATGCCAATGTTGTCAAATATGTTTTCCCCTGAGGGGGCGTTGGTCCCCACTAAGTTGTTATAATAAATGCCTGCCCAAAGCATATACATGAACAAATTCTAGCTGTGCAAAAATAGAGCAGGGACCCACATGCAGACAATGACCACTATGCTCTCACACACACACAAAAACCATATTAGCACTGTGGTTGGAGGAGCTGAACACCCCAGGGACAGTAGCTATAGAATTACGATAATTGACGCTGCTTTCTTACCTAAAGTGAGCTTAAAATGGCAGCAAGGGTCTTTTTAAGGGCCCTTACACCACACACACAAACACACACTTTACCACACACATTTGGCTTTGCTTTAATTAAATCCTATTGATTTTTGGAGGTGTATTACAGCTCCCTCTTGGCCGAGCTAACTACAGACAGAGTCAGAGCTCTATTTGTTTTGTTACAAAATCCACCACAGTTAGCCGGAAGACTGGTCTGGATATCGAATAATGATAGGGTTGTAAAGATTTACAGATTCAAATCCGCAGCTGCAGGGATGACTACTGCATCTATTGACCTCCTGAATTACTACAGTAAAAACATCCTGTCAGCATAGTCAACACAACCACAAGGCAATTAATGTTACTTGCTTTGACTAAGCTGACTGTAAATGTACGATTCTGTAAAAAAAAAAAAAAAATTTAAAAAAAAAAAAAAAAAAAAAAAAAAAGAAAAAAAAAACACTTTCAATAAAAAACTTTCTGTTTTTGCTAAAGAAAAGCTCCTGATTTAGCAATCATTATCTTCTCCTGGATCTTTAGCTTTTCAGGGTTTTTTGGGTTTTTTTATGAAGCAGAAGGATGCATAAACAGGTTTATTGTTTTTATTTAAAAAAACAACAACAATGAAAACAAACGAGCATTCTAAACTCAGTGATCTTAAAATGAGTTCCAGTGAAATCAAGTCGCAGGATTTTTTATTGTTTGTATTTAGTTTTGTGTGGTGTCACGAATTAAATCAGTTTTAGTCAAATGAACCTTATTTTCTCAAAAAACATGTAGGTCTATAAATATTATACAATTAAATCTAATAGCAAATGTAATAGTTATACCTAAAAAGTACAGAAATAAAAAAAAAATTGATAAATAATTGTTTCATTTTATTCTGATATTCTACTGGTCTGAATAGATCATTAAATAAATCTCTACTGAGGACATGTTTTTTTATTCCCAATCACAAAAATCTCTTGCTACAAAAAGTTTAGGAAGAACTCTAATAGGCCATACTCAGTAACTCAGTAACAGTAAGCAGATAATTAGACAATCAGCAAACAATCTAAATGAGATAAAAATCATGAAATGCAAAGTCAAGGTTGTGTCAAAACACAAATCAAGGCTCAGACAATATTAGGATTGATCACAATGCTAAAGTGAGACATCACATTGTAGCACAGATGAATTATTAAAAGGAATTAATGTGATTGTGGACATTTGGGTAACATTAGAAAACAGGAAACGATGTTATTTTCGATATCTGTGAATTCAAACTACAATGTGTGTGTGTGTGTGCTAGAGGGGGGGGGTGTGGGGGGGGGGGGGGGGGGGAATATTGATAAGTCTATGTTTGTATATTTCTAATAACAGTCTAGCCAGTTTATTGTGAGGAGTAATGAACATTTATTCCCTCAATACAGCAAACTGTACAGTCAGTGTTACAGGCATATTTGCTTGTAAATCGATTTGTTCCCTGACCTAAAGCAAATACTTGCATATTCAATGCATCTCATTTAAAATGGTAAGTGCTATGCTTACATTTAAACATTAAAGTTACATGCTTAAAGCAGGTATTTAATTCCTCTTCACTTGCTCAACCTGGGATTGGAAAAGTTGTTGAAAGTTTCCAAGTAGTGACTCTTTTGTGAGAGGGTTATCTTTTTTTCCCTAAGGGATTGTCCTGAATAACTTGTGTGCTGAGAATCATGGAGTTGATTACGATCAAAATGTTTTGCTAAATGAGTTTCATTTATGAAGGCGGTTTGGCCTTTCGATCTGTCAGTGTGGTCTTTAATGCCTGAAATGAGGTGTGGCCTTTCCTTCCACAAAGCAAAAGCTATTTGGTATATTAAAACTATATGAATCATAATGAATCTCATTGCATCATAGCATGTACAAAAAAAACAGCTTTATTTTATTATATCTCAAATTTGGTTTCTTTTTACGTATCTTCATTCCATCCTTGCACATACCAAGACCTGTAGCATATGACCTTGAAAGGAGCTGCACACACCCATACATTGTGACATTCACTTATTGTCCGATTCTGCATTTTTTTCCATCATGGTCAGTTTTCCACAATGAGATCAAATGGAGGTATTGGGAGTGACTGTGACCCTGAAGCATGACAAAACTATTCTGGTTCCACAACCCAGTTGCAAAAAGTGTGTGTGTTGGTTGCCTGTATGTGTGTGTTTTTGCAGGGGTAGTTCAAAAACCTCACAGCTATTGCAAAATATTTAGTGATCTCAGCACATTACACCTCTTGTGTAAGATTTTTCACCTATAAACTGTGGACATTTACACACTTTTGCCCGTGAAGGCAAAAAAAAAAAAATAATAAACCTACGTTATTCTGAAACTGTGTAAAACGCGTAGTTGAAGCAACGAGGAGGTGATTGTGGTTGGGGCAAAAGCAGACGACTTGTCGAAACAACCTGAAGTGTTCAGCTGTGCAGAAAGCCTTGAGGGGGAAAAAGGGATGAGAATGACAAAAGGTGCACTAGAAAAGAAAGACAGCAGTGAAAGGGGGACAGGATGGATGGGGTGTCGAAAGAACAACAGATCAAGCTTTCAGTTTGCTTCAGCCATCCGACATTACAGTGTGCCGCATTTTCCAAAAAAGCCATACCAAAGTGGCTAAGCATGTGTGCTTGAGAGAAAGAGAGAGAGAGAGAGAGAGAGAGAGAGAGAGAGAGTAAATGAGGGAGAAGCAGTGTGTGTGCGTGTGTATTTCTGAATGTGTGTGTGTTGAGAACATGCCCGTAAGGCAGTATAGCCCGGGTGATGCAGAGTTCAGAAATGGAGTGTTCACTCAACTTAGCGGCCTCTCTCTCTCTCTCTCTCTCTCTCTTTCTCTCTCTCTCTGTCTTTCTTTTTTTCTCTTTTTCTCTCTCTCTCTCTCCCCCTCCCTCCTTCTCAAATAAACACGCACATATACTCACAATAATCTGAGGAAAACGGACATTGCAACCAGTTTGCTGTTGTTTCCTTGTATGCTTGCAAGATATTTTATTTATTTATTTAACTTCAACAGGAATGCAGGACTTTTTTTGCACTTTTGTGCCTGTGTGTATGGTGTCATGAGAAAAGTAAAAATATATGAGATAGATGAAAAAGGAAGAAAGAAAGAAAGTAAGAAAGAAAGAAAGAAAGAAAGAAAGAGAGCGAGAGAGAGAGAGATAGAGAGAGAGAGAGAGAGAGAGAGAGAGAGAGAGAGAGAGAGAGAAAAAGAGACACTGACTTACTACTATCAGGCAGTTCTCTCGCCACCACTAGAACAAGCTACAACAGGCCTGACCTAAATCTGCCCCTAAGAACTCTCTCTCTCTCTCTTTCTCTCTTTTTCTCGCTTCCTCTCCTCTAAGTGAACACTCCACCTGGAGAGAGCGAGCGTGGCACAAGAACAAAATAAACAGTCCCTAAAATGATTTAACAAAGAATAAGAATCATAGTGTAATGAACAAGCATCACATCACAAGATCACAATGAAGGAAAATATGGGAGAACAATGAAGCAAAATGTTGCAATGTGGAAACACAAACACACAAAAACAAAAATGAAGTAAAGTTGAAACAGTTGTTGGAAACTCTTCTAGTGTTTATAGAACGACACAGTAGTCTGAAAGTGATGTGTGTGTATACACACTCTTACCCCTGTAAACTGCAATGACAATTTACAAAGTCAGTAATCACAACACACTTGGCTGTTGGTTGTGCGGGTGTATGATTGTGTGTGTGTGTGTGTGTGTGTGTGTGTGTGTGTGTGTGTGTGTGTGCATGGATTGTGCTGGACCACTGGAGAGTAAATGAAATTACAAAAGAAACTTTTACTCTAAAATGAACACACTCTTATTCTCTCTCTCTCTCTCCACACACTTTCTCTCTCTCTCTCTCTCGCTCTCTCTCTCTCTCTCTCTCTCTCTCTCTCTCTCTCTCTCTCTTTCTCTCTGCCTGTCTGTCACTCTCTCTCTCTCTCTCTCTCTCTCTCTCTCTCTCTCTCTCTCTCCTTTAACACAGTCAGTTAGGCTAAGTTCCTCCAAGAGCTGATTGTTTAGGTCAAAACATTCCCCAACCACCCCTTCTACAACACAACCTGTTTATCCAGTACATTTACGCACAGACACACACACACACACACACACACACACACACACACACACACACACACACACACATACACACACACATGCTGTCATGTACGTGTCAACATGGTTTGACCGTTAGTGCCAAACACCTGCCTTTTCCAGCTCAGCAGCCATGTAAAAAAAAAAAATAAGAAAAGAAAAGGGTTTAGCAAAACTATGGTGACTCGGCACGTTCTAAACATTCCTACATAACTCGGCTCAGTTGGACGGAAGAGTTTGCGTGTTTAGAACTAAACTGCATCACGATGCTGACAGGAAAAAAAAACTCAAGCTTTAGGAAATTGTGGAATTCGAACGACCTGACACACAGAGTCAACGCTCGACGGACATCGATCAAACGTATAAGGAAATCGCTTTCGCTCGTTTTCAACTCCAGCTAAGGTTTTGCAGGTTTGGTCCTGTCAATCAAAATGCTGCTAGTTTTGTCAATGGTGAATCATTGCCATTTATTATCAGCACATCAAGCATCAAGTGGGTTATTTTTCACCTTAAAATGTCACATTCAACGCATTAAACTGAGTTACACAGTTTTTGTACCTAGAAAACCCACATTAACCCTGAATATGACTAAAGCAGTGTTATAAATCCCTGCTACAAAGAAAGATCTTTTTTGTATCTGACTCATCAGGAGAGTGCTCAAACAACGTGTGACTCAGATAAAAAGGAAGAAATTGGAGCATGGTTTATGACTTGCCAACAGCTGACTCAGCTCAATTCTCAAGAAAAATGTACAATAAAATGTATTAATTAAAATAAAATTGAAAAAGGTCGACCACCCACTGTTCCTAAGCAGACTAATTCCCATGCTTTTTAAGCTCAGCAAGAATAATTATTTTATTTTTGTAGAAATAGGATGTTATGGCTATAGAAACTGAAATTTGGAATTCATGGAGAGAAAGAGTATTTATTTAAACCAATAAAGAAAATCTTAAACCAAAAAGAGAGACTGAAAACTAAAACTCAAAGCCAACCAAAAACCAAAATCAACCAGATATCGATCTGTCAGTGTGGTCTTTAAGGAAAAGTGGAGTGGCATCATTGAAAAAGGTCGACCACCCACTGTTCCTAAGCAGACTAATTCCCATGCTTTTTAAGCTCAGCAAGAATAATTATTTTATTTTTGTAGAAATAGGATGTTATGGCTATAGAAACTGAAATTTGGAATTCATGGAGAGAAAGAGTATTTATTTAAACCAATAAAGAAAATCTCAAACCAAAAAGAGAGACTGAAAACTAAAACTCAAAGTCAACCAAAAACCAAAATCAACCAGATATCGATCTGTCAGTGTGGTCTTTAAGGAAAAGTGAAGTGGCATCAAATGGCAGTTGATCCCATTGAATGAATGAAAGAAAGAAAGAAAGAAAGAAAGAAAGAAAGAAAGAAAGGTACTTTTTCATTTGTCAGCAGTGGTCCCCAACCCCCGGGCTGCTGACTGGTACTGGTCCGTGGGTCAATTGGTACCGGGCCACACAGAATTAATACATAACTTACATTATTTCCATTTTATTTATTATCTGATTCTGAACAATATTTTTTTTTGGAAAATCACCGGATTCTCTCCACCACATCTGTCTATAACATTCTTGATGCATGTCATGATGCCTCGGTCACATGTCTTACCAACATCCACTACCTTCTTAAAGGGGCTGCTCCGGCCGCTAACACATAATACATCACTCTATTAAATCTTACCATCTAATACATAGAGGATCTGCAAGTGAATTATGTTGACAATGCAATAAATCTCCATTTTGGTGGCGAAATTAATGTTTGCATTGATACTATTCTGTTTTAGCAGAAATACCAAAGATTTCCATATTCATTAATACAAAAATATAGATATTTTATTAATTATTCAATTTTGTTTGTGTACAAAACAGAATCTTTTGTGGCTCCAGATATATCTTGCACCTTAATAAATAATTAGCGCTTATCATCTGTCCAGTGATTTTTAACTTGGACATTTGAATCTGATGTTCATTTAACTATATATTTATTACACTAAGGTTTATTACACTTTTGGCCTTCGGTCATTTCACATTAATGCTGTAAACGGTAAAGGGAAACTTGATCGCAATCCTATAAGTACAACATCATGCTCCACATTCAGTGCATGCTTACATCAATTCACTGATATTCACCAAGCTGCTTTCCAGACTGGGTTATAACATACACTCACCCACATCTTTTTTGCCATGCTTCTGTGTAAAACAATAGCAAACGCTAGCAATTTTTTGCTTACAATCATTTGCGCTTGAATGAGTTTCATGTGACTCCTGGACACATGAGCCAAGCAAACAGGAAGACCTACATTTTGCAGCAAGGGCACAGTGGCAGTGGGTATTAGCTAGGACTGTTGCCCTTGAGCTCTACCAGCAAAACCAGGGTCTGTGAGCACTATGGATAATCAAAACTTAGAGTAATGCAAATAGTTTCCGGGTATATTTACAAAAGAAATGTGGTATTATCCTGCTAGGTTGGGTTTTTATAAAAGTTCACATACGTATGTGTACAGTGTCACCCCTCGGTGTCACCCATCACATTTTAGCAACCATTGCAAAATATCTTCTCAAGGTACAATACTAAAAAAAAATTTAACTTGAATATATTTTAGGGTATTCAATGTGCAGCTTGTATAGCAGTACAGATTTACTGTCCTATACAAATAACTCAACATACAGCCATTATGAAGATGATGGAAGATGATGGAGTGGCCAAGTATGTCTCCAGACTTGAACCCTATTGAGCACCTTTGGGGCATCCTCAAGCAGAAGGTGGAGAAGTGCCATGTGTGTAACATCCAGCATCTCTGTGATGTCATTAAAAAGGAGTGGAAGAGGATCCCAGCAACAAGCCGTACAGCTTTGGTGAATTCCATGCCCAAGGGGATTAAGGCAGTACTAGATATCAATGATGCTCTCACAAAATATTTTAAATTACACTTTGGACACAGTTTTGACACTTTGTGCTCACTTTTGTTCCCAGTTGTTAAACAATAATGTATCTATGTTGAGTTATTTCCAGAGGACTGTGATTTTGAACTGCTATACAAGCTGCACATGGACTACTCTAATATATATCCAAGTCTTATTTCTCTAGTATTGTCCCTTGAGAAGATTTACTAAAATGGTTGCTAAAATGTGAGGGATGTACTCACTTTTGTGAGATACTGTACATATATTGTCATCAGATCATGCACAAATTGCTGCATATTTGTATATTTGCTTGTGCTATCATCCAGAGGTTATGGTTTCATATGGATGCAGTGGCATACTCTATCTTCCCTGTTAATCACAGGTAATCAGAATCACAATAGCTTATCATGGGCTTTTTTAAGACTTAAGTAACTTTAAGAAAGTGATTTCCTCAAAGTTACTCTGTCCCTATGGTGCAGAATAAGCAGAAGGTAGAAAAGATGCTGTTAGCTTGCTTCTTGTCTTTCTGAGGAAGTAGAAGACTTCACCCTATCGGCTTGCTAGATGTCATATTAGACAGTAAGCTGAACAAGAGTAAGAAACAGCAACATAAATTAAAAGATTAAAAAGATTACTAGATTAAAAGCTTACTATATACTCAAAAACTTCAATCTATTGACTCGTATTCATAGACATGAATTTCCCCTTTTTTAACCAGGGCATGATTTTCTTCGTCTAGCTCCGTCTTTATAGCAATGGAGGCAGAGGATCATGGGTAATGCTGACAGAAATGCCAAAGGTAATCTATTTTCCCCATTTTTACCAGATAATAAAGCAGAAAATATACTGTTAGGGTTATACTGTAATAAATGTGTGTCTCTAATTAACACAGTCCCCTTTAAATATATATATGAAACCACTAACGATGCTTTATAATAGCGAGTAGCTTACCGAATATAAAGTAATAAAAACAAGGATAAAATCTCCTGCTTAAATGTTGAGTTGAAGAGTTAAAAAAAAAAATCTGAAATACTGTACATTACATTGGGGAGTGGTAGCTCAGTGGTTAAGGTGCTGGGTTACTGATTGGAAGGTCAGGGGTTCAAGCCCTGGTATGCCACTCTTGGGCCCTTGGGCAAGGCCCTTAACCCTCTGTGCTCCAGGGGCACCATATCATGGCCGACCCTGCGCTCTGACCCCAGCCTCTGAGCAAGCTGGGATATACAAAGAACGAATTTCACCATGTTGTAATGTATATGTGACAAATAAAGGTTATTCTATTCTTCTTTTGGAAAGTCATCCTCTGTGACACAAAACAGAGGGAAATTTGTGTCTATGAACACGAATCAGAGATTACATTTCGTGACTATATCACCATAAGACTGGGCTGCTCTGTAAGGGTTATCTTTCCACGGAGTTGTGATTGTTTTGTTAAATGCAAAACAGTGGCAGGAACTTGTCTGGTCATTTATTGTAAATGGTTTATTTTTATGTATGCGAGTACAATTTCTATTATTTTTCATTTGTAATTATTAGTCGATTACTAACAACATTATTGTAAATCTGGCAGGCATGTAAACTTTGGTTTGGTTTACAAAAACATTTATACACAACTTTACAACTTACATTGATAAATGAGGCTCACTGTTACTAATTTAGTCGCATTTACCATGATGACAAATTGCCTCCCATTCATTCACCCTTTATCAGTCAGAGCTGCAGAGAGAAACACTGCAGAATGACATTCCAAGAAATATGTCTCTCTTTTTGCATTTCTTTCTCTATTACTTTCTTCACACTCTCATGTGGTTATACCAGTGTGACATTACCAAATTGCAAATCCAGGAAACACACACTCCAGGAAAACACACGCTTCACTGGAATCTCCTCCTCCTACACAAACATACAGACCATTCGCAGGTAAGACCCTAAGCAGACAAAAACAAATGATTCTCTGCATCCAAAACTGAGGAAGGCAAAGGAGTGCATTATATAGTATTTAACATACAGTGGGGGAAATAATGATTTGGTCCCCTGCTGATATTGTGTGTTTACAAAGTCTCTGAAGTAAACAGTCTAGAATTTTTATAGTAGGTTTATTTTAACAAAGTGAACTAAGTATTTGATCCCTAACCAACCAGCAAGAATTTTTGACTCCCACAAACCCAAATTAGTCGTGTCCTTTTAGGAAAGAACTCCTAATATCAACTGGTTATGTAAATAAGACACCTGTCACAGTTTCAACCTCTTCTATTCAAACCTCTCCACCACCAGGAGAAAGACCAAAGAGCCATCGAAGGATGTTAGAGACAAGATTGAAGACCTGCACAAGGCTGAACTGGGCTACAAGACCATCAGATTGTGGCCTTGGATATATGTTTTCAGTCATTGTCATGCTGGAACACCCATCCATAACCCATCTTCAATAGTCTGGCTGAGGCCAGAAGGTTCTTATCCAAGATTCTACAGTACATAACCCTGGTCATGTAGCCTTCCTGTACCCTTTCCTAAAACAGCCCCCAACGAGAATATTTCCTCCTCCATGTTTGACAGTGGGGATGGTGTTTTTGGGGTCGTATTCTGCATTTCTCTGCAGAATGTAGTTGATGCCAAAGAGCTCAATTTTGGTTGCATCTGACCACATCATATTCTCTAAATCATTTAGGTGTTCATTGGAAAACGTTAGAAGGGCCTGTTCATGTGCATTCTTGAGCAAAGGGACCTTGGTGTGTTATCAATGGTTTTCTTGGTGAATGTGGTCCTAGCTCTCTTGAGATCATTAACAAGCTCCTCCTGTATAATTCTGGGCCGATCCTTCACCTTTCTCAGAATCATCCTTACACCATGAGGTGAGAATTTGCATGGAGCTCCAGAGGGGGGTTGATTTACATATCTTTTATTTCTTCCATTCACTAATGATCATGCCAACAGTGGTCTCGTTCTCATCAAGCTGATGGTCTTGTAGCCCATTCCAGCCTAGTGAAGGTCTACAATCTTGTTCCTGATGTTCTTTGACAGCTCTATGGTTTTGCCCATGGTGGTGGAGAGGGTAGAATGGAAGAGGGTGATTCTGTGATGGGTGTCTTTTATACACATAATAAGTTGATATTAGGAGTACTTTCTTAAAGGTAAAGGACTAATTTCGGTGTGTGAGAGTCAGATTTCTTGCTTGTTGGTAGGGGATCAATTACTTATTTCCCTAACTGTACATCCTTATCTCTTTACCAGAGAATATAATAAGTCAATAAACATTGATGGATGTTTTAAAAAGTCCATTTCATATTAGTACAAGTTAGCTGGCGAACAATTTGCTAACAAATGTTAACTCAGAAAATGTGCTTAAATTGTGTGAGACTTTTAGTTTTATGTTTAAAGAAAATCAAAGTTAACTGTATGAAGCCATTTTAAAAAGCCAATTACTTCACCAAAACCAATACCTTTCCAGAAATCCTGGTGGGTATTATGGATTTAGAAAATAAAATGTATAGAAATGCTCATATTGGCATTTAATTAGAATTTTATTGCTCAAACATTCAGAGATGTGCTGTGTTGACCAATTTGAATATTTCTTGCCAAACGTTTAATATCAATACAAAACGTTCAATACATCATTTGCCAATGAAATAAATGGCTAATAAAGCATGCTCAGTTCCTCCTATTTTCATATTTTATCTCAATGACATGCCCACTGTTCCATATTAGGCACCTAAATGACTCACCGACTACTGCTATTTGTTAATTCCTCTTCTTTTGTTGCATAAGAAAAAGTTTGCCACATTCTGCTCTTGGATTTATATCCAATATTCCTGATGATAAAGACACAAATCATTTTCGATTCATGCTTTGCATTGCATTGTGTTTCTCACAATGCAAAGTGACATCATAAGAGCCTAAGGAAAAAAACACCCTGAGGTAATGGGTGGCTTTGTGTTTTAAAACACTCACCTACACCTTTTTAAAAAACAAATCTCTCATCTCTGTGCAATATTGTAAAGAAGTTTAGGAAGCTTTCCACCAAAAACACTTTACATGACACCAATTTCATGCATTTCACAAGCATGTGTAACTGCAGTGACTAGCCAGACCAGGTTTTGTGTTTTTATGGGATAGAATATAATAAATCCAACCTCCTCCAGCCTATTCTAACCTGGGGCGTCAGTTGGCTGATGAATCAAACCCACTGAAAACACGTTTAGTAAAAACACTAGATAGCAGAGCATAGATGATTAGTCGTCTGAGTCAGTGTTTGGTTTCCAATGGTGTAATAGGTATGAAGGCATGCTTTTGTTCTAATCAAGGGACAAGCAAGTTCACCAAACTCCTCTGATCCAACACAAGGACAGACATGTGCCAAGATTCTGTCTTGATGCAGCATGTGTGGGTGTGTGTGTGTGTGTGTGTGTGTGTGTGTGTGTGTGTGTGTGTGTGTGTGTGTGTGTGTCTGTGTGTCTGTGTGTGAGAAAGAGAGTGATCGTGGACAGGAGTCTACATGAAGGTAATCATGAAGCCAGAAGCTGAGCGGAGAGAATAAGCAACATCACCTCTGTCTATATGAACATTTAATAAGGTGTGGAGAGAGAGGACAGAAAACTATTTCAGAGGCTTAAATGTCAGACCCATGCAAAGCAGATGAAGGTAGAGAGCTGACAGTTACGCCTCAGGCTTTAAAAAGCCATGTGTCCGTTAGAAGAAAATGCCCTGAGACACACCCACACCGGTGCATACTCTCACTCACTCACTCTCACTCACACACTCACACACACACACACACATACACACACACACACACACCCCAGTTCTTATGTAAATCTTTAATAATAATAAACAGCATTGGTCTCTATTTAGATCCCTCCCTTTTTTTTTATCTACCTCTCTTTACATCTCATCGCTCTCTCCCTCTTTCATATTATATTATATATATATA
>MU551697.1:1486983-1505818 GCA_024362625.1 Silurus asotus | reverse complement strand
ATATATATATATATATATATATACATATATATACATAAACACACATATACACAAATATAAACTTATTATCTTATCTATCTATATACACACACACACATGCATATATTTTTGTGTGCATATTGATAGATAGATAAGATAGTATATGTTTTTTAACTCTGTTTCACACCTTTCATCAGTCTTCCCTATTAAGCAAAGTCCAACTTTTGAGGAAGTCTTACTAAAATCATGCAGGACCCTCTCCCCCTCCCTATAAACTCCATCTGTCATGCCTGTCATTTATCTGAACACCCCTCTCTCTTGTTCGCATAGTGCGAACTACTGAACTTTGTGTGTGTATGTGTGTGTGTGTGTGTTTGTTTACTGTAAAAGCCAACCTCCCTTTTCTTCTCCAGGTGAAACAATTAACTTAAAAAGGACTTGTTCCACACTGTCTTTCACACACACACACACACACACACACACACACACACACACACACACACACACACACACACAGATATACACAACAACCAGTTCTCTTAATTGTATATGGCTTCTCTAGAATTAAGGGAGTGTATGGAAAATCTGTCACACTAATCATAGTTAGTGATAAATGAATGACTTAAAATTGTTAATAGTTGTAGCTGATTTTAAATTGTTGCTGTTGTGAAAAGAAAACAAAATACACCCTACAATTCCCGAAATAACACAATTCCCACAAATACCAGAAACATCTGATGTTTGCTGGCTCACTTTTTTATTTAACATTGGAACCACAAAGTTAAGGAGGCTAATAAATTTGTAATTGACTTAAAAGTCTTTGTGTAATCATACTCTGATCATTAATATTAAAAGCATAGTACAAATTTGTTTAGAATGTGGTCCAATATATAAACAAGAACAGATTCATCTGCAGTGTTGCTGAATGCGGTAACTGCATAGGGGCAGCCATCTTGGATATCACTTGTCTAACAGTGCACTTATATGACAAAAGACATCCCCAGAAACCCAGAAATCGTCATTTAATACATACAGTAGTGTGTTTATCCTCAAATTTCTTTTACAAAATCCTGATTATTTATAACATAATGATATAAAAGTTATATTAACCTTTTTAATATAATACATTTTTCATAAGGAGTTAGATCGGTATCTGACACACCAATGGTCACACATTCTGTATTAATTTGTATTCTGTAACTATTTAGAAAACATTTCCGTAAAAATAAATCGGTGTTTGTGTGTTTGTGCTTTTGTGTGTGTGTGTTTGTGCGTGCATGCGTGTGTCCTTGGTCAGCCCAGACCATCCACAGCCCTGCAGCTACCACAACACAGAGATAGAAAGAAAGAGAATGAGAGATTATTATCTGTTATCTGTCGTGTTGTGACAGGAGATTATGCTAAAGATTTACGATTGTTAAGAAGACAATGCCCGACATCGCATTTCTCAAGTGGCAAAATGGCCTCACACGCTGCTTCGAGCTCCCCAGAATAGATTTCCAAGTGATAAGTGCTTGGTGTTGGGTGTAGCAACAACAGTCCCAAGGCTCGGAGTAAAAAGGAGTTCACATGGGGCGCTCTCTAAAGCTATGCATACATTAGCGCAGAGCTCTCAGTCGAACGTGTGCCTTCATGCACCTTGGCCCTGTTAAAAAATACCTAGCAATAAATCTTCTGCCTTGCTTTGAGGTGATAAAAGAGGTTATTTAAAAGTCAAATAAATGAGTTGGAAATCTTAAATGATGAGTAATTGGTGACAATTAGGGTTATTTTGGTGCCGTTTAATTCTTTATTCTTGATTCACTTTACTAGGACTGCAAGGCATGTTTATACACACAGAAGTCTTCTATTTATAAATGATTATTTATCAATGATTTTTTATGTAAGTCTAATTACGAAAAGGATTTTTGTTGAACCCTGGAAATGTCCTAAGAATAATACGCAAATGTCAGACATGCTTAATAAAACCATGAATGACATTCACTCAATAAACAAACTTGTCTTGATGATTTTTTGTTTTGTTTTGTTTGGCTTTTTTGTAGCCAGTGCTATCAAAGACCTAAACACAGCCCTGTGTTAATACCAATTAGATTGCTGAATACTTTTTGAGTGGGGCGTGAATGCGGTTACGTGGAAAACTGGTTGGGTCACATGTTAGAAACCGTAGTGGTTTTGTTTGGTTTGGTCTATACACACGTGCCTGTGATTAAAATAGTTCACAGCTATGGAAGTTTTGTGCATGTCTGCAGCACGTGACTTACCTATTACCAAACCGATCCAACCAGCAGAGTAACCACCAACACGGCTATTATTTGTTTCATTCATACCCTTCTTTTCTCTATGCAGCTTCCTTTAACCACTTTATCTCCTAAGCCCATCTTTTATATGCAAGTGTTTTTTATTATTCCAGGAGGTTGCAGTCAGAAAAAGAGATTAATATGCAAATTTGAGCAAAAGACAAATTTGGGTAATTCGGTAATTTGGGGGTGAACATATTATTTAGGTTAGAATTACCAAAGATTATCTTCCAGTAAGAGCAGAGAGAAAAACTTTTGATTTTGGCAGTTAGAAAAAGATCAGTGCTTGTCTCTGCAACTGAAAACATGCAGTGACATTATGTGATTTGCATGAGAAATGTCCAACAGGCAAATAACATGCCTTACTTTGTACTCAATAAATATTCCGATTTGGGATCAGGGCACTGGAAGGGGATTTGTGTTGGGAGTGCTGGAATTTTAGGTTGTATTCTTTAAATGTGATTATGCACTATAACATTATGCATTATATCTTTGCTGCTTTTTGGTGCTTCATTCAATTCATATTTCTTTTTGTGTCATTATGAGTGAGATGTGATTAAGTAATTACCTGGTACTGTACCTAGAGGACTTTAGTGTGCTTCAGGTTTTAAAAAAAATACAAATATATGAAACACAAATAAAAACCGTTATCCCTAGCAAGAAAAAACTAATTACATTGATTACATTTTAAAGTTTGCTCATTGATTTGATTAATTTCCGTATTAATTATATGCAGCCAAAAGCCTGAGTGGACTAAATAAACGTAAATAAAAACCAGATCAAATATAATACAACAATTTTTATTACAAATTATTTGATTTTGACAAAAACGTAAATGAACGGTAGAATCTTTAAAACACTGACATGAATTGATTAGCATTTGGTTTGTCGCCATTCTTTTTTGATGACAGTGTGCTCTCGAGCTCTTAAGAACTCAAGTTTTTGTACAATTTTCTGAGCAATTTTACTTTCCGTCCGTGTTGTACCGTATGAACATATGCTTCAGTAGAAGAGATTAAACATGAGGAACGTCTGACCTTTTGTACAAAGCAGTACATGTTCAACTCGCTCAATATCACACAATAGTTTACATTTCAATGTGAAATAGTGAAATTCGGAATATAACATTGTTGTTATTGAACATTCACTTTCTTTGTTTTAAATATAGAAAAAGTTAATAAAAACCTTCTGTTTATTAAATTATTTGAATCTCACTGTATTTATTGTATATCCCAAATCCCAGTCAGTAAAATATAAAAAACCCTAATAAGTTGCTAACTGAAAAAAGTATGAATAAACAAATCTCTGAAATTAATATCCGCTTAATTCCAATGCAAATGTTAGGCATAAGGCTATACAATGCTGTAAAAATGCAAACGGGTGTGATGTGAGATCTATGAAATGCTGCATATCTTTTCTTTTTATATTAGGACATAAATCTCACCATTCCGCAACAATAAACCGCTTTCCTTAATGCAGTGAGGATACAACCCCATGACACCAACACTTTTCAGGTCATTTAGCACAGTAAGGAATCTTCCTTATTTGACTTGATTGTTCGAACTCACTTCCCCTTCAAACTTCCACTCGCAGTCCATTTACAAGGCTGAACAAACTTCCCCTTTGAGAACAACACTGTGTAATGCTCTTGGGTGTACATTCTCCAGGAGGCCTTGTTCTGAAGTATAATCTATACAGCATTGTCAGACACAAGAATGGAGGCATCTTTGTTCCTTAGTCATATTTTGTGAATGGGGGTGTGTTCACTATCTTGTACCTAGAGTAAACTATTTAGTTCAAAGATAAGAATAGATGGATATGAGTACAACATTAGCAAGGGTTTTCTACTAAAAGCACAATTTTCCCTTTTCTCTAAAAAAAATTATCCAAGATGAATATGAATATGCAAGAAATCATATCTCATATCCCATGGGAAACCAGAACGACTTTGCTGATAGAAATCGAAACCTGTAAATGACAGAATACCTTTTGGGGAATCACTGGCTCTTAGATTTTATGATAAAATAACTTTCACTTGTCAAGTGTTTAGCATTGCCTGAGTTAAAAAATGGACAATGTCAGCTTTATAATTTCTTTAAAACAATGTGACAAAACCAATGCAGCACTGACTTACACTCCACTTTTAGGGTATATATATATATATGGAAAAAAAAACACATTTTATGAAAACGAGTGAGATTTTGACTGATAAAATCAGTGGAAAAAAGCATTAATGAAAAAAAATACCATTTGTAATGGTGGGTCTGTTTCTTGTGATCGTGTCGCTTTCTCGCAAAATAATTCATATTCATGTTCACCACAGTCACTCTTAATATGTTCTTGTATTTACTTGTGTGTTCTACATTTTCTGTCTGTAGATGAATAATTGTAGTTTGTTTTCAGCAGCATTTTTACATATACATGTTGTTGATGGCATGTTGCAAGAGATACTGTGTGTGTGTGTGTGTGTGTGTGTGTATGCTTGAGTGAGAAAAGACAAGCAGCAGAAGCTGATAAGGCTCTTATTTCTGACACTGAGATGTTGCAACATGGGCACATGTGCAAAGGATTGCACAGGCTCCGAAACGTTCACGTTACATATTATACGTATGAGTTTTCAAAAGCTTGATTAAGAGCATGTCAGGTTTAAGAAAGTGCAGTAATGCAATTAAAATGCTAGTTAGCAATTTTAAACGCAATATGTAATTTATAATATGCCTCTTTATTTGCTAAATAGTTGCTTCAGTGGTTCGAATTCGGTGCCTGGAAGCTTCAAATCACAGAGCTGACAGGTTGAGAGGGGCTGCTAACCTTTAATCAAGTGCTCAGCTCTTAACCTGCTTTGGCTTTTGGATAGCTATGCTAACTGTCACTGAGTTCATGAGCACAATGGATTGACAAACAATGTGTTCTCTAAAAGTTCACCAGAGTGCAATACTCAATCAATCGGTGACATGGTGTTAATTTATGCACAGTGTTACGATTCTCTGAAAAATAATGGAAAATCTACCTACAAATGGGTCAAACGCCAACCAACAGTACATTTTACACATTACATTTTATACTCTAAAAAGATTTTCTGGTAGACACCAGCGCTTTTTGTGAATGAAACCCTATGCTGTTTTTCAAACATTAGCCAAACGCGCAGATCAAATCTTAAGAGTAGTTTGTAGAATCATTTGGAAAAGGTCTGTATACAAATTCATACCTGTAACCAATGCATGTGTATAATATGTCGTTTGTTTTTTAGCAACAACCCGGAAGCCATTTAAATTGAATATAAAATACTGAAGTCTTGTCCTCCACGAACATACCAGTTCAGCATGCCGTGTGTAGAATGTTTTGTCCCTGTACGGTTCAGCAGAAAGCCTAAGAGAAGAGGAAGTCAAATTCAGTGAACTTTTTACACCTCTGCTTATGCCTCAGCTTTGCCATGCACCTTTTTTGGGTTGCTTTTGCCTAAGGCCTGTTTCTGAGTGTTTGTGTGTATGTTTTTAAAGGCAGTTGGCCAGACTGTGGTCTGGACGCAGTTCCTCTTTTCTCTCTGCATCGAGTGACTCTCAACAAGCTGCCATGCAAATACATTAAACCACGACTTTGTCCCCAAAGCAGTGCGGCTGACGCGCAGTACTTATTTTGCTACTTCACAAGTTCCCGCCACTTGCATTCTACACTCTAGAATCCCTCTATGCTTTCCTTCGCATCAGCCGCGGGATATCCATCCTTTCTTTTGTGGTTACTGTATTATATTGGCCTTGTGGAATATAAGTTACTGTGTACTGAATAAACAACATTACTCGGGTTTGTTGTGTGGTTACATGAACCGTGCTCCCATATAGCGAGTGTTTGATAATCAAACCTGAAGGCCTGAGGCAGGCTTGTTCTTACGACCCATAAAAGTTAGTGGACTGAAGTCTATGGCTGTCTACAATGGAACAGCATGCACTGACCTCGCGACCTCCCAATGATCCACTGATCAAAGTCAGCCCAGGAAAAAGGTTTCCTCTCGGTGTACGACCCATTTAAACTCAGCTTTAAACCGCATTAGCTGCTCTGCGGCCATATTGATATTAATGGACATTCCTTCAGGGGTTACCGAATCGAACTGGCATGCGGAACCCAAGTTCCTGCATCCCCTCGCACGAAAGTCGAGCGAAACGACTGTGTGACTCATGATGTTTAGAAAGTTAAATCCTTTCATTGTGGCACTACATGTGACTCTTGCATTCTTTATTTTAGGTCAACTGTTTGGGTCGATGTCTGGTAAGTTTCTCTATATAAGCTCTCAAACGAAAGTACAGCGTTTCGAACATCACACCTCAGAACAGGATGCTAACGATTAAGGATGAGTCAGGGGAGAAAAAGACATCCGCTTGAGCAATCTGTCACTAAAACACTTTTTAATCTGCAGTTAAATTTTTTTTTCATTATATAGTTAACAGAGTTATTTATTGCTACATGTCAGGAAGTGCAGCTGCGTTTCATGGGTCTACCTTTCACCAACCTGGCCAATGCATATGTGTCCACCAGTGTGAATGTGTGTGTGTGTGTGTGTGTGTGTGTGTGTGTGTGTGGTGTAGGTGGGTAGGTGTTTTGTGAAACACTAAAGTAGCATTAGCATGGCACATTTTATTTCAGGCCTTCCGATTAGCATTGGGCCTCAGCGTCTACAAGTACACAGATGCCTTATGACTAATATCACACTTAAGACCAACTCTCTCTCACACACACACACACACACACACACACACACACACACAAGTAGATGTGAAGACAAAAGAAAGACCACTTCCTCAAATGTATGCATGACGTGAACAGAGATTAAACTAGTTTATTATTTTCAAAGAGGGGGAAAAAAATTACGCAACAAAAAAAGCAAGTCTTTTTTTACACTATTGATTATTAAATTTGTACAACCATTCAGTCTGCATTACATAAAGAAATAATTCTACATCTTTGTTTCTTTCGTATTTTTGGTACTCTGAATTATACATACAAATAACAAATACAGGAACTTTTTTTTTCACAATGCATATAACCTGGGCCAGAAGACAGTCTTTAAGGTGAATAAAACAGGTGGTCGTGTGTAATAAGAGTGAGTGAGTGCGTGCGTGCGTGCATGTGTGTGTGTGTGTGTGTGTGTGTGTGTGTGTGTGTGTGCGAACATAAACCGATTGCCAAAGACCTATTACACATCCAGAAGAGTAGCTGGCAGTCAGAGGAACAGACCTGACTACACAAGCGTTAATGCATTACACACCGTTCCATTACACAGAGAGCCCACATTCCTTTATTCTCACTTATATTCATTCCGTCTCTGTCTCGATCTTTACAAGGAAGAGCCGCTAAAACGTCCAGCTTTCGGCGTCTTGTCTTTCCTCCAGGTTTAAGTCGTACCCTTCTTGTCGTTAGCTGCCCTTGGACTTTTCTTTCCCCCGCTTCATGTTAGTCTTTTTCTCTTTTTGAAAAAGTCTTTTAAATGTACTGTATTTCATACAATTTGTACAAATATTATGCAAAGTCTCTCCTCTGTGGTTTTCGCACATCATGGAGTTCATATCTCTCGTTTGAAGAAAACCAAAGGATAGCACGATGAGATGGAGGGATGACTGACAGGATGGATGGATGGATGGTTGGATGGATAAATGGATTGAGGGGTGGATGGATGGATGGATAGATAGATAGAAGAGGGTCAAAACTTTCTGCTTCACCTTTGGGTGTCTGTGCGACGAGAGAGAGAACCTGTACACAAGTAATGGTGGTGACGTAATAAGATTAACAACGTAAGCAGGCTGTCAGGATGGAGCATGAAGAAAGTCTCTCTCTTTCTCTCACTCTCTCTCGTGTTCTCTCTCATGTTGGTGAGAAGTAGGGGCGTACAAAACTTTCACAGGGCTCATAGCAGTCGTCTGTGGGCCAGGAGAGAGCAGGTTTCGGGGTTGAGGGTCAAAGGTTGAGGAGTTGTGGTTGAGGCTGAGGTCACGGTCAGGGTTGGAGGTAGCCTAACCCATAGCGGTCACCATACTGGAGGGGTGGTGGGGGGCAAAGGGCAAGCTGGAGGAAGGGTGCATGGGAGTGGGCGTGGTCAGCATGTGGCCTGAGTGCGAGAAGGGCGGGAATGAGGTCATGTGACGCGAGAGGGCGGCCGGGCTGAATGAACTGCTTTTCTCCATCAGGCTCTTCGAGAAGTCGTCCATGCTGTCTTGTGACTTTTTGCTTTTCTTGGACTTGCTCGACATCTTCCTGTTGCGGGTCTGGATGCCTTCCTTCTTCATAGTGAGTGGTCGGTTGATCTGTGATGAAAGAGAAATGGGTGGGTGGATATTTGTTAATACTAGCGAAAATTGAAAAGAAGACAGGTGATATATATATATATATATATATATATATATATATATATATATATAATACCACATAAAAACACAGCACTGGTGATATTTTGACCCACAATTCATACTAGCAAAACACCAAATCATGCATTATTTCAGATGCCCAGTATCTCCCAATCGTAGTGCCCAAAATGCTGCATATAATACTTTGCTTGTTTAAATCATGCAGCTTTGCTGCTTTACTGTTTCAACTAATTCCCATTAAATTTGGAACGTTACACTTAACTTGTCACTTGCTGCTGATGTTTGAATTGAATATCATAATCCTACATAAGATATGAATGGCTACCTTTAGCACTCGATAGCATGAAGGCCACATCAGTCTGCAGCATGTCAGTAAAAACAGTTTGTGAATGCATTTACATGCAGGCAGTTTCCAGACAACTAAAATGAGTTGTATATGAGAATAGACCAGACTGTATAGACTATAGTGTGAGTATAGTCTATTATATAGGAACTATAGTAAATTATAGTGTGAGAATCGTCTAGTTCTTTGTAGAAAGTTGTTACATCAGTGTTCTTAGTGTTGGGATTTAGATTTAAAAAAGAATGGCAGGTTTTATGTAAAAAGTTTCTGCTGAAGTTAAGGTTATTGTGAGATCAGATGGCAGAAATTATCTATCATTAATAATTAAGATCTGTGTGTTTGTGAATGTTTGTGTATATGTGTGTATGTGTGTGTGTGCGCACAGGCTTCAGTGTGTCAATTCATATTGGCACCAAGCTGGAATTAGCTTTTGATTCTCTGACACCAGGCACGGCTGATGCCAGGCTTGCCAAGGAAAGAAACCCCAGACTCTGGCTCAGTAAACACGGGCACAGTGGCACTGCCATAACACCTCACTTTCCTGCCAGCCAGCATCACCATCACAGAATTGCACTTCTTAGCCTTTAGGTCTCTCTCTTCTACTCTCGCACTTGCACTGCTACTGTCTCTTTTGCACCCTCATTCTCTTTTTTTGTATCGTCCACAAAAGATCGGTTCTGGCCTCCTTCACTTCACAATGTTTAGAACAACATATGGACAGATCTACTCTCTCATTCTCTCTCTTCAAGCTGAAGCTAGATGCTTATATTATTATGTGTAGGCGCCTCAGTGGATTCTGTGTGCAAATATCACAAGCATATATATAGCGTTTAAAATATGTATTTGTTTACATTGAACACGATACCAATGATAACCAAAACCAGTAACCAAACCAATAATAATATCCGTCTATATGACAATAAGGGCTAGATTTGTGGCCTTCTCTGGTCCTTCAGTGCTCAGTAGATCAGCTATGAGTATTCTGCATACTGATTGCTTTGAACACACTACAATAATCAAGCGGAGACACATACAAGTGTGATTTCCCTTCGATAATTGTACGAGTAAAGCAGAGCAAGATGTTACAGACACCAAAGTTGATCAGCCTGATGTAAGTATTACTCTGTGCTACGTATCCTTGACCGTCACATCAAGCGCATAAACACTGTGGTTACTATACATACACTAACCACTGTGCTCACACCACCATCCGTACTTTACTCCAAAAAGACTCAGGGTGACCACAACCCTTAGTGTGAAACGTTTCAGAACAAAGCCAGTGCGACAAACACACGCACACACACGCACACACACGCACACACACACACACACACACACGCACCAGTGCAAGGTTTCATTCTCTCATTGAGTTTCAGCGTGCCTTTGATAGAGGTTAAGGTTAAGAGAAGAGAAACAGAAGGTTCAGTGAAATTTAAGATTTGTTTCAAGACCAAAATATAACTCGTTCCGCAAACACGCCGTCTGCTCGGTCACATCAGATGATTATTTCCATTGTAGAAATATTCGTTTCTGTTAGTTGACCCTAAGCTTTAGCTGATAAGAGTCGTCCAAAAACGATTACGAGTGCAATAATATGGTGTAATAAAGGCTACTGCAACAAACTATGACCCTGTTGTTCCAATAATAGAAATACAAAATAATTATCATTATAGTAATCATGATAATAATAATAATACTCATTTTCCTTATGTTTTTATTCACTTGATTGCTGGAGTGGGAATAGTGGAATGTGTGTGTGTGTGTGTGTGTGTGTGTGTGTGTGTGTGTGTGTGTGTGTGTGTGTGTGTTTGTGCGTGTGTGTGTGTTTAACGATCTTTTATGCGGTCTTGTTATTAAAGACAGAAGTTTCCAAGATGTCGAATGTAATCATTCAGGAAAGAAAGATCAGATCAGATCAGACCGGACCGGACCGGACACTTACATTGTGCAGTTTAAAGTAGAGGCCGCAGGCATTGCACACCGGGTCACCGTTGGCGTTTCTCCTCCACAGCGTCGTCGTGGTCGTTTGACAGTTTGCACAAGAAGTTCCCGCTCGCCGTGCGGCAGACTGCAAAAGTCCCAGAAAAAAAGACAGATCAGACTTGACTTGGTGACCTGTGCTACAAAACCTCAGCACTTATTAACCAGTGTTCCAACCATATGTGACCGCATATTAACCTTTTACGCTGCATCGTTTAATCCGTTTCATCTAATGGATGGCGGACACATTTTCTGAGATGTAAAAAATTGCGCTGAAGGAATAAAGTGGCAAAGAAACTTCGAACAGCCGTCTCTTGGCTGTGCTAAAAATATATCCCCTTCGAATGCAAATATTTATGAAAGGGCATAAAAGCGTAGGCTTAAATGGTGACCATTAAGACTGATGAAATTTTCCTGTTCGGCAGAGAGGTTAGCATTAACGGCGGGCAAGACGAAGCTCCTGTCTCATATTTAAAACAATCACGCTGACAGTTTATTCAATTAGACCCGGCGTAAATTTCATTCCGCGTCACTCCGCGCTGCCCACAAATAGCTTTTCCATGGGCAAACGCACTCAAAGATGGATTTATATTCATGTTGCATGTTTTCATGCTTTTCCACATCGCGGAATCTTTCGCTTTCTGTTTTCCTTTAGGCCCACTGTATACATAACTTCGACTTCTTAATACAAACCATCTGTTCTTGTCTTCGCTTCATTTTGCACAATGGAGATCGATTTTTCGAAACTACAATCATTAAAGATTATCATAAATAAGTTGACGGAATACGGCGTTGCAAAAGAAAATTCAAATATTATATATGTAGAGGGAAAAGAAAAGTAAAACATGGACCAGAAATAAATGGGAAAGTCAACACACAGTCTTATTAGTGTTTCCTTTAAATGAGCAGCGAGGGGTGTGTGTGTGGGGGGGGGTGGGGGTGGCTGTGTAAAGCTAGCAAGGAAAGCCTTCACTACTCTGTTTCACATAGCTAGAAAGGAATCATAGCAGTATACCCCAACATTTGCTCTTTTCATCCCCATTCTGTCTGTCTCTCTCATGCACACTCCCTCATTCTCCCATACACACCCCCCTCCCCCCCGCACCTCCCCTCATCCTTCTGCCTTCTGAGGAGTCGTGGTGACTCTTGCCCCCTCCGCCTGCCTTTATGTTTAGGCTGGGGACTTTATCAGCAGTGCTCAGATATCCGGCAGCCTTTTCCTGGGAAGTCAGCTTTTTACATTAGAGAGAGAGAGAGAGAGAGAGAGAGAGAGAGAGAGAGAGAGAGAGAGAGAGAGAGAGAGAGAGAGGGAGACAGAGAGAGAGCTGCCAAAATAGAGCTGCCCTCTGACAGTTTCCCCTGCCTTGAATGAGGTATATCTAAATCTCGAAAGACAGACTGCATGCAGGGCATTCACCTTTAAATGTCTGAAATATCGTCACTTTTAAATGCCCAGCTTTATTTTAGCTGACATTAAGCATGCCATAGCAATATTTTAATTCAAAAAGCTATTAAGTGGTCTGTTTTAGACACACTGTGGTATTTTTCTGCCAAAAATCTACATAGGTCTATTTGTTAAAGGCGTACGTTACTACCATATCAGTCTTGTGTATTTATCGAGACGAATCTCAGACCACATTTTTCTTTTTACACGCATCTGATTGTTTGAGATGCGTAGGCCTTATTTGTTTCAGGATCATTTAGGGGACTCGGGAACCGCATTTGACAACGTACATGCGCTAAAACAGTTCTCAGAGCTCAGAGGAGAAGAACGTCCATGTTTATGTTTCCAAACGTTTGTTCGGACTGAAATCATATATTATAATGGGCTTCTTAAAGTGCAGGTACATATGACACAGCTTATTTATACCGCATAACTTGCAAACAAACCAAACAACCAAACCTAGTCATATCAAAAGTGATGATGAGTAATGATGCGTAATAATGAGAAATAAAACGTAATGATGATGTCAGCCGACCTTCCGGTTTAAATTGGGCTATAACGGTTTTTGTTCTATAAAGTGTCTGTGCTATGATGATGATGATGATGATAATTATTATGACGATAAGAATATGGTCCAAAATGTAGTCAAGTAAGAGGACAGCACAGACTACTTAAAGGTTATGAGCAGTAATCGTGCTTTATATAAAAATAAGTGAATTATTTTTGAGGATTTTGATCTGATATAAATATTTTTTCATAATATTCTATTATATCCATCCCATCAGATCAGATCTTATATTTAGTTGTATAGAAATGATATAATTATGAGCAGTAATCGTGCTTTATATAAAAATAAGTGAATTATTTTTGAGGATTTTGATCTGATATAAATATTTTTTCATAATATTCTATTATATCCATCCCATCAGATCAGATCTTATATTTAGTTTTATAGAAATGATAGAAAATATTCTATCAATAGTATCAAATGATGTGTAATAAATGTATTAAAATTTATTTGTGTAATTTATTATACACTTTTACTGTTATATATATTAGCGGGGGAAAGGTCACGTGTATGATTTAATAGCGTGTACGCAATAATGCGCTCCTGTATTAGATGGTAGACATGTCTAAAATATAAATACTCACAGTCCCGAGACACACACACACACACACACACACACACACACACACACACACACTAGGGGTGTGTAAATAGACGAGTTTAATATGTGCGGGCTTTTTAATTAAACCTATTAAAATGAATACGTTTATAATGATAACAATAATAATAACAATAATAATAACAATAATTATTATTATTGTTATTATTATTATTATTATTATTATATATTTCGTTCTAAAAGATTTTTATTAAAATTATTTGATCCCCATTCCATAATGATTGGTGCCTCTACTGAGGCGTATATAAGAAGGGAATACGGGAATACGGGAATAAGGAGGAAACGCGTACCAGTCTCCGCTTGGGTTTAATCAGAGGTCGGTTCTGGCCGTTCATCTTGTGGTAAAGTCCGCACGCGTTACACAGGTAATGACCGGTTCCGTCCCGCCGCCAGAGTGGAGTAGACGTGGCTCCGCAATTCACGCATTCCCGGCCCTCTGCACGCACAAAAAAAACACGTGTATTTGTACAAAATGTAAAAAAAATATATACAAATAATAATAATACAAAAAACACACACGCACACGAAGCAATAATGCACAAGCAGGTCCTATTGTTTTAAACGTAACACGTAAAATAAATAAATAAATAAATAAATAAATAAATAAATAAATAAATAAATAAATAAAGGCGCGCACATGCAAATAAATCAAATAAATAGGGAATGTAATCGAAAACATATATATATATATACAAACACACACACACTTGAATACAGCATGTATAATCATTGCGCTTGAGCTTGATACACATTAGTACAATTTAAAATGAGCAACAACAGCAAGAAAATATAAAATAAACAACAACAACAATAATAATAATAATAATAATAATAATAATAATAATAATAATAATATCCTGAGAATAGCTTTTGTGTTGTACATCCTATAAAGGTGGGAGCGGTTTGGTTTTTCATTGCGATCTCCGATTTGACGATGTGAATATTATCAAAAAGCATCATAATACTCAGAATAAACACGAAGGTGGCGCTCTGGGAATAGAAAAAAATTTATCTATTTATTTGGAATAAAGTAAATAAATTGCGCGTTATTATTGGGTGATATTTTCATTTCCAGTTCATCAAACAATCTCCCGGGCATCAGTGCATGAAAAATATGGATTGTGTAATAAAAGCACAAGGATGATAACAACAACAACAACAACAATAATAATAATAATAATAATAATAATAATAATAATAATAATAATAATAATAATAATAATAATAGCACCACGTAGTATCTTTGATTTGCATTTGGCTCATTGAGACACCACGTGTAAGTTACTGTGTGCGTGCGCGCGCCCGCGTGCTCGTGCGCGTAATTAAAACTGTAGGCCTCTCTTCCCCATTTGAGTGACAGTCGGAGCTCCCGCGTTTCGCGCATGCTCGGTGTCACGACGCTGCACTCGGCTCTGGTCCATAAACCCAGAGAAGGAAAAAGAAAAGAAACTGCATTCCGAATACGTCGGTATGAGATTTAGTGCTGTAGTAAACGGTTTCGTTCAGAGTCACGTACAGGGAAAAAGTTGTGGTTAAAATGTAGCTCTATATTTGTTTTTTGCTTTTGCAACCTTCCCCATTTAGTCAAGAAGACAGCTTGTTGACACTGCTGTGTACAGCCTTATAATAAACTAGAGTGCAATGCGATATAAAATAATAATAATATTAATAATGAAAAAAAAACGAAAACAGGGAGAGAATATTTTCTTTGTCAGTAAGTAGGTGTGGACTGTTTCTGCCTGCACTGTAATATCGCCTCGTGTTGCGCAAAGCTGGTTCCGGGTTTGTGGGCTGCAGCTCGACCACAAAATGAAACATTTCAGGTTTAAGGTCATGTACACACGGCAGGTGAGTGATATCAACAAACTCAAGTAGGCTATTATCGGCTTTACTGTAGCAAACTTACACACACCACAACAAAATATTTACTCGAGATAGCAGAAAAACCCTCATTTATCCAACAGGTTTCATCACTGGTCTCGGCCACATTCCTTAATTGATCCTATTGAGCCACTTCACGTGACATATCGCGAGAACATAAATCAGGTAATCATATCGCGAGAACACAAATCAGGTAATCATATGTTTGTTGGCGCTAATGCTAATAAGATAGTTTCCTTAGCTGGATTCCTTTAATGATAAACAAATAAATATGTTTGCCGACAGTAGAATAATAATATTTAATAATTGTAGTCGCTTTTTGACGTGTTTTAAATAACTAGCTAATCAATTAATTGACAAAACTCAACGCACTGTAGATAACAAATCAGGCTAGCAGATGAAGAAGAAAACCAATATTCCAAGATGGAGATATAAACAAATTATAATTATAGGAAATAAATAATAATTATATCATTATAAATATAAATTTATTTTTTCAAATAGTTGTATATGCTTTATTAATTGTCAGATAGATAGATAGATAGATAGATAGATAGATAGATAGATAGATAGATAGATTACTGTTTACTGATGACTATCTGTCTGTCTGTCTATCTATCTATCTATCTATCTATCTATTTATCTATCTATCTATCTATCTATCTATCTATCTATCTATCTATCTATCGCTATCTATATGTGGGTGTGTGTGTGTTAAACCGGTTTGTTTGTTGGTGACTGAATGACCTTTTTTCCCCACTAATTTCCCTTCGTGTTTGGATAGAGATTCATGCAGCAGCATCCGGCCTCTCCATCAGAGTTTCAGCGCTAAAATAAACAGCGCAGCAGGCTGAACGTAAGTGGATTAGCTTAAACACATAAAAGACTGCAGAGACCGGGATCAGAAAAGATGCAGGAAAAATTGCAAACACCAGAAAAAAAAATAATAGACTAGTCGGAATAAATTGGGCAATGTTTAATTATCCTGCATGATGGACTTAAATCTGCCTTATCACTGGACAACAATAGATTTAGTCTAATGCAGGCATTTAAAGTATTAGATATACACTGTGGAGAAAGCGGGCCAGATGGCTCAACTAATCTATGTTCAAATTGGCTTCTTGATAAATATTTAAATCATTTTACCTTTGTATTAGTAATAGTTTCTGGTGGAAATAGATTATATGAAGAATATCCATCTTATATTCCAGCATTATGTTTTTTCCCTAATGATCCCTCAGCATAATCCTTATGTAAAAAGGCCATGAAAATACCAGACTACATGTTGGTTTGCTCAACACAAACAATAAAAGAGCAGCACACAAGAACGTTGCATTTTGTACGATTAAAATGAAAAAAAATGAGCGTAAGGTCAGATACCCACAAAAAAGCACTTTCAAGCCCTGACCCCGGGAGGATGTTTGTGAGGAGGAATTTTTTTTTATTTTTTATTCTAACAGACATAAAGGCCATGGTGAAATGCTTTGCCTGTGTTGTGGTTAAGTTAAATCAAAATGGGTAATAAAGCGCACGCCTACCTGAACAGGACCTTGTTTTTGGTCTCGTTTTGGAACCATAACTAGAGGAGGACCCACCTAGCAGGCTGCTGGGTGGGAAGAGCCCCGGCCCGTAATCGGACACATAGGGAGGGTAAGTGGCGATGTGGTGATGCGCAGAAGAGGACGATGCCACTGTGCCTGCTCCGATGGCCATGCCACGGCTGTGGGCTGCATCCAGCTTCATGCCATCGGGCAGCTGGTACTTGAGGCATTCTTTGTCTTCGGGCCGCAGTGAAGAACCAGAGGACTGCGTGGACACGGCTGGGTCTGGGGACACGTCTTTTGGAGGAGTGGGAGGGAATGTGAAGAGGTGAGGACTGGCATGGCCGGTCGACAGCGAAGAAGAGGAAGAGGAGGAAGAAGCGGAGGATGAGGGCGGAGGAGGGTACACAGACAGAGGCCCCGGGGAGCCATGGTGCAGCGGTGCTTTGGGAAAATGTGGGCCCAGGTTCCAGGGTGAGGCCCCGTGTGGTCCGATCCCTTTACTGCTCTCCAGCCATGGAAGAGAGCCATGCAGCAGTGACGGGCGACACACCTGACTACCTGTAAAAAAAAACATATACAAACACAAAGGCCTGTTTAAAAAAACGTCACCAAAGTCACTGTTTTTTATTTTCGTCTTTTTGTCAAAACGATCAGTTTCACGCCGTTTCAAACCACATGACAAAAAAAAAAAAATCGGCAGCGCAGTCACTAATAGAGTGCCATGTTTTCAAACCACACTGAAAACCACGAAAGAAATAAAACATTAAGATCTGTTACCAACACATTTAGCGTAGGTAATTATTTAGCCACTGAAAAAAATGATTCCAAACATATTTAGTAAAATAATATATATATATATATATATATTTCATCAACTGACAATAGAACAAAAATCTTATTTTATACACAGAAAAATAATCACTTTCTGTCAAATGAACTGCAGCTTTTCATTTAAAGCACATTTCGAAATAAAGTATTTAATAATAATAATAATTAATAATAATATTGTTATTGGGTTTTTTTGGGGCACATTTGAGAATTGTGTTGTATATTGCATTTCTGCGATGCTGAAAGAAACTAATGGAGGGGATTTTGCGTGTAAAAAAATAAATAAAGCTTTAAAATACTTTTAACGATACTACATGAAGAAAGTGTACTTGGGCCTTGAGGATTCCCTTTTAACACCTCTTGCATGTCATTAGCTCTCATTATCGAGGCCGTCGATACCAACACTCCTGTTTCAGTATCTACCTAAAGCGCGGGGAAATATCTGAAATGACCGAGATGTGTGAAGGAAACAAGCCTCAAACAAAGTCAGGCCTTTTTTTTTCCCTGCATGCACACGACTCACCAATAACCGGCAATAAATTAAATCATGTAATAACAACTCGATTTCCTCCACACACACACACACACACTCTCACAATCTTTATATATCTGAGCCGCATTCAGGATATGTGTAAAGTAAAACAAACGTCAAATAAACCCTGTTTGTATGTTTACAACGACGCATTATTTTCACACTTTCTTTTCATTTCGATAAAAGAAATTCATTTTATAGAAATGCGAATTGAACGTAAATGCAGAAATGTCGGTTTTGCATTGTATTATTATTGTTATTATTATTATTATTGGATTACTGGATTTTTATATATATATGTATATATATACACACAAAAAGAAAAAGGGCCGCGGAATGATTGTAGGTTTGCAGACTAAAATATGAGCAGACTGCAGAACACTAGAAAGATGTGAAACCAGTGACACACCACTCGAGATAAAACACACTTCTCGAATAAGCTTTGGGTTTCTTCTAGCAGACCTGTT
>MU551697.1:1451550-1470465 GCA_024362625.1 Silurus asotus | reverse complement strand
TATAAAAAAAAATATATATATATATTACCAGTTCCTACACACCACCTACAGTGTTTTTTTATTTAAATTTTTTCATCTTTAACATTGTTCATTAACACTGAGGGCATCAAAACTATTATAATATTAATTAAAAAAAAGTATAGAATTTTGTGGTAAACAGAAACATGTTAAACAACCCAGAATAAGTTTTATAATTTTTCCAAAGTAGAAATTTACTTTTGATGACATCTTGGCACAGCATTCTCTCTCTCTCTCTCTCATTCTCTCTCTCTCTCTCATTCTCTCTCTCTCTCTCTCTCTCTCTCTCTCTCTCTCATCAGATTCACCATATAATCACCTGTAATTGTTTTCAGTTCACAGATGTTCCTTCTAAAGAATTCATGTGTTACATTTCTTGCATTTTTGTATGTTTTAGACTATCAGATGTAAAGGGTGAGTCAAAAGCCCTTAGTGTTACTACACCTACTGTACAAGTCCCTATTATAGCAAGATACACAAAGTAAATAGAAAATACTTTTTACTTCTACAGTTTAATTACTGTCACATCGAAAAATCTCAATAAGTTGAAATGTATTCCCAAGTGCAGTCTCCAAAACCGTCCAATGCATTTGATGGAGCCGGATCTCACAAAAAGTAAAATAAGAGCTACATCTGCTGCAGAAGAGAAAGTTTATAACAATTATCAGCCTAAAAAAACTTTTTACATAAATGATTCAAGAGTTCAAATGACAGACATTTTTTAACACCCTCGGTTCAGAGGACACTGAGTGAGTCAGGACTTCATGGTCGACTCATTGCAAAGAAAAGCATTTAGAAAAATGACAGCAAAAAAGACTTGCATGAGCCAAAAAACACAAGAAGTGCGTATTAGATCAGTGGAAAACTGTCCTTTGTACAGGTAAATCCAAATCCGACATTTAAAGCATGAACAAGGAAGTGCAGTGGTGTGGGGGCTTTTCTGGTGAGACCGTGTGAGAGTGATGGAGTGTCTAAATCCAGCAAGATGGTTCTGGATGAGTTGGACCTGCGAGCGAAGGAAAAGCAGCCCACAAGAACTCAACATCATCTTTAAGATTGTTGGCAAAAAATGTCAGGAGGCAAAACAAAATGTGAAAACTTTAAGGAATCAAAAAAAAATCTAAAAGTCATGTATACTGGATTAATTAACAGGTCCTTCTGTAGTTTCATAGATTCATGTGGAAAATAATCAAAACTAAAGAAAAACAGGAGAAACTTTGTCCAAACTTTGACTGCTACTAAATGTTTGTCTCTAACTTTCTTTTAATTTTTCTCCATGATTTTTGGGGATCAATGCAAATAAAAACACTTGTGTGTACTAAAAGTCATGTATATTGGATTAATTAACAGGTCCTTTTGTAGTTTCATAGATTCATGTGGAAAATAATCAAAACAAAAAAAAAAAACAGGAGAAACTTTGTCCAAACTTTGACTGCTACTAAATGCTTGTCTCTAACTTTCTTTTAATTTTTCTCCATGATTTTTGGGGATCAATGCAAATAAAAACCCTTATGTGTGGATTTATTGGTGGGTCCATGCACGTGAGATTTACACACTAAGTGTTATTTACCTGTTTGTTGGCTTGTTTACAAAAATATAAAACCCTGGATTTAGGCTCACTAATGGCATGAATTATTATAAACGATTCTAAACAACTCTTCCAACTCCCTCTCTTTCTCTCCATCTCTCTCTCTCTCCTTCTGCATTGCCAGCTGAATAATTCTGTTTGTTTCTCTCCTTTACCAAATCTTTCTCTCAGCAGGAACGGAGAAAAGTGTGTCATATGTGCAGTAAGGGCAGAAAGAGAGAGAGAGAGAGAGAGAGAGAGAGAGAGAGAGAGAGAGAGAGGGATGTCATTAGTGCCCTTGCTTGGGTAATAAACTCTATCTTCCTTGTGCACCTTCCCAAAGTTTGCACGTGAAGCCTGTGAGGCTGATAACATATTAAACATATTAAACATAATGAATATATAAACATAGAAAGGCAGCATTCAGGCTATTGATCGGGCAATCCAAACATTTCAACTCTCCTTCCCCCCTCTGTCTCTCTTTCTCTTAATTGCACACTAAGCTCCAGGCTTAAAGGGGTGCAGAAGCAAACCTCAACCTAAATTAAATAAATATTATAATTAGAGAAGATTTGTTGTATATATATATATATTGCTTTTCAAGCTCTTCGTTTCTACACAATTGATAAAGAAGTGTAGGGAGATTGAGCCTGAAGAGCTTCACAGCACTACTACAGTAAAGGCTAAAATATAATGAAGAGAAATAATTACATGAATGAATAATTATAGAACTAGACTCCGGGCATCACAGTGAAAAATCTTTGTTTCGGGTGATAACGCTGATGCTTCTCTAAACCTGGTTGATTTTAAAGAGGAGACAGAGGGGAAAAAAGAAAGAAAAAAGAAAAAACTTCACACGTGTCAAACTCCTGAAGTCATTTCATAATTCAAAGCAATTAAAAATCCACATATTAATTGTATTATATCAGAGAGAGCAAATATTTTACCCCTGGACCAAAGTCAAGATCAAAAGCTGTTATTTTATATATAGACTGTTTATTACAGCTAATTCAATGCCCCCGCCCCCATCAAAATAATGCTAATAATAATAATATCTATTATAATACAATTTCTCCTCTGATGCTGTATGTAGCCCTGAATAATAAATCCTAGAAGTCACCTTGGTTTTCACTTTAACCGAAAGGGGGCGTCAGATAATGTTCATAATATAAAGTTCATTTATCGAGCATGAAAACTTAAAAACTTTAAAAAACATATGCATGTCGGTGGACAGGACACTCAAGAATTAAATAACTTCTTGTTATTAATGAAAAAAACAATAAATGAGTAAATATCTGTGAATTTTTTTTTTTTTTTGCTGACAGTAAAGGCTAAAATATAATGAAGAGAAATAATTACATGAATGAATAATTATAGAACTAGACTCCGGGCATCACAGTGAAAAATCTTTGTTTCGGGTGATAACGCTGATGCTTCTCTAAACCTGGTTGATTTTAAAGAGGAGACAGAGGGGAAAAAAGAAAGAAAAAAGAAAAAACTTCACACGTGTCAAACTCCTGAAGTCATTTCATAATTCAAAGCAATTAAAAATCCACATATTAATTGTATTATATCAGAGAGAGCAAATATTTTACCCCTGGACCAAAGTCAAGATCAAAAGCTGTTATTTTATATATAGACTGTTTATTACAGCTAATTCAATGCCCCCGCCCCCATCAAAATAATGCTAATAATAATAATATCTATTATAATACAATTTCTCCTCTGATGCTGTATGTATCCCTGAATAATAAATCCTAGAAGTCACCTTGGTTTTCACTTCAACCGAAAGGGGGCGTCAGATAATGTTCATAATATAAAGTTCATTTATCGAGCATGAAAACTTAAAAACTTTATAAAACATATGCATGTCGGTGGACAGGACACTCAAGAATTAAATAACTTCTTGTTAATAATAATAAAAAAAAACTACAATAAATGAGTAAATATCTGTGATTCTTTTTTTTTTATTTTGCTGAAAAGTTTATTCCCCGAGTTAGAGACTGCTCTAGCCAATCAAGATCTGCCATTAAGTTCGCATGGGCCATTTTAGTTGTTTAAGTGAAGCATGGTGGTGGTAGCAGCAGCAACCTGCCACACTCTCTCATATGTTCTAATTTTCTTAGAATTACAGAAAATATTCGAATTGATTTACAAATGTAAATCCAATAATTCTAATTCAGTCAGTCTTCTATGATCATTATGTAGGAATTTTTTTTTTGTTCTGAACCCAAAGTCCAAACAGCTGAATGCTCGGACACTGAATATCTCCAAACGACTGTGAAGACCTACCTCTTCCTAAAATATTTGAGCTAGCACTTTTCCGTTTTATTTCTTTACATAAAAAAAAAAAAAAGTGTGCTATAATTCCTCTTGACAGATTTTTAGTCTGATGGTATCCTAGTAAACCAGTGTACATTTATAGAGACTTCAAAGCACTTTTATACATCACTCTAGATCAGGGTGTCTGATCAATTCTTCAAAATGTAAATATGTTTTAAATATAACATCTTGATCGTTTTGGATCATGTTGCCTGTTCGATATGCTGCCTTTTAGAAAAAGAATGCAAAGAATTAGTCTCTCCGTTCACATTTTATAGTACTGGGTTTTCCACCAAAGTGTGTATGCACAGGGAAATGAACTCTTACTTAGCAAAATTAAATTGTATTTTAAAAAACATAATTGCCATTTCTTTGTAAAAATACACAGTCTTGTGTTGTTCATGCTGAACTTGTGTGAACACATCTGGTTTTAATGCAGGTAATAGCACATCTGTCACAACCTGAAAACTGCTTCCCAAACCCGAGAATGATGTCAATCCAAACCTCGTTTTTAGGGCACAGGCGCAGTTAAAAACTGTGTGAAGAATAGATATAAATTAAAAAATCATTTTTAACATCCCATTTCACATTTATTCCCCTTGTCCCCCTTATAACCTTCATTCTTCTGGGAAGATGTTTCATTAGATTCTAAAAATAAAGACATGTAAATGCCTACATTGTATATTATATAGTGCATTTCATTGGCTCTGTACATGTAACTTGCACAATGACAAAGTTAAATCTAATCTAATCTAATCTTGAAGTGTGTTTGTGGAGATTTGTATTCATTTAGCCACAAGGCTGGTAGTAAAGGCAGACACTGATGTAGGTGAGGTGAAAAAACCTGGGGTGCAGTCAGCCTTCAAATTCATCCCAAAGATTTTTAATAGCGTTGATGTCAGAGCGCTTTAGAAGGCAACTCTAAAGATCTTTCAC
Organism: Silurus asotus; assembly: GCA_024362625.1. NCBI lineage: Eukaryota > Metazoa > Chordata > Actinopteri > Siluriformes > Siluridae > Silurus > Silurus asotus. The sequence goes on along the minus strand of MU551697.1, from coordinate 1,465,622 downwards.
TCCAACTCATGTAAAACATATCTTCATGGATCTGGATACGGTGGTATTGTCATGCTGGATTAGGTTTGGCTCTCCTGGCTCAAGTGAAAGAAATTTATTGCTCTTGGACCCAAAAACGTCCTACACATTTGTGGCTATCGAATCTTTTGTTAGACCCGTTTTTGGGAAGAAAGAAGAAAAAAAAAAAACAACGACTAATGGCTGAATCAGGTGTCCCAATACTTTTGTCCATACAGTGTAAATGTAAACTAAATATAAAAATCAGAAGATATTTAGCTAAAAATGTATTACGAATAAAGACTTTTGGGACACTCCTTGGAGTTACAGAACTTACATACATACAAACAAAAGAATAGAATATACAGTAGACCTATAAAGTTTTCACTACTGTTAGTTTTAATAAATAGATTATGAACACATTTTTTATTTAAAAGTTTGTTCAGGCGGTTCAGAGGGAACAACAATATTCCTCCAAAAGATGAAGAAACCCTGAGAGGAACCAGAGTCGAAACTCTGACACCAGACATTTATTCATTAAACTTTTAATATTGTTAATAGCTATTAACTAGTCACTGATGGACTCTTGTGCAAATCTGTCAGAAGTGAATGCAGTCCTGAGCCACAAAACTGTTTAGAACAAAGCCGTCTCACTGTTTTTGTGGTCTGAGATTGGATACATTTGATAAAACAGATTATGACTGAATGTTATGCATGTAATACATGTAGCATAAAGGCTCAACACTGAATAATGAACTTTCTTAAAATAAAAGTTTGTACATTTACATTAATGGCTTTGGGCAGGCGCTTGGATCTTCTAAATCACACACACACACACAGCTGCTGAGATTTTTGCTGAGAAGTTCATCAGTGTAACAATTTAGAAAAAAACAGGCATTTAAGCATGAATCATGGGTGTGTTTTCTGATTTGTTTGTAACCATGACTAGGTTGTGAGAATTGTAAGATGAAGTTATTTATTTATGTATTTTTATATATATTTTTTCATTTTACCCCTTAAAGATGTGAAGAATTTATCTTCTCTTCAGTAGTAAATTATCTGTATTGTTGACATACCTCTCACACTTTAAATCAAAAGAAACAACATTGAATAAATGAAATATGTTGTGCATGTTGGGGGGAAAAAACAAAACAAAACAAAACAAAAACCAATCAAGTCGCCACTAAATCCCACACCACTGTAATGTGATGCAAATGAACCGATTATATTTATCTTATTGAGTCACTAATGGAAAGGAACCATCGGCCTTTATCTCCTTCTCCTCAGACCACAAAGCGTCATGACCCCATTTCACCTTTGACCACTGTATTGGACCTACAGAGCATCAAAAGTTCACCTTCAAATCTGCTTCGGCTGCTAACAGGCACTCGGACTCTCTTTCTTTTTTTGATATTGTGTTACACTCGGACAAATCATGTGCTTACTTGGTAATTGAACTCAGTGGTGTGTAAGATTCTCGATCCGAAACACTTTCATTATAAATTAGGCTGTCCGTCTATAACAAACAAGAAAACGTCTCAAGTCCCACCTGCATTCCGGTGGTGCAGCAATTAAGGGGAAATAATGCACATGTATCAAACGTATAAATAAATAAATGAAGTGTTCAAATCGAAGCAACGACAAGGATATTATCATATCAACTTTACGTGGTTATAGCACATTTATGAGGCTCTAATGGATCATATTCGAAACTTAACGAAATATAAATATTTATTTATTTGTATCACATCATTATAATGATTAACAATTAGGAATCCATTACCATAAGGTTAAAGAATTTCAGGTGTATCAGGTCGAAATAATCTATTTTTATAGTAAACCTCTAGTCTGTTGCATGTCCTGCCTTTCTTCTTCCCTTTTTTTTTTTTTTAAACTATTAGTTGTACATTTAGTAAACTTTGTAAAGCATTTAAAAGCTAATTATAACATGATTAAAAATTATTTTTAAGTGAAAAGATTGCAAATATTGCCTGTGATGGAGACTAGAAAAAGAAATGCAGTTTAGCTCTGCTGATTATAGTCCCCCCAAAAAAAATCCAAAAAAAAAGAAAAGAAAGAACAGAGCAGCCTGAAATTTTTCAATCCCAGGAAATATTAATAAATAACAGGATCTGCGCGGTTGTATGATGATCGTATACAAGATTTGAGCTTTTTACATGTTAACGGATATAAATTGATGCACTCGATTCACGTACGTCATCAACCTTCGTACAATTATTGTGCTCTTATTTATGTAGGATTCTAATACGAAGGGATGTACGATTGCGTGTCTCCCGTTCGGGCTTGTGTGTGTAATGTGAGAGATCGTGGGGTTTTTTTTTGCGTCCCAGGCCCTCTATCCGGGCACTGATGAGAGCTCGAGGGCACGACCTTCCTATCTCCCGTTTTAATGAGCGGCGCTCTCGGTAGCGTTGTGCATGTGGAAGCCATTTCTTATCGCGTGGAAAGAAAAAAAAAAAGAAAAAAGAGCATAAAAGCTGCACTTCGCTTTGATTTTGTCCAATCGCCCAGCGAGGATCTGATTCGGGTATCTACACGTGTGTGCGATTAAGGAGAAACATCAGGTAAACTCGAGCATATTTAACAAGATATTAAAGACGATGCGGAGCGTCGAACGGCCAAGTGCGGGCCAGGGCAAAGTGTGTGATCAGTGAAGGAAACAGGAGAGGCTGAGCATCAGGTGAACTGGAACACTTAAGAGCTACAGCGTGTAATTTAAACACACACATGGGCCCTGGCATGGCCACAAAGGCTAGGATTTTACTCCACAGGAGATAAAGTTAAAGGGCAATGTGGTTTTGTTCCTACTGCAGAAACTCTGTCATTCTGCTTGGGAAGGAAAAAATAAAAAAATTATGTCAGACCCATTTAAGGGCACGTTCTCCTGCGAGCATGCATCTTAAACAAAAACTTGGCAGGAGCGAGAGCACCTGGAGGGGGACGCTTCACGCTTACAGGAAATCTTTGGGGATTGAACAGGGATTGATGCTCGTGACACGACGCCACACGTGGGTTACTTTATACCTGTTTGTGGGATCAGTGAGAAACTTTAAATAAGTAATAATAATTGTATGAATAAATAAATACATTGACTCAAAATAAAATATTGTAAATATATATTAACATCAACAAATGATCAAGATGATGATGAACCTCATTTCACCTTGTAAGCCGTCACAGTTCACTGGTGAAGTGGTAGCATGTGTCTAAAGCGCGGTGCTAGAACTGACAGAGAGCCGCCCTTAAGCAAAACCCTTAACCCTGAACTGCTCAGCTTTCTTTGGATTGGATTCTGTATTACTTTCAAGTCATTTCGAAAAGAAAAAAAAAAGACTGCCAAAAACCAAATGCTGATGTGGTACCTCCTAAAAGGGCATGAATTTGCAATTGCTGTGACAGAATTACATGTTTTATCCGGATGTGAATCCCAGAGCACTATCTAATTCTCCTCCATCACACTAACCATGTGGAGAGAGGAAAAGGATCAACAGTGATGCTACTTGAAGTCATTACATGAGCACCGTTAACTCTATACACTCAGCTGACACACATGATTGACAGGGGACAAAGAAACATCAGCCTGAGATAAATAATATAATATATTGTATAGTATCTTTATGAACTATATATTAAACATAGTTTATAAAAACCTGACTAACACCCGTGGTGTTTCATATATTTTCCAAGATTTTCTTCTCGTTTTTCATATGATTAATATTCCCATAAAACTTTGGTAAAAGCATACAAAAGTGACGGCCACCCACTGTGGAAAAAACAGCGTTTAATCGAATCCATAATAAAAGGAAACTGCACTTCCAGTCTAAATAAATCAGAACAATATTTAAAAAGGCTGAGTATTGTACAGACGTGTTTTTTTCCCCTCCTTTTCAGCGGTGTGATCCCGATGAGTCAGCGCACGGCTGAAAAAACTTGGATGAGGATGTATAACCTCGACTAGCGCACATACACACGTGCGCGCGCACGCACGCACACACACACACACACTTACATACACACCTAATGAACTTTTTCGTACAAAGGTCATATACACATTTTGTAGGATGATTGACATAAAAAAATTAACATATAGACTTTTTGAAAATTTCATTTTTAAAAAATACATAAACGACTACAGAGACTGGTTAAAAGGAAGAGAGGAGGAAAATGTCCAAATTGCAGCCGCAGCAGGGAGAGAGAGAGATCTGACTGAAATTAAGCGTGACACGAGCAGAAAGGCAAGGAAAGAGAGAGAAAGCAAGACAGACATGATCAGTGCACTTTACGTTTCCTCTTTTTTGTTTTTTTGTCTTTTTTCTTGCCAGAACACTTAACACAGAACCAGGACTGATCCTCCGGGGGAGCGGCTTGGATTCCTACACAGGGCCTGGAAAGCAAAGTAAAAGAGACACGAGTGAGACAAAAATATTTCTGCATGTGACACAGCAAGCACACACTTAATTTGTAATACACACTTAATGTCTACACTTCCGACATCAAGTGTGTGTTAGAAAATCAAAAAAGTGTCTTAACAATTTGTCCATACAACAAACCGTCAATCTGTGCTGCTTTTTTTTTTTATTTATTAATTTTTTTTTTACAATGAGATTACTACATTTCATTTAAATTTTACATGCTACTGTGTAATAAACAGGATAAACTGTAAACTGTTCATAAAGAGAACAATTTCAACAAAAGCAAATGACTTTAATTTATATATATATTGTGTGTGTGTGTGTGTGTGTGTGTGTGTGTGTGTGTGTATATATATATATATATATATATATATATGCGGCGTAGAAGCCATGATAGCTGAGATTCTACAGGAGACTACACACAGGACAGGACGCTTGCATAACAAAAACACCCAGTAGAATGTGTGTTATGATGAGGATGCGTTTTTCTCACCAGTGATACCAGTCATCGCACTCATCACACCCGATCATGGGACTGCCATCGTCCGGTTTATTACAGCCAGGGCAGATCCAGATCTTATTACCCCACTCGTCACGAATCTTTAAGTCACACACACACACACACACACACACACACACACACACACAGCAAATCTTAGCAAGACAGCAACATGTAGCACCTGGAAACACTCATCAGAGTAACAGAGCTGACACTGAATACAGAGAGACACTATTTAGACTCTAATTTGTTTTATTTACCCAACACACACATGCAGCGAAGCCAAAACATCTATGAAACTACTCGAATATTTATTTCAGATAAATTATGTTTATGATGACTTTGATCCTCACCACGTAAGCGCTGACTGTCTCCGTGACAACACTGCACCCGCGAGCTTTAGCCTGGCTGGCTGGGGCCTGGAACACTGGAAGCGGAGGAGGTGGCAACACAGGTGGTGGGATAGGTGCAGGGACAACCGGAGGTGGAAGAGGGGGAGGAGGGGCGGGAGGAGAACGCATCCGAGCACCGGGCCCGGAGCGTGGGACCGGCGTTCGAGGAGGCGGTGGGGTCGGTTCCAAGTCGGGGGTAACCTTACTGATGACGCTGAGGGAAAGATGGAGAGAGATATCAGTTTAAATGTCATGGTTAAAAAAATATTTAATGCGCATATTTAATGCAGAAAGGTCTGAAAATGCTTAGTCATGTTTTTATGTCCAAAAACGGTATGTTGGTACTCTCCAAAAACAAAAACAATCAATCAACATAAACTGACTATTTAAAGATCTTTTTAAAAGCCATTAAGAAAGAAATTTAAGACCGATATTGTCACATCAAAAACACGTTCACAAAAACGTTGTCAGCAACTGGCCCTAAACAAGCACTAAATACAGTTTTTTTCAAGGTAAGTATAAAAATTTAAAATAAAATCAGTTTTTACACAAGGGGTACAATCTAAGAAAGATTTGTGCCAGTAAGAGAAAGCTGATTGGCTGTTGCATGCTGGTCTCATCTGTGCTCGTAATACAGCGAATTGTATTTGGACTAGCAAAAGAAACAAGTAAAACACCACGGAAACTAACAGGAAAAACTAAAAACTTACTAAAGTGCTGCGGGAGTATTTCAGTGAGCGTTAGAGATGGTGTTACATGGACATGGGAAAATTAAGACGTCTAAAAACTTAGATTTTTTAAGGTTAGACTTAAAACCTCACAGAAACAATGAATTCTATTAAATTAAGATGTGATAGTTATGGGAAAAAAAAAAATAATAATTTGTTACATAATTGACCGATATAATGTGAACAGGAGTTTGTTTTTAGTTTCTTAAAATTTTCTTTTTTTTTTTTTTTATAATAATTTGTTTTATTCACTACTTTTGCCTAAAACATAAAAAAATGGAATTGAAATGCAAATCTGTCATTTTCTTTGCATTTGAATGGTGATTGTTTCACATAAATAAGTGCAATATTGAAATTTCACACAGTCTCCTGATGCCCTAACGCTTCCTTCACCTGAACAGTGTGAGTGTAAAAATCCTCGAGTCGTTGTTTCACTGCTAACATGTGATGTAAGAATACCAAATAATAAATGAAGAGCGTTCGATATTAGATTTCGGTCGAATAAACATTTTCACCAGTCTTTGCTGAAAACAATAATCTCGGTAATGAGCTCGGATTGCGTACGAGAGCCATGACGAAAGGAAATACGCTCTTTGTCCAGTTTACGCGTTACGCGACGCAAGGGTAATCTCGGCACGAGTAATCCTGCTTGACCCCCTGCTGTTGCCAAGCAACGGAGTGATTGACAAGGCCAGCGAGTGCAGGGAACCCCGGCCAGCGCGGTTTTGACCCCGAGAGGGGCGTGCCGAACGGCCGGCTCCGGTTACGCGTGCAGGAGCATGGTCATTATTTATGTCTTATCTGAATGACACCTTGAAGGTACATGCACACACGCATGCACAAACACACTCTGTTGTGCGTGCACTTCGATGACGGCTAGCTCTCAGAGGTGTGGGCTGATCCGGAAGTAACCTCCCGGCTCCCTCGTGACTCGCCGAGGTCAAGGGTCAGGGGCATCCGCGCCGCCTCGGGCATCAATGGAACCACTGTTAGGGCTTTTAAAACAATGTTCGTCCCAAAACGCAGAATCCCGTGCAGACGGATCGTTGATTCATTCATTGGGTTCATTTTTAAAACTTGTGGATTAATCTTTATTTTTTCATTATTTTTTGTTCACTGTTGTCGATTCGATTGTTTATTATTGATGACGGACATGCTCCATTTTAAACACACCTAAGAGCTGAACCCCAAATGACATCATACGGTGCAACTGGCTATTATACAGGGAATATCATACACACTAGAACATAGGGGATCTTCATGCACTATCCTGATTGTCCAGTAGGATACAAAAAATATATATATATACAATTCGACACATGCTGTTTCCACATCAGTGAAAATTCAAAGAATCTGAAACGATCTCAGATGTTAAGCTAATTTATTGCTCCTGGTTCCACATCTACAACTGATTGTATCAGACTGTAGAAAGGACATTACTCAAAAATCACACATGATATTTCATAAGGATCAAAAAGGTTTCTTCCATATACTATATAAGGAAGTTTTTCCCCCAGGGCTCGCTCACCAAGGATTAATACACACAGTTCACTTATTTACATTTTTGTTTTAGAATTCTTACATTCTGTAAAGCTGCTTTGAGACGATTTCCTTTGTGAAAAGCGCTAAAGAACATTTGAAATCGAACCGTTAACAAGTAAAGGCGTTTCATGTTCCTATTGACATCAATTCAAAATTTCGCAGCTACATGCAGTTGTTTTTGGATCCATGTACCTCCAAAAATGTGGATAATGTATGTTTTGATAGAAACATAATAGGGATCTTAAATAGGAAGTTCCTTTCAAATATGTAAACATTACCAAGATTTAAATTTCACACACACACACACACCCATAAACATAAGCAATGATGAAAGCTTTGTTCTGATGTTACATTCATTATCAAAGAAAAAGAGAGAGAGAGAAAGAGAGAGACAGAAAGACCAGCTGATTATGTTCAGAGACCACAGTACAGGTGCAGGAGGGGAGCACAATACGGCAAAACGACAAAGACATAATACACGGTCGCACACTCTCCCAGAATAAAGGCCTTCCTGTCGTCACACACACGAACATACGTTAATGTTTCCTGCCTTGCATGGTGGTGGAACAGAGTGGATGAGGGAGGAAGACTAAAGTAAAGTGTAAACACATTCGAACCAAGTCGACACGTTCGTGCGCGCGCGCGCACACACAAACACGCGCACACACCTTACCTGTAGCCTGCCTATGTGTATGCTATAGAGTGGGGGGTTAAGTGGTGTGAACACTGGGACTATTGATAGGAGTGTGCGAAGGAGGTGTGTGTGTGTGTGTGGGGCTCGCACAAAAACCATGGGCCGTCTGGGACTGGTCACATGACCCAATGGCTGAAACACACACCTGCATGCAGACACAAAGTCTCTGACCACACAGGGAGCACACAGGGAGCACTGCGAGTGTGTGTGTGTGTGTGTGTGTGTGTGTGTCTCTTACATTTTGTCCTGTCCGGCTCCAACTTTCAGCTTCAGCCTGGGTATGACAGGAGACTGTGGAACCACAGGGGCTTCAACCTGAAAGAGAGAGAGAGAGAGAGAGGAGAGAGAGAGAAGGAAAGATGGGGGCATAAAGAAAGAGAGGCAGAACAGGAGATGAAAAGAATTAGAAAAGAAGAAAGATAAAAGTAGACAAAGGGAGAAATAGAGTGAGAGAAAAATAAAGAATGATCAAAAGAAAAAGAGAAGGGGAGATAGGGGCAGAATGAAAATTGAAAGAATGATCAAGAGAGAGAGAGAGAGAGAGAGAGAGAGAGAGAGAAAAACATTGTATTAATAAAACATCTTATATACTTATAAGATTTCTTATTCCACCGACAATGCATTTAATTTAAATAAATGTAAATGTATCCATTAAATGCATATGAATATTAATAAGCTATTTATTACACCTCCCCCAAACTCGTTTCAAAAATCGGTTCTACTGAATCCCAAACTGCATCAATACAATATACACTGACCAGGCATTGCTGTGTGCCCATCGATCAGGCATAACATTATGACCACCTGCATAATATTGTGTTGGTTCCATTTTAGCTGCCAAAACAGTCCTGACCTGTCGAGCGTCAACAGCATTAACTTCTTCAGCAGTTTGATCTACAGGAGCTCGTCTGTTGGACCACGCGGTCCAGCCGTCGCTCTGCACCTGCATCAATGAGCCTCGGCCACCCATGGCCCTGTCGTTCACCAATGTTCCTTTTTCGGACCACTTTTGATAGACCAGAGCTGCAGTTTTGGAGACGCTCTGACCCTGTCTAGCCATCACTATTCAGCCCTATTCGAACTCGCTCAAAATCCTTCTGCTTGCCCATTTTTCCAGCTTCTAACATCAAATCTGAGGAGAAAATGGTCCCTTGCTGTCTAACATATCCCACCCACTAACAGGTGCCATGATGAAGAAATAATCAGTTATAAAATACAAATCTTTACATTTATAAACGAGTCTCCAAGTTCCCTAATGAGCAAACTAATGGCGACTGTGGCGAACGTGGAAAGGAGAAACTCCCTGAGAAAACTGGACAGGAAACAAACTTAAAAGGTTCATCTGGGTGACACCAAATGTCCATTCAATACAGTTCCATCATTGTTGAGGCCATCAACTGTTCACGAAAGGGAAACTGCTGATTATAATCCGAAACTATCGCCACAAACTGCTTCCTAGTCAACAAATCTCCTCACTACTTCCCCTGTAACATAGTGCCATTGTAGATCCAATGTTGTACACTAGATGCCTAATAAGGCATATTTCGTTTATGGAATGGCCAAGTCAGAAAACTGTCAGAATTGAAGAGGAATGTATTTTATAAGGAATTTAAAACGAGACGAATAAAGAGATGGAGAGAGGAGCTGTCGGAAGATCAAAAGTAACGAGTAGGAACAAAAATATTAGAACAAGCGAGGACTCAGCAGGGTTTCCTGCAAGCAAGGAGCTGCGTGTGTGTGTGCACACCTGCTGTTCGCACTAATTGTTTAGCACAGAAACACATCTTTTCTCCCATTTTATCCGTTTTTTTGTTTTATTGTCGTGCTGTGCATTTAGGAAAAAAACAAAAACAAACAAAAAGAGCCTTTCTGATTTTGGACAGTCCCCATTCTCCTCCTCCTTCTCCCTTCATCCCACCTTTATCCGTCTCTCTCATGCTTTATTTAAGAGAAACTGAGGATCAGCAGAAACGGGGGAATGTTTGGAAGGTTTCATCGTTCCTGAGTGTGTGCGCGCTAACAAACGCGAGCTTTTGGAAAAAAACGATGACACGCCGCCACAAAGCGGAGTGAGGTTTGATCTCTCCCCTGGATTGCGAGTCCCTTTATAACCTGACCATCGCATATCTTTTTCACTTGATCATGTGGAAAATAACCGGCTTCCTGGATAATCTCCATACACGGAGGACACGCAATGCGAGGGCTACGCGAGGGCTGCAACTCTAAACTACTATAAATGATTTAGCCACAGTTTGTACTCCGTTTGATTGGTGCGCTTCTTAAGTTAACCGGGGACCCAAAAGGACACGCTGAAGATATCTGTGCACGTGTACTCATAGATATAGATGTTAATACAGACAGAACCAATCTCACTGATCAAAAGGCGTATTTATCTATTCATTTATTTTTATTATTTATTTTTTTATACCACCCGCATACTGGAAATAATCATGTTAAAAAAACTTGTACCGAAAAGTTTCTGAAAGTCTAAAAATAAATGGCGTTTATCCATTGTTTCAATGTAACTATGCTCAGAAATGCAGGTAGACTGACTTACGATGGGAGATGTGTTCTGATGACCCCATCGTAAGCACAGTGCATCACTTAGTCATTTACAGCACCGTAATGTATAAACTTTACAGTATGTGGCACAGGGCGTGTGGACGAGCGTCGGTTTGCGAGTGGAGGGCGGAGCCGGACGCGCTTTGTTTCAGTGTCCGGTGACTGCGATAAAAGGCGAGAGACAAAAGCTAAAATTGGGCTTTGAAACACCACAAAACACAAACAAAAAATTCCTTGTTTAACACCGTGACAACTGCTGGCGAGATCGAGATTAATCTCACATGGTGGGAGATGCGAACATCTTGGCAGCGTCGCAACGTATCGGATGAAAATGCGATTAACATATTTTCGTACCGCTCTCGTCATCATAAGATCGTGAAACTAAAAAAAAAAAAACGAGCCATCAAAACCCTGGGAAATGTGAAGAAAACTTTCTACTTTTTACAAATTTTATTTATATTATTATTTATCTGGATCTGGGCCCAGATGTGGTTTTCGCCTGTTGTAGCCCATAGACCTCAATTTTTGATGTGTTGGGCTTTCTGAGATGCTTTCCTGCTCATGACGGTTGTGGATATTTTAGCTCCTTGAGTTCAATCTTCCAGTCAGCTTGAACCAGTCTGGTCATCATCATCATCATCATCATCATCTTCAATAATGCATTTTCAGCTGCAGAAATGCAGCGTATTAGATGTTTTTGAAATACTTAAAACGGTCAGTTGGGGACCAACAAACATTCACAAGTCAAAACACAATCTTAATTGAGAGTAGGGTAATTCTATCATGTATCTCACAAGGAGGATATAAAAAAAAAAAAAAAAAAAAAAAAAAAGGAGAAGAAAAAAAAAAAGAAGGGCTCCAAGGGGACATTACCGGCTTTAGCAGGTCCTTCCTTTGTCCCTTTTTATTCAGTGTTTTTAATATTTATATCTGTGCTAGCGGCTCCACATCATCAAGGGAAAAAGAAGTTCGAAATTAGGAAACGGACGTAGCTGAACTGAAGATTAAATCTGTCCGTGCACGCTCTGACTCCAAGACATTCACGGCTCTATGGAAGGGGCCGTGGGGACCAGACTTTCTTCGCATATGCACTTCTATCCTACTCTCACACACACACACACACACACACACACACACACACACACACACACACACACGTGTTTTGGCCTCCCAAAGGAGGAGGATTTGAGGCCCTGTCTGTACATGATAAGGTGTGGGTGTGTGTGTGTGTGTGTGTGTGTGTGCACGCGTGTGTATATGCGCGTGTGTTTAAGGACACACATTCAGGGTCACCCTCAATGGCAGGTTCAGATAGTGCTATCTGCTTATGTTAATTAGTCTTTAAGTGGCTCGCAATGTCTTTCTCCCCAAAAGTGCCCAGTGCTACTTAACCTGCCCTGTATCACGATGAGTCCAGTTCTTCAAATGCCCGCTCTCTCCTACAACACGTACACACCTGGGGCGTGTTTTCAAAGGGATAGGGAGTGCACACGCGGGTTAATCGGCCATTAAACGGATGTACGGTACGACCCCGATGACCTGAGTCGCTATCTGGGGGCCGATAACGCGAAACAAAAAAAACTCGCTCAAATGTTTTACAGGGAAATAATGAGATATAATACAATATAATTAAACACAACCTCCATTTAGCTGCCGTGAAAGAGTGGTAGAGCGGTACGGTTAACACAAGGCGACGAATAGACTGTGTTCAGGTGGCCGTGCTGAAACACGGGATCAAAAGTCCAGCAGAATCTAGAAAATTCTCCACAAAGCCGCTTCAGGCTTGCGGATTTCCATTATTCTTCGGAACGCTTGCCTAAGTCTGCGATTTCCAAAATGCTAAATTATATCCATTAATGTTTTTCTATTAAGCGGCCATGAAAAGGCTAACAGCTTCAGGCAGACTCGGAAACATAGACTATAAAAATGAGAATGAGAGTAAGCGAAAACAACACAATTTTCACCACAGGTTACAAAAAAGTGATTTAAAAAGGCCAAGTGACATTAGCCTTGTCTTGTGATTAGCGACGGTAAATCTTAGTCAGGCTCTGGATTGCCCCACTTAACCCTGAACTGTTTATTTATTTATTTAAAGCATAGCACATGAAGACACTACAATTGCTCAGATCCCATTCCCACATACTGTTCCTCATAAAACCTAATCTCAATCTAATGAGAAAGCAATCACAGATTTACTTTCCCCAGGGCTTCAAAGTGATGTAAAAGTGAAGGATAAAAAATTATCCTGTTTGGTAAAGATGCAAAAGAGATGTGTGTGTGTGTGTGTGTTTCTATCTATCTATATATATATTCAAGATATATACACATAAGTCCTAGTCAGATGTCATCTATGAGCGTCTTAGGGAGCTCAGTGGCACTTTGTTGTGAAATGCCCAACTGTGGCTAAAGTTAATTATTTAGATGCTGAAACAGATAAGGGAATTTTATACAGCTGCTTGGAGGCATCAATGTAGGGATTAATATTTTAAAACATTTTTAGTCAGATGTCACGTCACACTGCAGGGTGGTTAATGCAAGTTTTTGAAAGAGGAAATGTGTACACACACATACACACACACACACACACACACACACACACACACATATATATATATATATATATATACATACACAAAAGAAAACCACATTCATACATACATATTTACACACTAATATCAGTAACACTACTAATACCCCTAACACTAATACCCCTAACACTACTAATACCCCTAACACTAATATCACCAACACTACCAATACCCCTAACACTAATACCACTAACACTACTAATACCCCTAACACTAATACCCCTAACACTAATACCCCTAACACTACTAATACACCTAACACTACTATCACCAACACTACCAATACCCCTAACACTAATATCACTAACACTAATACCACTAACACTACTAATACCCCTAACACTACTAATACCCCTAACACTAATATCACTAACACTAATAATATCCCTAACACTAATACCCCTAACACTAATATCACCAACACTACCAATACCCCTAACACTAATATCACTAACACTAATACCACTAACACTAATACCACTAACACTAATACCACTAATAACACTAATATCACTAACACTAATAATATCCCTAACACTAATACCCCTAACACTAATATCACCAACACTACCAATACCCCTAACACTAATATCACTAACACTAATAATATCCCTAACACTAATACCACTAACACTAC
>MU551697.1:1424682-1450973 GCA_024362625.1 Silurus asotus | reverse complement strand
ATATATATATATATATATAAAATTATAAGACCCAATCAATATTAATACTAAATATGACTATATTAATACTACTTGTAGAACTACCACTTACACCAATAACACAAATACTGCTTATTGGTACAAACATTATTATTGGCTCGATCCCACTAGTGAAATTGGTGTACACAGTAATATTGCTACTTAAACAAATTTACTAATATTTTTACTAGTAATATTGTGTACACCAATAAGACTAAGAATACAATTAAATATAGTAGTACTGCAATTTTATAAATATTCTTCTTAATCTATATAGTTCTAGTACTATTGGTGTAAGTATTAGCATTGTACATATTGTACTAAATACCTTTAGTATTTACTGGAGTACCAATAAAAGCAAAAAAAAAAAAAAGTGTTATACGGTCAAAAATGTGCAACTGATGGTTTGAAATGATCGACCTAGAAGCTGAAACAGTCAGGGCAGTTTCGTACAGGTGACATTTATCTCCTCTATCCTGTAGAAACACTGTGCTGATCTCATACCCTCACCACCTACAACCCTCCGCTGTGTGTGTAATGCTGTGGACTCGACGGGGTGGAGGTCCCAAGATAGCGGGCTCCTGTGTGGCCCCCAGTCAGAGCCATTGTGCCTGGATTTGTCCAGTTTTTATGTAAACGCAATATTCTTTTCACCTGAACTAATGCAACCAGTGGCGTAAGCCCCTTACTGCTATGGACGGCATTTTATTCCCCCCCCCAATCATCCCCCCGCTAATCTCTGTGGATTTAAGTCCCTTCTGCACATACCTTCGGGGCGGCTACTGATAAACCACCCTAACTCAACACCGCTCCGACTCGCCTTTCTCTTTCCTGCCACTCTTGCTTTTCCTCTGGACGCCAGCAAAGCAGCCTTGCAAAAAATTAAAGCGATCAAGAGATTTAAGCAGAGGAGAGAGAAAGATGGGGGGGGGGGGGGGGAAGGGANAGAAAGATGGGGGGGGGGGGGGAAGAGAGAAATCGCTTTCTGTATCCCATCTAGCAGTGGCGGCATGGGGGGCGGGGGAAAAGGGAAAAAAAAAAAAAAAAAAGAGAAAAAGAGAGGCTGAAAAAGAGAAAGAAAGGTTCAGAGAGAGGGGTGAATTATTGAGGGAGAAAGAGACGGCGAGAGAAATGGAACTCGACACTTAGCTGTGTAAATCAATCCTGAAAGATCTTATGTGATGTACATGCGTTATCGCTGCGCTGGACTGTGAAAAGACACTGGAGGACGAGTTTGCTCGAGTGGAATTAGCACAATCTTTCTTTTCTTAAAAAGACACACACACACACACACACACACACACACACACACACACACTCTGCAAACTGGGTAAACACAGGCTCTGAGGTGTATTATCCCTTGTTTGATTTGCACACAGATTGACAGCTTGGTGCGTGTGGGTGTTTATTCTTCGAGTGGAGAGCCGTCGAATTTCGGAGACAAACGGAAAAAAAAAAAAGATCGAAAATGTAAAATGTCACACGGCAATCTAGCTATGATCTTGGAAAAGTACCAGAGTATACAAGGATGTGCAAGATTTGAGTGGGTCGGTAAAACTGACGGAAGAATAGTCGGGAAAAAGGAAAAAAAAGAAGAAAAAACAAAACAAAACAAGAGAAATGTACACATTTCCTGAATAACGCATTCGTTCAGCCGAGGTCAGAGTCTGAAGTTTGCTTGTTTAAGTTTTGCAAAGAAGCTCCATGTGGCTAAGTTTAGGCTGCATAATTCCGGGAGACGTTCCATGGGAATTAACAGGAATATATTGAAATTAAAGGGAATTAACATGCATAAATTGGAAATGTACAAAATTACAGCCTATAATGGAGAAATTAATTGTAGTTGGGAAGGAAAAAAAAAAACCTTGCAGGATAATTTTGGTAAAAACGACCAGATTTAATGCAATTTTAGTTTAATTTCTACCTGCACATTCATCCATCACATGCACACAGCACACTTACTGCAGAGCATCTCATTCATTTGAAATTTGGGGAAATATACAATTTATATACAATATTTAAAATCCCATAAATTTATGGTAAGTTTCCAACTTTGTTTATTTCCAAAATTTCCCAGACGAAGTTCCAATAAAAAATTCCCGGAAATTGTCCACCCCTTTGCAACCCTACTAGCAAGTGAAGGAAGTCTATAGCCACCAAATCAACTGTGTACAACTTGTGCCTAAAAATATCACTGACTGCATGATGGCAATTTGAAAGAGTTTGCAGAATACAGATATAATAATTCACAAATAAAAACCTGCCTGCTTCTGCCAAGTCCTGGCTTGTGGTTGGATCAAGATGACCACAGACTCTAGACTGGGACTGCCTAAATCTGATCTGATCTAAATCACCAATAAAAAACTGTGACCTAAGCTGACGAGCAGTTCACAAGGGAGTGCAAAGGATCCTGATCCAGAGCTGCAGTTTTGTTTTGGTCTCACAGAGTGCTTTATGAAGTGGGCTCCAATAATGACATTAGGGATCGTCTGTGACATATTTTTTCCAAGACCTTTTTAAGACCATTAAGAATAAGATTTAAGACCTAGATCACAACATCAAACACACTCGTTGTTAGCAACCGGCCCAAACGAAACTGTAAATTAGTTTTATTTCCAAGCAAAGTATCGCTAAACTTCTCCATAGCTGAAAAATAAAATCAGTCTTTGCTTTTGTGGTACAATCTAAGAGAGATTCACTCCAGTAACAGAAAGCTGACTGGCTGTTGTGTGTTGGTTCTCAGTTGCAGTCGTAAAAAACCTTCTATGGAGCGTTTCGATGAGCATCAGAAGTGATGCAATATGTAAATTAATTTAAGACCCGTTTCATAATATAGGAATTCAAGGATGTAGACTTTTTAGGACCCCCATGGAAACCCTGAACAAGATTTTGTGACGCATCCTATTTTCAGCTCTTCTCAAAATAAAGTAGCGATAATTCGGAAGCTGACAGGGTTTGGAATGAAGGAAGAAAGAGATGTGTGGGAAAAGTGCTAGAAAAGAAGTGACCTGAAGTGGACTGGAATGCTGCTTAAAGCCGAGCTGTGGTTATTTGTGGTTTGCACACTGCTAAACAAATGCTTTGTGTGAGAACTTCAGGCCATGTTGTGTTTGAAACCTTCACATGGTCGCATCGTGGCCTTACCATTAAAGTGGGCTTCTCCAATTTAGGCTTCTCTTTTTCTTTTACTTTTTCTTTCTTCTCTTTCTCCTTCTTCTTCTCCTCCTTCTCCCTGGGCCGCTCCCTCTCCCTGTCTTTCTCCCGTTCCTTCTCCTTGTCCTTTTTCTTCTTTTTCTCTTTTTTGTCTTTCTTCTTGTCCTTCTCTTTGCTTTTGATTTCTTTAGAGTGGAACAGCACTTCAGGGAGGATGGGTTGCAGTGGGGGAAGCATGGAGGGGATGTGCAGGCAGGAAGAAGGGCTGAAGAGAGGTAGAGAAGCCGAGGTGCTCTCCTTGGTCACAAGCGACAGCCTCCTCTCCTCCTTCGCTCCTCTGTCTTTGCCCTTGTCTCTTTTGTCTTTGTCCTTCTTGCTCTTCTCTTTATCTTTCTTCTTGTCCTTGTGCTTGTCCTTCTCCTTCTTCCCACCAACAGCGTCTCTTCTGTCCTCACCTACGAGTGGTAACTCGATCCACGGTGGCGTTATGTCCTCCCCCTGGCTCCGTTCCTTCTCTCTCTTCTTTTCCTTGTTTTTCTCTTTGCTCTTGCTTTTGTCTTTTCCTTTTTCCTTTAGCCGCTCTCTGTCCTTCTTTTTCAGCTTGGTCTTGATATCCTTCTTGAGTTTTTTCTTAAGGAGAGATGAGGCCATGTGGTCTTTTTGCTCTAGTGGGGGATTGAGGGTCAAAGGAGGAGGAGTGGGGGGCGAGTCGGGTGGCGTGGAGAAGTAGGCAGGCTCTGGTGGGGATTGACATGGCAAACCCTGGCCCTGGTTGGCTTTTCGGATGACCTCATCTATGGAGTCGTCTAGGGTCCAGCGGTTTGGGGTGGCCGAGAGCGATGTTGGCGGCATCATGGGGGGGTGTTTAATACCAAGGATGGGTGGGAGTTTTGGTTGTATAAGTGGATGTTTGAGAATATTTTTGGGCGGGCTCTTTGGAAGCCCCTCGCTGTCCGTGTCAGAGTCATATGCAAACGGGTCAACGACACCCACGCCCCCGGCACACGCCCTGGCTATAACTGCCGCGATGGAATCCTCGATGGCCTCGTCTTTAAGCTCGCCATCTTGTGAAACTTCATCTGTGTTCGGGATCAACCATCCACGTCCTAACTGTGTGGGCCCTGGCCGAGGGCTTCTGGGGCTTCTGGGTCTCCCCGGTGACCTTTTTCCTACCTTTTGAGCACTTTTGGGTGGGGTTACTGAAGGAGGACGAGCAGATATGGCAGAAGGGGCGGGGCCACTCACTCTTTTCGGCGATTTGTTTTTCGGACGAGCTGGAGAAAGAGCGGAAACTTTGGGTTTTTGCCCCGGCGTCGGGGTCAACGCAGTGGGACGAACCATTTCGATGGAAAGTGGAGGGGAAGGCGAGCGTGCCATGTGCTGGGCGTTGAGCGAACTAAGTGGTTCGCGAGGCTCGAAGCTCCATTCGGGACTGCTTCCCGGTTTTGTTCCCAGGCGTGGGCGCTTGGCAGCAGGTAAAAGACCTTCTGGCCTGGGGCTATCTGACCCACGTGGGCCGAGCCAGTTCTCGTCATTCTCTTCGTCCTCACCGTCCTCTTCTTCGCCAAGTGACACCTGCATGGCCTCGGCTGACGTTCCCATATCCGCAGGGACCTGCTCTTCCTCCTCTTCATCTGAGACACACAAAGAGAAAACATATACATTAAAAACAATATCCTTTGCATGTTCTCTCAGATTTATTACGTCTTGGATTTCATACACACTAGAGATGGTAAGATAAAAGCTAATGATGTGATAAAAAAAAAAAAAAAGCCATTGTATCTGAATGTATTGATTTGAATCTTGATTTTTTTATTATTTTTTAAATGTATTTATTTTTCATATTTGGATTAATAAAAACAAATAATTTACAGCTAATTATTAGTAGATTCGCTATACTTTTATTTAGAAAGTAATCAATATTTAATACGTAGACGCATCAACGCTACAGAGGCGTGTCACATAGAATACAGATTAACATGGCAGAGGTAGAGCTGCATCTCCCTGGACACAGAACCGGAAAAGAACGTTCAGTTTTATTGAATCGTTTTACTTGTTTTTGCACTACGAAGGCCTGTTTGCAAAAGGGCCATGAGTAAAGTCAGAAGGCGCTGAAGTAAATTTATGATTTGCCATCTGTAAGAAATAAAAGCAAACTGTTTAATCACTCCCCCCGTTTTGAGTTGAATTGAATGGCATTGGTAGCTGCTTCATATGAGTCTTCAAGGTATCTTAGGCTATTGCATCAGACTCAGTTATGTACATCCCCTTTATACACATATTCAGACTAGTTTGTTACAACTACTTTTCCTCTTGTAAAAGTGCTAAAGTACGTAATTGCTCACGCTCTCGGGTAACACTTGAAACACAGGTGCACTTTGTAAATACACATTTACTGACTGTAGCCTGGTGCCTCTTCCCAATGTAATCGATGCAAAGGAAAACTGGACAAATCAACAGATTTTATTGGATCGTTCCCAGTGTTTTAGGAAGTACGGTGACTCACTGTATCTTATAAACATGCGTGCGTCACTGCCAATCGGAAATAATGATCCAGCAGTGGCGCTAGAGTTACAACTGGATGACCATGCGACGATTTGGCTAATCCATGTTGACTTTATTTAGCGTTTACACAAACGAATCGCTGATGCCGAGATGAGAAAAGCAATATTAAGCAAATCATCGGGTAGAAGATAGCAGTTATCAATCCGTTCATGGCAGAAAAACTAACGTGCGCTCACATGCTGCTACGGCGGGAGTAATCGCAACCCGAATCGAACTTTTCTAATATTTCCCAGTGCTCCAGCTTAGGAATACACACACGCACGCACACACGCGTGTGTACGTCGTGAGCTGCTGGTTAAGCATGGGTGTCAGAAGCACAGCGGAGGACAGCCGCTCTCCTCTGACATCCTCCATTATAAATAGTGTAATCTATATGGTAATACTGTTGTATTCTATAGGCGGTGAATGGAGACGAGATAACATTGTGACTTTGGGCTTTTCTTCCGCTATGGTAATAGTTATCAAAGGTTATTTGGGAACGGCGCTTCAGCCGCGCCGTGATTGGCCGAGTATGGTTATTTATGATATGAATTATGATAAAGATGATGTCTTTGCTTCTGCCGCGCTCTCCACGAGGAGCCTCGGCGCACAATAAATTGCGATCGTTAATCACCGCTGGCTTTGTGCTGCCCGTGATTACCGCCGCCGTCACCGCCGCGCTGTAATAAGAATTTTTATTTAAAGGAAGAATATGGATTTGTCATCACCTCCTCAGCGAACGAAACTGACAATATTTCATGACATTGACATTTAATTTGGATTTTTCTTTTTTTTTAATTGAGGGAGGAAGAGAACGTCCGCCTGATATTTGCATTTTATGGCTCTATCCTCCTTTTCCGGCTTCTCGGAGTATCTCTCTCTCCTAAAAATAACAGAAGGGACGCATAAAGGAAAAGCACCAATAAGAAAGAGAAAGAGCAAGAAAGATGAAGATGAAAGCAGGAAAAAAAAGTCGAATAGGAGAAGAGAATGAGGGAAGTGAAACAAAGAAAAAAAGAAAAGAAAGAATGCAAAAGAGAGCAGAATTACCCGAACAGTAGTGAAGATGTAAATAAGCAAAAAATGTAATAAATCACTGATTGAAAAAAAGAAGCTGTCAAATTCTCTTATGTGTAAAGAAACCCATGAAACTGGTGAGAGTGTGTGGTTAGAAGTGGTGTGTTTATATGGGCATGTGCAGTCGTAATTATAGGAATGAGTGACTGGCTAGTCGTCTGTGGTTACTGAGGTTAAGGAAAGACGTATCATAGAACTACAGTAATGCAGAATTCAATGGAGACCCCAGAAAAGACTAATAAAAGACTTTTAAAGCTTTCAGGCAGGAAACATGGGCATATAACAAAAATACAGCGATACATTGCGACAATAAATCAGCTGGATTATATATATTTATTTGCCTTTTATTAATTTGCTAAGAATAATATTGACCTCCCATCTTCTGAGGCGGCTTTTTACTAGATTTTCTCTTGCCATAGATCAGGGGGCCCAATACGTCGATCAGGAACGACCTGTAGCAGCGCCGTTTTTAGGCATATGGTCCCATTTTAACTATTTACCTGTTTTTCTGCTGAAATTGAATACATTGTTTAACCCCGTGGCTTAAACAACAAAGCGGCTACTTTATGGACTTTTCCTGGGTTTTTCCTGTTTCACAAACTTCAAGCCAAAAAACTGAGCCCTGTAATATTAGACCAATGAAATTGCGGAACGGGTTCAGGTGAACCAATGAAATTCTTTATATTAAATCAGATGCGCTCCCACTGAATCGAGCTGCACCACATCATAAATATGGATGAGGTTCCTCTGACGTTTGACCTGCCGCTCACTCGGACTGTCTACAGGAAATGGGAATCATTCCTCACGCTGAAAACAACCGGGCATGAAAAAAAAAGGCACTTCACCTGTGTTCTGAGCTGCACGGCATCAGGAGAAAAGCTTCACCGATGGTGATTTTTAAACGCACGACGATGCCAAAAGAAAAACTCTCGAGAGAAATTGTTGTGAAAGGAAGGAGGAAGACAGTGAACTATGATTTTCTTTGGTAGGCTACTGTTTGGATACAAGCCGTGTAACAGACACTGTCTTTCATTAAAGCCTGTGTAAAGTTCATTAGTTTCAGTGTAGCTGTGTAGCCATCCCGGCTTATAGACAGGTGCGGCTTATTTATGTTTAAAATAAAAATCTTAATAAAAAATTCAGTGGATGCGGCTTATATTTGGGTGCGTTTAATAGTCCGAAAATTACGGTATATGTTTACAAACTTGCATTCAGGAAATGTTGCTATCATTATTAAATGTTTGCCCCCTTTTATAATGGATTTTTGAGGGTTGACTATAATCTCATCAAGAAAGCCAAAAATGCTAGAAACAGCCCTGAACGGTAGATTGCAAAATTTGAATTTCTACCTGCACATTCATCCATCACATGTACACAGCATATTTACTGCAGAGCCACTGAGGCCACGCCCCCCACACACTGTGTATTCCTTAATAACACACATTTCTTGAATCCGGCACACAAAATGGTGTAAAAAAATGTCCATCTTGGCAAGTATTCAGGTAAATTACAAGTATTACATAACTATGTTTAAAATGTCATTATCTTTATGTATTGTATTCTGTATTAGTTTATTAATTCCCCCAAATTTCTAATTAATTCCCATAAAAAGTTTTAAACATGAGATTTTCCAAAATTCTTTCCATAGGAAGTTTCTGCAAAATTACCGGAAATGTTTCGTCCCTTTGCAACACTAGTTTTATATATTGGGATACATTTTTTTAATGCAGGTAGATCATTTTGACTTTGAAGAGTAGATCGCGAGCTGAAAAAGTGTGAGGATCCCTGGTCTGGATGATTCTAAGAAAAAATGTCAAGTTACTGACAATAATGTCAGTATTTAATCTTTAAGACTTTTCCATTAAAAAAAAAAAAAAAAACACAAGTACTATATTCCTACTTTACATGTGATTACAGCGCTCTGACACTGGAGACTCCTTCCAAACGTGCTACATGGACATCAGTGAAGCGGGAACTTCATTATGTAAACAGTCACGCCTTCAGTATTACTACGAAAAGGACGGCACATCGGAAGAATATAAAAAAAACCTGATGTGTTTTGTATTTGTTATGCAAAAGGAATAAAACTGATGACATCAGCTTATTTAGAATTGAGACTTCAACAGTGCTGTGTTTTAAAGCTAAAATGTTCTAGAAAACTATGTAGGTTTACAGTGAGGTCTGCTCTTTATTTAGGATTACAGACATATACCTTACGTATAGATTACAGACATATAGATTTGATGATATTGAAAAAAAAAGTAAAAAAACAAAAGTATCAGGGAGATAAAGAAACATTTTCTTTGAGTGTAAAGATACTATATTATATCAGTATTATCACAACGAAAAAAGTATTGTAACATGATTATTCTGTTCGAATCGCTTGTCCTTGCGTCCGCTGTTCGGCCGTGTGGACTGGTGCGATCGCAAACTCCCCTTTCGTCCCAGTATCAAAAACAAAGCCACCTTCCTTTTAAAAATTGGTACCGGAGAAGAAAGATCCACGAATGCACAAAAAAAAAAAGGCACGCACGAGTCATAATTGATTGTGTCATTTACAAACGGGAAAAGAGTAAAGACAGGACCCTGATAACGAGAGAAAGCCGCAAAGCCAAAAATGGCACGGAGAAATGAAAACAAGCTCAGACACACGTTGGGAAGTAATTAAAATGCCGAGATAAGAGAATGACAGAGGGTGGGGAAGTTTGTATGTGTGTGTGTGGGGGGGGGATTGAGTGCAGAAAAAGAGGGAGAGGGAGTAAGAGGAAAAGAACACAAACAAACTAAAAAACGGGCATTTCGTTTCCAGCTGAACTGACCGGCTGTTCGGCTTCATGCGTATAATAACCACGCTCTTTTTCTCACGCTTCCGCTCTAAGGTTAGAAATATGGGAGCGAATTCATATCTCTCGCCTTACGATCGCTCGCTGCACCTCCGCTCTTCTCCAAAGCCATATGGAGCGTGGATTAAAGGCTCACTGTAATTAACACAGGGTCATTTATTGGGCTCCGATCAATGAGCAGGAGAATCACTGGCCTAAACGAGAAAAGATAAGGAGCTTTTAATGTTCCGGCTCGGTATGGCCACGGCACAATTACTAACATCTGAGCGCGCTCTTTGGGTGTGTGTGCATGCGTGTTCACACAACCTGTAGGAGTTTGTTGAATAAAATCGTGTCAATCAGCGTATCCCGCCGTTCCTCTTCTGCCAATTACATACGAGTGTCGAAAAAAGGAGCACTAAATATACAAGGTGGCTCAAAAACAGAAACTGGCAAAAAAAAAAATATATATCTAGTGGAAGGTGGTAGCTTAGGGGTTGAGGCATTTGGGTTCCGAAGGTCATGAGTTCAAATCTCAGCCACACCAAGCTGCCACTTCAGGGCCCCTGAGCAAGGCCCCTGACCCCATAGCTGCTCAGTTGTATGAAAAAGATACATGCAAGTCGCTCTTGGTTAAATGGCGGAAATGTAAAACCTCAGCTTGATGTACACCGTCAAACCTTCTTCTTGACTTCTATAAATTTAATATAGTTTATACTTTATATCTACCTACCTTCTTTTTTCTTGGTTTATTTTCCCTCGTTCTATTCCCTCATGCCGAACCGTTGCATAAAGCATTTCACTGCATGTCGTACAGTGTATGTATGTGAAAAATACAATTTTATTTTATTTATTTATTTTTTAGTTAGGGTCCAAATCAGAACCTGAGAATTTTCCGGGGGTTGATTAATATATATATATATATATATATATATAGAGAGAGAGATAATTCCGTAAAACAAAATTAGAGACACTGAGTTACTGCTACATGATTTTCTTGGGAACAGGCATCTCAGCTCATACTGTGCAATTTTGGCCGTGATTCGGTCGTCTGGGAGGAATTTAGAAAATCCTAAAAGATTCCTACAACTGTAGCTAAAATCTGTAGTCTTCAATCGCTGCTTTGACGTGTTCACCGACAGCCGATTAATGGCCGATCATTTCTTTCCCGCCGTCGAAATTCTAGCAGTGTCAAAAGATATCACTTTTTCCTGCAGTGCGGCTTCTCAGACGACGACCGTCAAACCGCCTCAGGGAAAATTCAGACGGACTGTACCGCAAAAAAGAGTAGCATTGAGTTACGGAGGGGAAAAGGAAAGTTTGTATGACATTTTATTATTGTCACGAAGCAAATTGGCGCTACAGGTTTTTGATTGTTTGCGTCTAGCTGAGAGAACGCGGGTCTAGACGCGTCACGGGCTGACGACTTAAAACTTTGTGAGAGACTTTTTCTGCTGTGGGTCAGTTTTTGACTGTCGTACAGTGTGACATTATTATATTACAAAACCGAGATCCTACGGTGTGAAATGGGGATCGTGTTTGTGAAGATCTGAAGTGGGAAGCGTTTTTCCTCTCAATCGGAAAGAGAACATTTCCAGCAGTCACTTTGACAAACTTCTGTTAATATACTTTAATAAAGTATAGATTTTACCATTAAGTCTTAAAAATGATATGCGTTTTCCTAATCAGGGTCGGTTCTAATAAAGCAGAATGCAGATATCTTTATTTGAGGAAGAAAAAAAAAACATGCATAAACCACGAGCAGTGCATCAGTCCTCAGACTGCTGCAATTACCTGAAGGAGATTACAAAATCAATTAGTGTAAATTTAAGTGTTATCATAGCACTGAGGTAAATTAAATATATCCATTTCCGGAGGCAGATCAATATTAGAACCGACAACAAAAACGATCAATATATCCTTTAACCCCGTACAGGGTACACAGTATAGTCAAAAGTATGCAGACACACCGTCGTCACATGCTTTCTGGATCTCGCAATTCAGATTTTCCATTTAAAAGAGTTTCTGTTGGACTTTGGCTGTGGGGACTGAGTCATGGTGTATTAGTGAGGTCTGGAACTAAAGATAGTTGAGGAGGTTTTTCCACACCAACCGTAGCGAGTCATGCCTGCACATGGGCACTGCCATGTTGGAACAGGTTTGGGTCTTTTAGATCCAGTGAAGGGAAATCTTAATGCCCCATCATGCAAAGACGCTCTATAGGATTCTCTGGACGCCCGTATATATGTACCTGATGGTCAGGTGAGCGGCAACATTTGGACATTGTGTAGAGAGTAGGTGCTTGGTTAGCATTTTGAAAGGAGTCTGCGGTGTTCACGAGGTATAAGTGTAACTCTGACATGGGAAATTCTTCAGGACGGAGGAGTTTACACTCTGTGGTTTCTCAGGAACGTGTCTTTTTCCTTATCGACTTCAAAAGAAGAAACAAAACAAAACAAAACGGCCGGTGAGGGAACAATGGTTTTATAGCTGTTATAACGCAAGGGATGAAATCTTGTTTCACACACTTTCTGGATACGCATTCACTATAAACATATATATGTCCTGCTTTAATACATTTTATTTAAGATTTTCTTGCCACTGAATAGTACGAGAGGAAAAGCACTTGCTGTTGGAAAATAATCGACTTCAGGGTGGTGACGTTACATAATCCCACCGTAGATGAATCTTTTCTATTATGCCATTCACCATTATGCTTTTTTTTTTTTTAAGCATAAAACCAGGTATCAAGTGTTTCATTCACACAAAGACCCATTCTGAGCCTGAACCTAAAGGAAGTGTGTATGATCGATAGCGAGATAGAATGAAACATTGGAATGGGAAATGAATAACATTTGGCGGATGCTCTAATGCAGAGTGACTTACAACTGAGCAGTTGAGGGCCTTGCTTAAGGGCCCAGCAGTGGTACTGGGATTTAAATTTGTGACCTTCCAATCCAGAATCCAATGCCTTAACCACTGATCACTGATCATCATAATAAAATATATTTTAAAAATATTTAAAAAAATTATAAAACACCAAAAAAGTTTCAATTTAGTTTATAAGTTCTTTAATCTGTTTTACTGATGCGCCAAGTCTCGAATCGCGCACCATGACGCGCACATCCGGCAATTAAAAGCGTCCGTGTGGAAACAGCAAAAGTTCCCTTTGGTGTCCTGAAGATTTACGTCATTTCAAACATCGTTACTTTAAAACATTTACAAGAATATTGTGTCTTCATGCTTTATGTAGAGTTTGGTTTCACAAATAATAAACATACATTTGCAAAAAAACATCCAGATGTGTCCATGCGCATGTTTAGATTAGAGTATTAAAATCTTTAAAACTGTATTTATTTAAGGTACATTTGGAACAGATAAAAACCATCCATCTATCCATTTATCCACCCATCCATCCATTATAGGTATTTAAAAAAAAAATTCACTTAAATTAAATTCAATATAAGAGATGTACATTATGCAAAATCAGATACTAAGATAAACAAATAGATTGTATATGTTCGACATTACAAACACATTCAATACACACACACACACACACACACACACACACACACACACTGTTCTGGCTTCTTCATGAGTTCTCTCTTGAAATTCACTTAATTTAACTCCATTTTTTTCCGAAACTATGTGAATGTGAGCCCAAGGAACAAGTTAACTTGTGAAGCTGGAAGCTTCGAGCACTAAAGGCACCAATCAAACTCGTACCCTAGTCTTCTCTGTTCTTCTTATCATACTTACAAAATAACTTTGTGTTATTGAAAAACAGAGGGAAAACTTTGACCTTATTTGCTGTAGCGCTCTCAGGCTGCGGAACCCCTTGACCTCCCCGCTCTCATGACCTTCACGTCTAGGGGAGATGGGGAGGGGGCTTTCTGAGGCTTCCGCCTGTAACTTATTCAAGAAAAAGCTTTGAATAATTGTCCCACAATATGAGTCTGGCTGATTAATTGCCTCTGATAAGAGCTGCTACGTTTTCTCTCTCTCGCTCCATTTTCTTCTCTCTTTCCCTGCAAGGCCTTCCACCACAGCCTGCTCATTCTCCTAATCACCCCAGTGTACCATCAAACACCCTGCAGTGTGTGTGTGTGTGTGTGTGTGTGTGTGTGTGTGTGTGTGTGTGTGTGTGTGTGTGTGTGTGTGTGAGAGGGCAAATAGAAAAGAAAAAGAAAAGGAAAAGGGTTTGGTTGCGGTGCAGATGTTGAATATTGGGTGTGACAGTGGCCGCTAAGCTAAGCTGTGTCCTGAACGTGCACACAACGGTGACAGATACGGGGCCAGTAACAATATTCACTATTGGATAACTTTTCCCCTCACCCTCATGACTGATTGTGCTAAAAGCTGTAGGATGATAAACAACGTGCACCTTATATCCAAGTAAAAAAACAAAATCGCGGGGAAGGCATAAAGCTTTCTCTGAAACTGCATACTGATGAGGACGTAGGGCTTCAGTTTGTTCTCGGTACGTCGTGTGCCGGCAAAACCAAACATAAAATCTTATTAATACAGGTCAAGAGTTTCAGTTCATGCACAAATTAAACATGGAATGGAAAAACCGAGAATTTTCAAGCCCTTCAAATCGCTAGCCCTAAAGAATGGTAAGGAAAACAAAAAAACATCCTGGGAGCGACGGTGCAAAAAAAAGAAAAAAAGCCCGTAGAGAGAATTCAGAAAATGCCAAGATTGGTTCGAGTTGACCGAAATGCTAAAGAAACTCAAGGAACCACTGCAACCAGGCCGAGCAGAAAGGCGTCTTAACATGTCGAACATTTGGTGGAAGGCCTACAAGCGCATGGGGTTTCACTCTTGCTACAGTAGGCAAGAACAAGAATCCGAGGCGACAGGGTTAAATACTGTACCTCGATTTCTAGTGCAACTCAAACAGCAGAGTCGGAAGTAAAATAACAAAAATTTGACTCTCTGGAACCGATGTGTTTTCTGTCAAACGCTGGTAGAGGTAAAGTGAAATAGCAAATTATTTATTTGCACCGACTCGGCACCTTTTTACCATCCAAACATTAACATGACGGAAAAATCGGTGCATCATCCTGACCATAAGCTAAGAACATAACAGCCAAGATATTTGGTCCAAACCAAACCGCAGTTTTACAATACTCTGTCTGACCCCAACCAGCCCAACCCCCAAGAAAATCCTGCCCAATCCATGCCCTTGTCGTCTATACCGATCAGTCCCATACCGTAAGAACGCCTTCCAATCCCAACCTGCCCCAAGCCTTCAACCTCGTCTCTAAACCTCTCCTAAGGTTTCAAAACCAATCGGCCCAAACCTTACCTAATCACACCCTGAGAACATGCCAACCATGTGCAATTGGCCCATAGTCCTGCATCATTCTATGTGAACCAACATGATCGTTCCCAGGAACAGTGTTTTTAATGGACATTGTCTCAAATCAGCTTTACAGAGATAAAGAAGTGTAGAATGTATAAGGGTCCATTAGTTGCTTTGTTGTGTTTCTTAACACCATGTCAGCTTCTATGGCCTTGTTCACGGTGAAAGACAAAATTAGTTTAATTATAAGACTAAATTTGGATTAACTTAATTAATTTATTTATTTTTAAGTATTAACATAATAAATCAAGTTTATTAAAGGGGTATTATTATAGTCCAGCTGAATATTTTGGGGAATTTGTTTTTTCTTGTCCTGATGACAAAAAGTTTGAAGTTTGAGTTTTAATTGTGTCCTATCCGGCATCGTGGGTAAATAACTTGATCCCAGCAATTATCAAAATGAAAACAAATTTTCCCCCAAAGTAATTTGTTGTTTCAGCAATGATCCCATTCTGATTGCCATTTAGTTTTGGTGTTGCCTGGGGGTTGCAACGGGGTGGAAAATATCTGGTAAATTTCCTGGAAACCTTCTGCTGGAATTTTGGAAACATTCGAAGTTGGGAACTTACCAGGAATTTAGGAGAATTTATTGGAAATGTATATAACCCATCATAAACAAACAAATATAAACATTTTGATTGGTAGTATGCTGCGATGCATGCAAAATAATACTGATTTCAAATATCTTTTTATTTAATTTTGCTGCAATAGTTTACACAGTTTTAAACATAAATGTATGTATGAATGGACTTTTTTTTTGTACAGTATTTTGGGTGCAGGATTCAAGAAATGGTTTGTGTTATGGAGAAATACATAGTGTGTAGGGGAGTGGCCTCAGTGGGCTATGTGCATGTGATAGATGAATGTGCAGGTAGAAATTCAACAGAAATTGCATTAAATCTGGTTGTTTTAAAAAAGATTATGCTGCAAGACCCCCCAAACACATAAAATTTCCCTGTTATAGACTAACCTGTATTAAAAATATTCAATGTGTGTGTGTTTTTTTTTTTTAGTTTAGTTCCTAATTGTAAGTTTGTCCCTAATGAGCGAGCTAGAGGCTGAAATTGTGTGAGGGCAAAAAACTTGAGGACCCAAAATCAACAGGGAACCCGTCCTCATCCAGGTGGCACCGAAATGTCTATTCAGTAAACTCCCATTATTGTTGAGGTTTTACTTTTCAGTGTTAAACGAATAAAGGCAGAACTGGACATTGCTCCAAAACCACTGTAGTAAACTGTATTTTAATCATAGTAAATACAGTCAAACTAAATCTTTTTCAAAACTAATACCTTACAGAATGTCCCATCTGAACTCTCCCAGATCAAACCCGGAGAACATTACATAAAACATTCACCATCATTCTGAATGCTGTCTGAGACAAACCCGACCCAAGTCCTAGTACCTCATGACTGCTAAATCACCATATCCCAGAACATTCCATCCACAGTTCAGAAACTTTCTGCTCTATCTGACCTGACCTGACGGTTTCAACATCCTGGGACCATTC
The DNA here is from genome assembly GCA_024362625.1 of Silurus asotus. Taxonomy (NCBI): domain Eukaryota; kingdom Metazoa; phylum Chordata; class Actinopteri; order Siluriformes; family Siluridae; genus Silurus; species Silurus asotus. The sequence continues at coordinate 1,434,481 of MU551697.1, read as the reverse complement.
TGTTCAAACCCCATCACAACAACCTGCTAAAAAGACCAACACCTCACAGCCCTGTTTGTACATCATAACCATAATCAGATCGAATGAATAATTAATTTGAATAGTCTGGCTTTCGTTTCAGTCGTACCAACTTCCCTGAACTTCGCCGATGTTGAACCCAATGTTGACTCTCCGGTCTCTTGCACACATTCTGCAAAGAATACCACAGTTTTCCCCTCAGTATATTACAATTATTCAGAGGAAAGCAGCTACGCAAATTCAAATGCAAAATATTTTGCATATATCCAGAGACCATGTTCAAAATACAACTGGACTCGAACTAAACAATCCGATTCCATAAACAGCAGATTTTTTTTTTGGTTACTTGTTTGCATAAAAGTCGGACACGATCCTAAATAGGGCCTTTTAGGACAAAAAAATTAAAAATCAAGCTTAAGTAGTTGTGTGAACTGAAACAATTTGGCTTAAACAATCAGTAAGACGTCATTTTTCAAACGACAAATCTGTCCTTGATGACTTTGAACTTGACGGCTGCCTCGGGTTATAAAATTTAGAGTGTACTGAATTTTGAAAAACAATCGATTCCAGCACTCGTCTAGCGTGAGATTTGAAATGAAATAAAACGCGATTTTATTATTATTGTATTTAATCCTGGTTTTAACTAAAGAGAAGACCAGTTTGATCGCAAAAACAATTCCGTGTCTTGATTTCTACGTTAAAATGCTATCTAACGAGGCAGGTGTGTACATAACTGCAACATCGGCAGATCACGCTATACGGTCATCGTGCGGTTATTGTGAAGTGCGCGATAAAACGCGTTATCAGGACACTAACCGTCGTACAGTTTCACAGAAATTGGCGTGTGTGCGCTGTGCGGCGTCGGGGGCCGAAAAGCAGAAACTACTGTATTCACCTTGCACATTTTCGCACTGAAACCTCTCTCTCTCTCTATCTATCTTTTGACTTTCTCTTTTCTCTTATTCTTTCATTCAGGCTGTTGAGGAGACAGACTGGCTGGAGCACCCACATGTTCTCAGGGCCATACATAAGAACGAGACTAAAGTAATGCAACCCGTCTCGCTCTCTCTCTTTTTCTCTCTCTTTCCTTCTTTCTCTCTCTATCTGTAGATCAGGGGCCCTGATCGCCTTTTGCGATTAGAATACCGCAGAACTCGGCCTCCCCCCAAAACAAAGTGTTTTTAAGGCTTCTGTTTTTCCGAGCCCTGGCGCCACCGGAGAACAGTAAACAATAAACATGGACGGGTGGCGCAGGACACGTACACACACACACACACACACACACCACATACGCCCACGGGTTCAGCGCCAGTGCATACGTTGTGTCTCATGACTAATTTGATTCGCATTCAAAAGCAGAGCGTGGAGGCGCCGTGCCAGTAAGCGTTGCATACTGTCATCACTTATACACACACACACGGCGACATCACGCCGCTCGATGTACACACGGTTCCACCGTCGCGTATACACACACACACCTGCTTTCCTCCACACACACCCCCTCAGTGACCTCTATAGCCAAAATAAGATGTTCTTAATAACAAGCTGCACGATGGCAAATCTATTAAGTGTGATCCAAAAACACGTAGAGCCGTTCGGCGGTAAACGGACGCGAAGGGAACGCTGATGTTTTTTGGCCCTGTTAAGTAAACAGGCCCAAATTGAATTGGCGTTATCGATACATCGCGGTGAGCTCTCAGGAAAAGAGCCGCTCGAGTCAAACACTTAAGAGCGGACTCGTGGCAAATTGACTTTTACTTCAAAGTGCCCTACAATTATGTCTTTCAGCAATTAGAGGGGTCGAAAAAAGGGCCCTACTTGAGGTTTGCCAGTGAACCGGCAGAGGAATGCCCCTGGAGCAGGCCAAGCAGGAACGTATGCACCCCTCCCCACACACACACACACGTCCAAGAGCCGGGTTGAAATGAGGGCTGAAGCTCTCCACACACTTATGCGAACGCTCGCACACAGCCTACACTGTATACGTCTCGGCAGTCACGGGAACAATAAAGAAAACCATTAACCGGACCAATCAAGAGAATGAAATGAAAACACGCCGAATTTCGGTGCCGATTGTTTCCAGATTCGAAACGGTTTAAGATCGGCGGTGGGAGGGACGGGGGACGACGATATCGGCGCTTGTGTGCGTGGTTGAAACGAGAAAAAAAAATCAAATCACAGAGGTTTGTTTTAATTCAGGAAGAACGGCTCTTCTGCTCGGTTTTGATGCTAATAACGCGCTTCTATCGGAGGCAATTAGAGTGTGTGTGATGACTATCGGCGCCGTGTTCCCAGCGCATCTAAAGAAAATGTTTGCGTTTGAAAGAGTGCGCCGTGTAAACAGATAAGGAGGGGGGTATCGCTGGGGCAACTTTGTTCTGCCCAGAGATCAGTAATGCTGGCCTGCTGCTCGGGCTGATGAGCCTCAGCTACTGCGGGCGCTGACGATTAAACACGCGCACACACACACACAAAAGGAGAGATCTTAGACATAGTGCCACAAAGCCAACAAACAGTTCAAAACGGGAAGAAAACTGATTGATAGCTTATTTGTAAATGTTACAGGAAAATTACTGTTACAGGCTTAATATATTGTTATATTATTATTAATATATGAAATAAAGAAATGAGGGTTAAGGAAAAGCATAAGAAAAAAAACTGGCACTATACACATAAAATAAAAAAGTAATTAAATCCAAGTCATCTATTATCCGTACCTTCCTCGTTTATTCCAGCAATCCTAACGATCGCCTGATACAATCTGATATTCTGCTATAGCTACTAATTAGCACAAGATCGTCATCGAAACAAACACAGACTGCTCGGGAGACGGGGAAAAAAAAAATCTATCCTACAGGGGGAAACGTGTCATCAACACGAATAAGACACAACTGGAGCTTTTTTTTTATTGCTATAAACTCATAAATAATAATACGAGAACCAATGAGGCGTTCATAATAATAAGTTGCAATAATTGGACATTTTTCCATTTTTGCAGAAAATGCGGAGCAATTCGGTCAATTAGAAAATGACCAATAATAATAATAATACCTGTGTAATATTTAGCCATGACACGATATTCCCTCAGATATCCGACTCTCCTGCCCTCGTTTATTTCTTAATCTATAATTTATTTATGTTTATTGATATTTTCCCGCTGATATCCTTCTGATATCGAAACTGGATATCAGACTGGTGTTGCCTCTAATAAATATACCAATCGGAAAAATATATCTTAAATAATTTAATAGTTTAATAATGTGGCCTATAACAGACACTATAATAAAATACAATAAAAAACAGTATGAATTTTTTATTTTACTACCCCCCCCTTTTTTTTTTTTTTTTTTTTTTGCTCATTTAACATTCTGGGATATTTCAGTTATTTCTACAGACTTCACATAATGAAAGATCAGTTGATGGTATAAACTGTAGTCAAATAGAATCTAAGAAATGTAATATTGGCAGTGAATCTATAGATTAGATTAACTTTGTCATTGTGCAAGGTACATGTACAGAACTAATGAAATGCAGTTAGCAAAAAACAACAGTATAATAAATTGAGTATGATGTCTATATATATATATATATATATTAGTAGGTGATAATATAGGGTATATATAGTAATATACAATATACTGTGTGCAATGTACAAAATTTCGTGATTTTTTTTTTAATGAAAATTCCACATTTAGTCCTCCATTTGCTTTTATAATAACCTCCAGTCCTCTTGAAAGATGTTCCACTAGGTTTTGGAGTGTGTTTGTGGAGATTTGTGCTTATTCAGCCACAGATATGTTCGTAAACTCAGGTACTGATAATCAACAGAGGTCTACGGCAGGAGATGGAACAGGTTTGGGTGTCCTAATTCAAGCAAAGGGACAATTTCATGCTACCACATCCTATACAATTGTGTCCCCCCAATCTTGTGGTAAGAGTTTCAGATCGGAGGACATATGACTGGAAAAAGTCGGGTGTCCAAATACATTTGTCCATATAAATGTCCTCATAATGTATAAGCTATAGGTAACTAGTTTGAATTGAAGGTGAATTATGTTACGTAGTTAAACTGTTGCACGAGTGAGTCGAGCATTTACACAGATGTAATCGTGAATTTTTGTTTGCTCTAATGATCAATAGGGCAGAAAGACTCAGTCATGTCAAGCATGTGACAGTAGTGTAATTAAACTGCTTGGTTCAAGTTCGTTTTCTTCAATTGTGAAATCCAGCAATGGGTGCGTTTTTTTTTTGGCTTATTTAAGTTTTATGTTTAAATACTCGAGTGTAAGACTGCAGGATTTATTGAATTTTTAGTTACTCCTGACCCCAATATTTTGAGAAAATGTTCATTCATTGTTCAATTTGTCATTGTTCCTTATGGTACTGTATCACCACAGAAAAAATAAATAAATAGAAGAAATTTACTACCATGATCCTAAAAAATGAATACTATTCAGGTAAAATAAAATATCCTGGAATTATCATTTAATCAAGTTATAACTGTATAATTGCAGCATCTACAGTTTTGTCTTCTCAAATTTGCTTTTGGTTTAACATCAAAAAAGTCAAGAACATTACAATAGAAAAGAATTGTGATTTATATAATAAATATTATAAATTATACCAAAATACACTTAACTAATATTTCTTTGGTATGTACACACACACACATTATACACACACACATACACGTATGTATGTATGTATGTATGTATGTATGTGTGTGTGTGCATATATATATATATATGTGTGTATGGGAATGGTGTGAATCTAATGTGTGTGTGTGTGTGTGTGTGTGTGTGTGTGTATATATATATATATATGTGTGTATATGTAGAGAGTGTGAGTATGGTGTGTGTGTGTGTGTGTGTGTGTGTGTGTGTATATATATATAAATCATTTTGAATAGATATTAAGTAAAAGCAAAAAAAACAAAAAACAAATTCCATTTGGAACTATTGTTTTGGCAGCTTGTTTGCAAAACAAAGCATGAGGATACGTTTTGTGCATCACAGAAAGGTCTCCGTTTATACGATTTATTTGTCGTGCCGTGACAAACAGTAAGGGAGCAGCACTTACAACTCCTGAACTCCTCAGGGGGAAAAATAGAAAGGAAAAAAAAAATAAAAAATAAACTATTCTCAAGCGGAGAAGCACAAGGCGCTAATCTGCAGATCAAAAAATGTGCTCAAATATGCGCCTTATCACTTCAGTGTTGAACGTGACTCACACACGACGTGGGGCATCCAGACACACTGCATTTCATTCATATACACACACACAGCCATCTGATGCAAAAAGCTCCATGCAGAGATGCACGCAGACAAAGCATGCGGCGACACACACCTCCTTAAAAAAAAAACGGAATAAGGGTTTAGTCACATCGGGATGTTGTTGCGCTTCTTTCGGTTGATTGTTGCACGAGAAGACGTTCTGTTCGTTTCTTTTTGGCCACAATGCAAATCGAGGAGTTTGCAAAAGGCTCGCAGAAATATTTAGTGCGTTTCTGTGCAGTGCTCAATGTCGCTTATCGCTCATTGTGTCCTGGTTTTCAAGTAAAACAAAACGCCTTTTTACACGCACGTGTATTTTCATCTTTATATGTTTATATGCGTACGTTACATATTCATGCGTTCTTAGGAAAGTTCTCAACAGACCAGCTCAAATGACTTGCTTGAGATTCTATAAACTATTATCTGTGTCAGGAATTTGAATATTCCATTTAACATGGCTCTTGATTTCCTGATAACACGCCAGCTTTGATAAATAATTCTTAAAAAAAATAAACAAACTGCTATCTATAACAGTTTTTCCTCCTTTTCTTCTTTTGTCTTGTTGTGTAAAGGAATAAAGTCTGATGGAAACACTATCAATATGAAGCACAATTAATTCAAGTTTTTCTTCCGGTTGAGAAAAAAAGTCTTTGGCACGTGTTATTCGTGACGTGGCTATTCGTCTGGGACGTCTCTAAAGACGGTTGAATTTATAATGAAAAATAATTAAATAAGCATTATGATCAGTAATAAAGGCAAATAATGATACAATTGAAGTGAAGTGGAATCCTCGATGTGTTACTCAAAGCATTAGATCTGATACAACAAACGAAGCATCAAAAATCTCTTACGAAATCTAGAAACGATATTTATACGAGGCAAGACACGTATGGAAGAATCGAATGCGACTGGATATTCGTTTCTTGGGAAAAACTATCAAAGCTGCTTCACTGGAACAGAGATGATCATCACCTGCATGTGTTTTACAAGCTTTAAGCAAACAGTATTTAAATGTAAACAAAATGCAGAGGGAAAAAAAACAAAACAATCCCAATGTCTGGAGAACACTACGCAGATTATACAGAGAGCCGAAAAACTGATACTGAATTCTGATAAAGCTGAGGAACATTTTCTAGGTGGCTGTTAGGATTATTTTCATATTGACCACTTTCATACAAAAAGGCGAGTTTTAATGAATAAAGTGGAATATTTTCCTTAGGAAGCACGTGCTCAGAGGTGCATGGGGTGGAAAAGACTGAATGGGGTTTTGCATGATCTTGTGCAGTTCAGCTCGAGTGCATGCGGTCATTATAGAAGGGGCGGGAAAAAAAAAAAAAAACAACAAAATACTTACTCAGCAATTTTAAGCAAATATTTCTAGGTTCCACTCGACATCTGGCTGCTAATGGTATTTTTATACAAAATAAGAAAAGAAAAAAAAAAGCTAATAAACGCATTTATTCACTCCTGGTCTTGGATACTGTCAGAGACTCAAACGCAGTTTTTATGTATACATGTATGAATATATATTAGCGCCGTGAATCAATTCAAATATTTATTCGATATTAATCACGATTAATCACAACTTAGAGTATAAATTAATTTAAAATTCAATTAAGTTTTTATTACACTAAGTAACATCATATAAATATATTAATTTTACTCAAAATCTCTGTGTTGTAAATTGTTTTAAATTCCTTGAAATATTTTACACTCTGGAAATTATTCTTTTAATACTCGTTTCTTTCGAGATAGCATGTTTCTTTAGTTATATCTACTTTTTTTGTGGTGGTGGTTCTAATTGTTAAATGGTACGTGGCCCCTTTAAGAATTATGTTACGGTTCGGTTGCTTTTCTGCAGTTCATGGTAAGAGATCAATGCTGAAATGTTTAGTGAAATTATTTTTTGGGTATATATATATATATATATATATGTATATGTAAAAGATGATATAAATAAGTGTGTTGACAATTGTAATTTCGTCCTTATTATATTTTTGATAAATAACGGAAGAGAGCTGTGTGCTGCATTATCGCATGTTAATCAAATTAGTGCAGTTAAAATTCATTTGCGTTAAAGCGTTAAATGTGTTTATTTTGACCCAAAATATTTTTTTGTACCCCCTCCTATATTATTTATAAAAACTGCATAAAATTTAACTGAACCTGTATAACATTCCTAAGTGTTCAGGAAATGTTTCTTCAGCACCAACATCACATCAGATACAGACTCAATTAAAACACTGCTCTATGCGTTACTGCTTTCAACTGATGACTGTACACTTGCATTAGTGAAGAATAATGAAGAACTAGAAGGAGGAACACAGGATTAGTTTTTCATGACTGATGAAAGGATACAAATGAGTTTGAATTAAATTCTGGTATCCACAAACAGGATTTACATCTTTACAATAAAATAAGCATCATCGAGATGCACGTGTGTGTGTGTGTGTGTGTGTGTGCGTGTGTGTATTTATGTATAAATATATAAAAAATATTACACACACACACACACACACACACACACACACACACACATATACACACACATATACACACACATATACACACACATATACACTAGTGCAGGACCCATCATTAGATAGAAAGGACCGGCTCACTAGAAATGTTCTGGAGAGAAAAAGAAAATTAAAAGAAAGAAAGAAAGCGTGGAGTCGGCCAGGCCGTGACCTCTGAAAGTGTCTGCGAGGTCGGAGGGTCAGGTCAATCGGAGGAGAATGTTAGCCAAAGCCCTTTATTTATTTATTTAATCTTTCATCTGACTCCGCTTCTCCGCTGCTGACCCGGGATTATGCGAGTGAATGAGAGCGAGAGCGAGAGAGAGAGAGAGCGAGAGCGAGAGAGGAACGCTGCTTCAAATTAGTCTGGATAAATAATCGACATTTCGAGTCCGTAAACATTGTACCTCGGGAACAAAGTCAAATAAACTTGAGCGAAAAAGCGTTCGGGCAACAAAATAAAGTGTCACGTGACTCGGCCCAGGCCATTTCCTCCCTGGCCACGTTCGCGCCGGCGTGCTTTGCGAGACGGCGCTGCTACGCTAGCGGTCAGACAAATGCGCTCGCGGTGTAGAAACCGTGTGAATACTACACAAGAATACGATGAAGCGAGCAGAGCTGGAGTTCTCAACTATAATAAACTAGTGTGCAAAGGTGTATTAAAGAAATGCGTCTCTCTGAACCAGAAACAGATAAAGGGATCGGCAACGTGTCGTGTCCTCATCGAAAAAGAGAGGGAGAGAGGGAGAAAGGGAGAGCTGAGACTTTGGGTTGAAGCAGAGATGGGCATGAAGAGTTCACTCCCATCTACCTGAGCTCATGTCTCTGAACTCCTCACCTCTGCGAGGACGATGGCGATAAAGAGAGCGACAGACAGAGAACGAGAGACAAAAAAGCGAAAGATGGAGGAGCGATGAGGAAAGAAGAAAAAAAAAAAAAAAAAGATTGACAATCGGTTAACTCCCAGCCTGCATGAGGGCCTCGACTCCGAACCCTAGAACATTCTTGTGTTTCGCAGACGGCCGGCACAACACAACAATATGCCTCATTTACAGCAAGAGTGTGTGTGTGTGTGTGTGTGTGTGTGTGTGTGTGTGTGTGAGAGAGAGAAAGAGGGAGAGAGAGGTTAAGGTTTTGTTTGTCATAATACTGTTTATTCACCAGTAACAAGTGCATGGCCGAAAAATTTGTCAGAACTTACAAAGAAGTAAGAAGTGCAAATGGCATGCAAACGGTGAGTAAATGTAGGTGTGTGTGTGTGTGTGTCATGAGGAACCCAAACAGGCCGGCGCCAGCAGTCTGCCTTTCTCTTAACGGCTGAACGCCGACGGAAGACTGTGTGTGTGTGTGTGTGTGGGAGAGAGAGAGAGAGAGAGAGAGCGAGAGAGATCTGCATCTCTTGCTAGGATTCCTCTTGCCTCTATGAGGGAGAGAATGGGGGAAAAGAAAAAAAAAGAACAGACGACAGGATGGCACCAGAAAGAAAAAAAATGCTACCGGGTGCAATCCCATAGCTGGCATGCCGTTCGGAATGACACGTACAGGTGAGGTGTACTTACTCACACACACACACACACACACACACACACACACACACACACACACACACACACACACGCCTTTACATACCCGGACTTTCTTTCTGCTTAACACGCCATATTTCCACCAATCCCACAAAGGGACGAAAGGCCCGAAAAAAACTAACAAACATGCAAACAAACAAGACACTCTAAGACGCCGAGCTCGATAGTCAACATATTCAAATTTCTCCCTCTCATCTTGGCGTATTTAGATAACTTTTTTTTTTTATTTGCGGCATTTATTTCGATTTGCCTGAAATCCTAGAAACCGCTGGGTCAACACACGCCCGAGTAATAAATAAAGCTGCTCTATCTCAAAACGTGGGGAAAAAATAATCCCAAACCGCCTTCTCGCTCGAGACGGACGCGATTCAGTTTTTTTTAAATTTATATATGTTTTTATTTTTAT
>MU551697.1:1317831-1424523 GCA_024362625.1 Silurus asotus | reverse complement strand
ATATATATATATATACACACACACATATACACACACACACACACACACACACACAAAAACACTGCAAGTGCATTTAGGATGAGGGGCTGAGCTTAAAAAAAAATTTAAAAAGCAGGCCTGAATGCTTACTTCTGCAAAACACACAATCGTGCTGCCGTTAGCACAATCAGCAAGGCAAAAAAAAAATTCGCCGTGGGATCGGCTCAACGCTCCGGTTCGCTTCAGAGGCCACGAATCAGCACTTGTGAACTTCCACAGCTTCGGTGTAACTTAAAGATGAAGTCGGTGACAACTGTATGAGACAAATACCTGCATCCTGGGCTGAGGAACGTGTGATCAAAGCGGGAATAACGGAACTCAGATCGACTCTAATACTTTGATTTACATCCGTTGCGTGCTGACAGAACAACATTAATCAGTAAATAAGTGGAGAAAACGTTGACAGCGGTGTGGAAGGAAATGGGAAGTGAGTGTACTACGAAATGCATAACCTTAATAAAAAAAACTCGTATCAGTTACAACCAAACTACTAGAGATGATTAGGAATCGAATATAACCTTACAGGAAACTCTAGACTAGGAAGGGTTTTACCGTCTCCGACACCCAGGAGCAGCACATTCACCAAAGCCATACAGGGCAGTTAGAAAAATGCAAGTGAAAGATTCATTGCCCTTCACTACGGTGGAGTCAAGCTGGATCAGGTATAGTAGGCAATAGATAAGTTCGCTTAATCGCTAAAGACGCCAGAATTCTTTATTAAATTCTGTTGTGCTACTACGAAATATTTGGGGCTGAGGAAATTTCCCTCTTTCTTTTAAAGGGCATTTTTATTTAAAAAAAATGTGCATTGCTACTTTAGAGACCTTTTGTAAAGTGCAGTACTGAAACTCACCACTATCAAAATAACGAATATTTCAACATCTTTTTTACGTCAGTATCGGTATTGATAAAATGTAAACGATACCGTCGATGCTGCATAGCCACAAATTGTGCTGATGGCACTCATTTTTGTACGGCTGATCAGAAGGTCCAGGACATTGACGCCCAAGTATCACCAATCTTGGGCCCTTGAGCATGGCGGTTAACCATCTGGGCTACACGAAGAAAGAATTTTACTGTGCTCTAATGTACATGTAAAAAAAAATAATAACTTCTTTAACGGTACATACTGATCACAGGAGCGCTAGTCAGTTAGCGTAACTTGAATACAAAACTCTGTATGCTAAGCAGAAAATCCAAACTGAACAATTTGTGTGGGATCTACAGTGGCATTATGGAGACGTCCATGAACATGGCCAAGCCTCATTGGTTAACGGATTCCTTTTCTACCTATCCGACAACCTGCTGGTAATTCGACAATGGGATTCAACAGTTACTTCAAATCTCTCCCATGTACACCATCATGTTGTAGCAAGCTGAGACGCTTGGTTTCTCTCTCTCTCTCACACACACACACACACACGGGTGCAGGCAGCGAGTGCCGAGTCAAACAGAACCCAGCCTGTTTAGACTGCATTAATTCCCTTGTCGAGCTTCCAAACAGGCCCACTTAAGGTTATTAAGGTCTATAAATACCTCGGCTTACAGTCTATAATGTCACCGTTGTTTGCCCTCGGTAAGACACATAATTGCTTAATTTACTTTTTACTTCCTATTTCCTCCCCAAAAAAGGAAGCCATTACACGGCCTAAACGGACCAGTCCCGACAATTACGCCGCCGCCCAAGCCGGCCAATCGGCTGCGCGCCTCTGAGCTGTTCAGGGACGTTCCAGTGGGAGTGATGGGAAAACAGGAAAAAGACAGTGTACAAATGAGGGGGTGGGGATGTGTGCATGTGTGTGTGTGTGAGAGTAGGGGGTGAATGTACAGCATGGTTAAAACTGACCACAATCAAAAACTAATTGTGGCCTAGAAACCATGTAATGTAATTTAAAAAATAAAAAAAAATAAAACAAAAAGTGAGGACAGAAAAAGCCACAGTGCACTTAATACACATAGTGGCCACTTAAATAGGAACTTTAATGGTGATTCATGCTATTAATCAGTTGATCAATGTGGCAGAAGGGGAATTAATCACAATATTCGCATTAAACATCAGAGCTTGAAGAAAACAGTCGTCTCTGGTGCTGGTTGTTGGGCCTTTTTTTTTTTTTTTTTGAGTGATTCAATAAAGTTTTGTGTCTAGAGCACTTTTAACAATGGATGATATCCAAAGCAGCTTTGCAGAGATTGAGGGTATGAAGATAGAGTGTAGAAGTTTAGTGCCAATAAGATTGTTTCTTATAAGTTTATCCCGAAGGAGCAAAGGCGACTGTGGGGAGAAAAAAAACTCAGATGGTATGAGGAACAAATCTTGAAATAATCCAGACTCAAAAGGGACCCCATCCTTATATCCATTTATTACAGTTTCATCATTTATACGCAATCTTTTACCGAATATTATTTTATACGACCTATATCACACAATCAAAAAAAAAAAAAGTTAGCAATGGGCCTTAACCAAGTTCTGAATAAATCTTTTTTCCAATCAAAGTATCGCTAAACTTGCACTTCCCCAAAGCAAAGATTCAGGCCAATACCAGAAAGCTGATTGGCTGCTGCATGTTGGTCTCATTTGTAGTCATAATACAGCAAAATACATTTGGAAAAGCGATAGAAAGAACGAACTACACCACCACAGAAAACGTGCAAACAAAAACATTAAACTTTTTAAGACCCTGTGGAAACAATGTATTTAATCACATTAAAATGTAATAGTTATAATAATTTTTTTAATATATTTATATATATAAATAAAATAAATACAGATTTTTGAGATGGCATTACACGAACGTCGGAAAATTGAGAGCTGTTTAAAATGATTTAAAACGTAGAACAGCTGCTCTTTTAATCCTCTGCAGAAACCTTGTGTTTAGAGATTGGCGCCTAAATACAGAACTGTTTATTAAAACTGCAGTCCTGAGCCATTGCAGCAATCTGTTGATATTAATTACAGACCAAATCCATCCTCTTAGTCCTCGAGTTGCTCCGTAACTTCACAGATCTTTAGGCTGTTCATGCACAGTGGATCTCCATCCAGCGGTAGGGTGTTGGAATCAATCAGGTTGATATGCAGTCTTGAGTGTTAAACTTCTTGTTGATCAGAGAGATCAGAAAGAGAATGACCCGGAAACTTACAGAATCCATATCAGAACCCCCCTAAAAATCCTGGAGGAGGAGGATGGGCTCTGATAGCAAGACCACATCAGGTTCCACTGGTGTGCAGAGATGTCACATGATTGCCTGATCGGACGTGAATGAAAAGGTATATATTTTTTCCCAAAAAATTGATCTACTTGGGAGAGCAGGAATGCAAATGAATGTCAGGTAGAAAGGATGAAGGCTGAAGAGTTTCAGTGCAGATGAGCAACTGTTAAAAAAAAACGGAATTGTGGACGAATTTTCTGATTTCCCCAGATTAGTGTAGATGTAGGCCAAAAAACAAAGACGGAAACATTTTTACATCAGTTGCTTTCTCATTTGTTTACAAGGAGAACACACATTCTCATTGATTCCCCCCCCCCTTCTCAATAATTTCTAGATTTTTGAAGACCACACAGGAAAATGCTACAAATGAAAAACGTATCTATTATGTGTTGGGGTAGATTAGGGGTACATTCCCACCTTGGGATTGATTTTCGTTTGTTCCAGACAAACAAACACTGGTATTTTTTTGCGCACTAGACTCCGATCTCTAACAAAAATCAGTGCTGTTGGTACTATCGGGAACACAGACTATCCATTTACACAATAATGACGTAGGGGGAAAAGAAAAAAACCTTTGATCGAAGTGCCAAACAAGTTCACTGGTGTCTCAAACCACACCTTCAGTGTATTATAAAGGCTGCGTAAGTCATTACAGCCCGTAACTGCGCCGCGGATCCGGCTTAAACCTCAGACCTGGTTAACTATGTGGGTCACAATAACACCAGCATGCACATCTCCACATGATCGCTCTAATGCCTCTGTGTTACAAACCACACGCCATATTCACTATATAGGTCAAACGAGCACCGCCGCTATATCGGTGAGCAGTGGATGTACCTTAAACCGCAAACTGTACCGCCTTATTTACGTCTATCGGCTTTTAAAATATGCTGGGATCGAGATTGGACGGGTTCCTATCGTGGTGCGCTTTTGCAATATAAGCGATTGTGTTTATTATTTGCATCGACGCAAACGTGAACCTTTGTGGCGCAATACTGGGGTCGTTTGTCTCGTTGAACGGACGACGTGAATCGACGCCGATCTGATTTTGTTTTATGAATAAATACACCAAACTTTACAAGGACAAGAGAACGACCGTACGGCTTTGAGTTTGTGGGGACATGCAGTTTAAACAATGAGATGAAACGTTTTATTTCTACATTTTTAAGGAATTACTCCTGGAGGAAATCCTTTAAATCATGTTATAAGATAAATGCGCCAACGCAGGTCAACACCCGTCTAGCCACCGTCTGGGTGAGCGTCTGTGTCCATCTCTCAAGTGTATGTTTGTTGAGAATTTAGATGAAGTGAAGAAAAATGTCGTTTTCTATGAGCTTTGGGAAGCATCTCAATAATTAACTACCAGCATCTACTGTGCGGTTATTTCTTCTCTCCAGGACCTTCAAGTTTTAGCTAAATTCAGATGTTCCTCTAACGCTTCCTCAGACTCTACTGCTGTCAGATGGATATAAACTGTAGATGGACCCTAGCAGTGCTAATGGAGTGGTTTTAGACCCCAAACCCAACTTGAAACACACCACACATACATCAGAATTGCTCTGTTCACGACAAAGGTGTTCCTTAATAAATAAAAAAATTTACCCGATAGGCACAACGATGTGCTCCTAGTAAACTGGCCTGCATGTTTGCTTCTCTGTTGCGTTAAAGTCGTGCAATTCATTCAGGGCACAGCAGCAAACGTACCGTCTGTTTGCATGTGAGCGTGTGTGTGTCGGTCCTTACATCCCTGCTTACATCTTGCATTTAAACTCATGCATTACAGAAAAAAAACCATGGAAGTGTTGATACATTTTGTACTTTGTAACAGTAATATCGTGTGTGTGTGTGTGTGTGTGTGTGTGTGTGTGTGTGTCTGCTCTGAAACAGAATTAGGAGCTTGGTTATGTGTAGGAATAGCAGATAAGGTGTTGAAGATGATGAAATATAAAGCAACATATGACCTAGACAACCTCGCTCTGATCACTGATAACTAACACACGCGCACACACACTTACTTGAGAGTCTGTGATTCATGATAACAGAAGCACAACACATACACGCACAAGCCTGAACGCTATATCAACAGCAGAATTACAGGCTGATATAACCTCTGATATAACTGATACCCGGGTGTGTGTGTGTGTGCGTGTGTGTGCGTGTGCGTGCGTGTGTGGGACACAGGAAAAAAGGTGAGGAGATTCAGAAATGAAAGTAAACAAGCGGTAAAGAGAAAACAATAAGAGGGCTTAGGTATTGCCAGAGCTCTGTGATTTCCTCGGCCCCCGGTATCACAGGGGTGCAGATGATGAGGGGTGGGAAAACTCGGGACGTTTCGTGTTCAGTGTTTCAAGGCGATATCATCAGGGCTCGGAATATCGGCCCGTACTAATCCCATGCGCCGTCCGTTTTAATACCGCGCTCGCCGTGCTGCACGCTTCGGTTGCCAGGTTATGAGAAAGGTGTAAGATGCGATGTTATATAATTATATAATGTAAAGTCCAGACCGTAACCCCATTGAGAATCTTCAGGACGTGCTGGAGGAGACTTTGCGCTGCGGTCCGACTCTCCCGTCGTCAATACACCAAGATCAAAGCTAAAGGAGGTCCAACTAAAATGTTAGTGTGTGTGCCTCGTTTTATGGATGGGCAGTGTATATTATACACTCGTGCACATCTTGCACTCTAAAGTGTGCTTCTTAAACATGTTTAAGGTTAATATGACCCCCCCCTAAAAAAAACACACATTTTGTTCTTGGAAGAAAAAAAAAAAAGGAAAAAAAAAACGAACTTGTCCATCACCTTAATTAATCCTGTACTCGTCTTTCTGTCTGCCTGGCTCCCTCTCTGCTTCTCCCTCGTTCCCCTGACACAGCCCCCTCTCCGTCTCTATCAGTGCATTAATCTAAGCTGTTTCCTTGCTTCTCCCGGTGCCATGAGGGCAAAACCTCGGGATGGAAAAACCCTGTTTGTATTCAGCGGGCGAGCCATCGCTCTCTCCATCCCTCTCTCTTTCTTTCCCCCAGTCTCCTTGATGGTCCCTCAGTCTTCCCGCGGTGGCCTGCATTTTCTTGCTTCTCGCTTTTTCTCTTCGTCTGGAAAGAAACACTTCCAGGTAAAAAGAAGGATGTGATCCATCAGAAATTGGTGGGAAACAGTCGATAAATCCAAACCGCATCACCAGATCAGCGTTCCTCTCATCATTCACACACAAACTCCACATAAATACTAATATGACAACCTGGAAAATACCTTTAAACACCACAACACGACAAAATCTACTACTATTACTACTAATTTGATTAGACATATTCCACAACACTCGAATCTGATTGGACAGCGTTCTGCTTAATAAATTGTCTTGTTGTTAGATCCTGCTTCATGATCTGATAATTAAAAATACAATTGTAAATAGCAGAAATGTATATACACATACATTATATAATTGATATATACAGTACAGACCAAAAATTTGGACACACCTTCTCATTTAAAGAGTTTTCTTTATTTTTATGACTATGAAAATTGTACAGTCACACTGAAGGCATCAAGGGCTATTCGACCAAGAAGGAGAGTGATTGGGTGCTGCACCAGATGACCTGGCCTCCACAGTCACCGGACCTGAACCCAATCGAGATGGTTTAGGGGTGAGCTGGACCGCAGAGTGAAGGCAAAAGGGCCAACAAGTGCCAAGCATCTCTCAGGGAACTCCTTCAAGTCTGTTGGAAGACCATTTCAGGTGACTACCTCTTGAAGCTCATCAAGAGAATGCCAAGAGTGTGCAAAGCAATAATCAAAGCAAAAGGTGGCTACTTTGAAGAACCTACAATATGACATTTTTCAGTTGTTTCACACTTTTTTGTTATGTATATACAGGGAGTGCAGAATTATTAGGCAAGTTGTATTTTTGAGGATTAATTTTATTTGAGGATTTAATTTGAACAACAACCATGTTCTCAATGAACACAAATACACACACACACACACACACACACACACACACACTAAGAGTGCATTAATGTACGAGTTTACCGAGGTACGAGTCGTCACTCAGTCGATTTTTTGCTTTGTTACACAAGCAATAAATTGAGGTACGAGCTGGAGACACCGCTGCTAGATGACGAAGCGAAGCCAGAAAGCGAAGATTGTGATAAAAATTAAGATAACCAAGGAAGAAACAGTAAAAAATGTAAAGAAGTTTAGGGATACGTAATGTATAGGAGTGATAGTAAAAAAATAGTTTTCCCTCCGCCTCCACTTATCGCATCTACAAGTATCGAGGTTCCACTGTACATAATCAGTTACTGAAAACTTGAAAACAACTTGGAACCGTGTCCGATTAAATAAACTTCCAAGTTAAAGTTCCACCTTTAAGTTAAATTTATGTCATATTGCAGAAGAAAAGTATGTAAAAAAAACTCAATTTGTTCAAACTGACTCTATGCACATTAATCCTTAATTATACACAAATCTATACACACAAATTATTATATTATTAGAAGTATATGTTTCGTTCCTTAATAAATAAACGATTTCTAGCAATGACAATTTGATGTGGTGTAAAAGGGATAAAACTCTTACGGCCAAATTCTGATATTCTTTACACTTTATGAAAAATTGTGTCGTTTGTATAGGATAAGAAAAGGATTTGATTTCTATGTTTAAACATATATTTATTATTTTCCTGCAATAGCACACTTACATTTCCACAGATTTGAAGAAGAAAAAAACAAAACTCTTTTGGTTCATTCGATCTTTTTTTAAGGAAATCGCAGAACAAAAACCTCTCGGACTGGACACTTCTGTTAGCGCTTCATTTACCGAATATTATCATCATCTATAATTATATAAATCTGCAGGAGGCGGTTTTAGCGGTAGTCAGAAGACGGGTTTAAAAAAAAAAGAAAGGAGTGCTGTAGTAGGGGTTCCAAGCTTCTCTTCTCGGAGTTTATCAATGTCACGAGTGGCTCACGTTTCAGCGGTGTGGATCAGTGAGTCAGTAAGTGAAATGCCACTTCTAGATGACAATGCTTGACAGTTTGGCACAAAAAAATAAATAGTTTTTGATGGACAAGGACAACACACCCTCGGCCTATCAATTCGCTCCGGACCTGCACGTTAAAAAACCTACGCAACGAACCAGATTTGAGAGGGAAAAAAAAAAAAACTTATGAGGACAACCGGTACACTTTTAAAAACACACACCATACCCGACTTTGCTTTGTTGTGTTATAAGTGCATGTGTGTTAGGATCCCCCCATCCCCCCCAGACACTGGATCTGAGGTTTTTATTTCACCCACACAAACACGCATTGTGGTATATTTCAGTCGTGTATCTGATGTGGAACGCTTCAATAACATTCAGGGCTGAAACTCTATAAATGCACCATTTCATTACCTGTGTAGATAACGAGGAGTGTGTGCATGTGTGTGAGACTCTCAGCACTGAGCTGATAGGAGTAATCTGCTAGCATGCGGATGCTCGACTGGCGCTCACACTCGCCTTCGCATCGTTCGTATCATCTGCGTTACGCGGTCGTTATGACCAGTTCTGGCCAGTTGAACTGGTGGCAGCGTGCTGTGTGTCTGGACATGGTGGGGAAAAGTGTTGGTGCAGAGTGCAGACTATGTGCTTACTGAACTTTCAATTCCACATTTAGTCACCATTTTCTATTACAACAGCGTCCACTCTTCTGGGCAGATGTTCCACTAGATTTTGGAGTGGTGTTGTGGAGATTTGTGCTCATTCGCCTACAAGGGTGTTAGTAAAGTCAGGTACTGATGTAGGTGAGGTGAGGAGGCCTGGGTTGAATTCAGCGTTCACATTCATCTCAAATGGGTTGTCATGCTTGCGTAGATTAAAGGTTTGGGTCTCCAAGTTAAAGTGAAGGCAAAATTTCATGCTACGTCCTATGCAATTGTGCGCCTCCTAAGTTATAGCTGCATACCACTTTGTTCTGATGGTCTGTATGACAAGTGGGACTCGGTAAGTTTCAGGCACAACGAGATTTCAGCTTCCGGGGTCTTTGCTGGTGTTAGGGCGAGATCTGCTGGGCAAAACGCGTGAAATAACGTGATACTCCGTGCATTTTAATGTCTGGAATAGACCTTTTGAAATTCCATGATATTCCAGAAATGCCATGACCCGTGAGAACCCTGTGAATGTAAATGTAGCTGCGTATGATGAACGCATCTCCCGCCTTGTAAGGTGCCTTAATATTGAGCGGTCGAGGTTAGTTGGTTAGTTGTCTCTGTGTTAGAGAATGTATTTTTGGCTGCGTTTTTGGTGTTTTAAAGCCCAATTTTAGCTTCTTGCTGTTGCCGGACACTGAAACGGAGCGCGTCTGGTTCGTCAATGCGCCTGCTGCCACATACACACATACTGAAAAGTTTATACAATACGAGAGTCAACTGCTCTTTCTTTTTTTTTTTTTGCTAAATGAACTTAAAGATGAAATGAAAAGGAACCAGACTCAAAAAGAAGCAAAATGTCCACAATGAATGTCCTTTCATTATAATGTTCAATTATCGGAGCTTTGACCCAAATACTATTCCTGTCAATTGCAGCCATAAGCCAATGTAGCATACTGTCCTCGACATACACACTCATGATGTTTCAGGCCAACTGATGCCCGTATTATGTCATTCTGATGAATAATATTCCCAGAAAGAATAATAGTTAAAAATGACAGTCTGCTAAATTGAAATCTGGAACCTTTTGCTCTGCCCTCTTCCTGTCCCTCGCTCTGAGAGGACCGTTTCTCTCACCCCTTGTGTCCTGGGCTGGTATTTAGTGCTTCCCTAGTCACCCTCTCTGCTAGCACAATAAACATTAACTAATTCCCTGGTACTGCTTAATGCTTCACAGATATGCAGTGTGTGAGTGTGTGTGCGCGCTTTTTCGGGAAACGTCAGTGTGGTCTGTTTTTTCTCGTGTCTAGGTTTCGAGGTTTCTTGTGATGAGGAGTGCGCTGAAAGTTTGGTGACTAAGGAGTAGAAAAGGAAAAGTCAAAAAGAAAAACACGTAGACACACACTTAATATTTGCCAATGTGTTACTTCAACTAGCTGGCTAATGCTTGCTAATGGCGGCTAAGGACCTTGACGACGTATTGTTGTGCTAATCGACGCGCCGATTTAAGGCAATTTAAAAATAAATAAAAAAAAACCCGTCTGGAGACGTCGCGTGATCGGGTTTGCGCCATGCAGGCCAGGCAGGTGGGTGTGGCTGGGTGTTACTCAGAAAAACCAGGACATGTGACCACACCCAAATGTACATGTTTAGCCCTAGTTAACTGTGACCCGCCCTGGGAGCATGACACGGAAACACCGCGGAGACACGGCCGAGTCTGCAAGCCAGTCTCTCTCCTGCTCTCTGGGGAGCGATTCGCATTCCGCACCCTCCCTTCCACCGCCTCAATTAGTAATGGCCTATCGTAACTCATCCATTACACACACACACACACACACACACACACCACACACACACACACACACACACACACACACACATTATGCTGTCCCAAAATTTTCAGCAACAACCAAATTCTTGCTTTTATAGAAGCACAAAGTCCAGCACAAAGATTTCAGATCCACTAAATCAGCACTAACATTAGGAGATGGGGAATATCAGGCACCGAGTGAACAGCCTGTTCTCAAAGTTGGCGTGTTGAAAGAAGAAAAAATGGGCAAGTGTGTAAATGACTTTAAAGTGTAATGGATGAGTGGAACAGAGCCTCTCAGAAACATCAGGTTTCTTGTGTGTTCCTTGAAGGGTTGTAAACTTCGATATGGGGCAGAATTCGAAAATGAAATTTGTTGTGCATGAACGCCGCAATCGATCAGTTGGGCTGCTGAATTTACGGGTTACGCGACTGGAAAGACGACACGGCCGCTTGATAATGGCGGACTGCACAGGGTCAACCAGCAGCAGGAGACAAAAACATACTGGTGTCACGAATGAAGGCGAAACATCAGCAGGGTGAGCAAATATTTATATAATGAATTCATCCTCATCGTGTAAAAACGGTTTAGTTTAAATGAAATGCTATTGCGTAAACTGTGTGTTTGTAACTTCGGGACAGTCGCATTCGATCTGTCCTGTCGGGACTCGCGGACATCGGGTTGCGTAATCGTGATGGATTCGATTAAACCGGTGCGAACAAACACTACATCTATAAGCAGCAAATAACAGCAGCAGGAAATGATAACGTTTTAGTCACTGTTGCGGTTTCCTGCGAATGATTATGCATTTGTACACCGATGCATATTTTTGCGTTTCTCCACTCTGTTCTCTTTTTATAGCATTTGTCTACAACAGTTAACTTGTGTTTTCAAACATGATTTACTGCGGCTTTACCACGTTCAAATGCTCGCTTTTGTTGTTTGTATATATTTTATTTATGCATGTATCATTTAATTATAAAATTTATTTTATATGCTTATATCGTTGCTTTAAAAATATAAATTTTTTGTTGCAATTATCAATAAAACAAATGCAAATTTTATGACTTTTTTCTTCTTTACAGAAAAGCCCAGCATGAGTGAATTTGCTCAAAGGAGAAATCCACTATAAGCTTTAAAATAAAAAAATAAAATAAAAAGATAGATAAACTTATTTTTAATAATTAAAATAATTATTAATAAATGAAGGTCGGTCGATTCAAAAGAAAAATCTCAAGAACTTTAAAATTATCGACAAGTGTAGTCTTCAAAACTATCAAACGCTATAATGGATCAGGTTGTCATGAGGACTGTCCCAGAAAAAAAAAACACCAAGAGCTACCTCTGCTGCAGAGGATACATTTATGAGAATTACCAGCCTCAAAAACCTCAGTAAATAAACACTTCTCAGAGTTCAAGTGGCAGACATATTTCAACATCCACTGTTTAGAGGAGACGGCATGAGTTCAGACTTCATGGGTGAACTGCAGCCAAGAAACCATTACTTTTGGAAGAACACCAAGTAATGACTGGTACTGTATATACATACACACATCTATATATCTATATCTATCTATCTATCTATCTATATCTATATATATATATATATCTCACTTGATATTTATTCATTTATTTATCAGAAGCTTTCAAAAAGTATATAGAACCTAATTTTACAAACACTGAACTATATCTATATAAAATCCAAGTATATATAAGTATAATATATATAATTAACATTAAGAGTACCTATAGTATCTAGTATATTACACATTCATACATAATTTACATTTTGTATTTGCATGGTGTGTGTGTGTGTGTGTGTGTGTGTGTGTAAGAGAATGTGAATGAGTGAAAGGGCGCCATAGACAGATACACACGCAGACACACAAACATGCACACAAAAGGTGCATCAAGAATTCATGGAAGCATGAATGCATCTGTGGTGTCAAAGATGTGCAGATATCATACAATAAAATGTCACGCCATCAGCCTCTGTGTTTGTACGAATAAAATACAGACAGAGACAAAAGCGCAAAAGAGACAAGTAACACAAACGAACTGGGAGGGTGCAGCGCGTACGCTCTCGACAAACTGAAAAGGCTTCATATGGGACCGGGATTAATTAAAGTCGTCTCAGAAGTGGGCCATTTTTATTCCTGAGAACTGATGTTGGCGGCTTGCTCTGCAGAAACAGTACAGTGTGTAGAAATGATTCACGCAACACCTCATACACACACTGTGCCTCCTAAAAACACACTTTCGTGGGCTGTGAGTTTTTTTTAATCAAGTTGCATAGCTCTAATTGAAGCCACAATAAAGAATTCATAACAAAACAGCCATACACACAACTAGTAACACAAACTGCCACGGTATCAACACACACCAGAAGAAAAAGAGGTTGACAACGACACCAAAAGTGTGTGTGACGGGGAGATGCTCTAATTAACCAGTGCAACATTGCCATCTAGAGGAAGTGAGACGCCAAGTCGGTTCAGTTACACACTGCTACTAAATTTCACACTTATTTCAGTTGGACATAAAACTGAAATATAGCCAATAAAAACTAATTTGATTAATTATTAAGATGCTTTAACAAGCTTAAAAAACAACAACTGGAAATGCAAAGCAAAGATGAAAATGAATACAATTCAATAAAGCGTCACCTACCAAAAAAAGAATCGAAATAATAACAGTTAAAACAGACTTAATTCTTTAAAAACATATTATAAATCATAAAAAAATTAAACAGCAATGAATCAAAGTGTCCCGCACAGAACAAGACAACAGTGAGCGCTTTGATGCAACTGTAAAAAAAAAAAAAACGCACCCTCCTCTTTTGTAATTACACTCTCCCGTCTCCTTTTATTTGTTTTTCTCTCCGGCCGCTTCAGAGTTCAAACATGTGGCGGAAGAGAAGAACCTTGTGACTTCCAGCTTAAAGGAAGTGGGAAAGAAGCAAGAGAGTGAATCCGGAGAGACGACAGGAGAGATGACAGAAAAGACAAAAAAAAAAAACACACATTCAGCAAAATGATCATAGAGAAAGAAATAAAACCTGAAACGATTGTGATTGAGTTCGCTTTAAGACACTTTACTCAGGTATGTTATGACACAGACTCTCACACACACACGCACACACACAAACACACTCTGTGTGTTCCAACTGGAGTTCTACTTTTGTAATAAACATTCTCATGAAAATATAATAGTGAAAAACTAACTGCAGAAAAAAAACATTAAGTTGGAGTGGTAGAAAACACACACACACACACACACACACACACACACACACACACACACACACACACACACACACACACACAGTAACACTGTTTCATTAAAGTTCCCAAACCAAATCTGGGAATAAAGCCTGAATTAGACCAGTCCTGTCCAACACTCCAAGCCATTACTCCAGTCAATCACTCTAGGCCAGTACTCTACTTGTCCAGACCATTACTCCAGCCCAGTTCTTCAGGCCATTATTCCAGTTGTCCAGGCCATTATTCCAGGCCAGTAATCCAGACCATTACTCCAGGCATCCCGACCATTACTCCAGGCGTCCCGGCCATTACTCCAGGATGCAAATTCAGCAATTTAGGATGAGATGCTGAACAAGTTTAAACATTTGAATCTTAATGTATTAAGCTTGAACACTTTCTTTTTATTCTGAAGCGTATAAACAACAGCTTGTGTTTAATGTATCTCTTTAAGGGAGAGCCTATAAACATTCCCCAAGCCAGTGAACTCAGACCCATTGTAGCCTCAGATTCCTGTAATAGTCTGAACCCAGAAGGGATCATCTGCTCTTGTAGATGGAGATGTTTGGAGATGCTTTAAATCTTTAGTTTGCCTCCTTTTGTTGAAACGCCTTGGAGCTGCTGGTTTCAACGCGACCACTGAAACGGTTGCGGCAAAATCATTCTACGAGATCAGCAATTTCTCAAACACGTATCGGCACGGCGTGCTTAAGGTTACTATCAGATGCATCTTGATTCTGAATGGCTGGCAAGATCGTTATTAAAAAGAGCATGTAATCCTATTTAAATGGACAATAAATGGTGTGTGTAGCTTTAGATTTGGGTTGTGTACAGAAGCAAGAAGATGAGTATGGCAAAAAAATGGAAGAAACCTGGTAGTCAAAAGTAGCTGTGTTTGCCACACACACACACACACACACAGCGCGGCAGGCGTTTTGAGTTAGTGCGGGCAGGACTGCCCTCTCTACAGGATTGATCCGGGGGTCAAATGACCCCTCTACTGAGCCACACACTGGGGTTTTCTCTGCCTCCCCACACACACACACACTCTATGCAGTACCTGGCTCAGTACAGCAGGGAGTCATCCCAGACCTGTCAATCATAACGGAGCAAAGATCCAACCCTTTTTCCGTTCCTCTTTCCACACACACCACGCATCCATATACAGACTACAGACAGAGGGAAAGTAAACGGTTGTGACAGGGGGCATTAGGGTTGTACCGAGCCATCTATCATACAGCCTGGACAGAGTAACATAAGAACGGATTCTTCCTCCTCGACACACAAACCTCAAACCGAGGGGAAAAAAAAAAGCAAGGAAGAGAAATAGAGAGGACCGAAATGTGGGATCCAATAAAAATCAGTACCACGTTTCACACGTTCAGAATAGAAAAACACTTGATGTGGATGTATGGGAATGAAAAGGCCTCGTGATAATCTGCGTTTATTTTGCTCGGATTCACAAAGTGGAGGAAGAGGATTTGAGGAAAAGTGGTGGCACGGCATCGGAGGTTTTCCAGATTCGAACACCAAGAACTGATCAGATCTAGAGGTTGGACAAATTATTAAATGAACAAACGTGGCCACTATAAGCTCCAATGTGCTACTCATTCAGTACAGTACAGAGGAATCAGCAGTACTATAAACAGTTTCTTTGGACTTTTCACTACACGAGATGGCATCCAAAAGTTTCGAGACCAGCTCTGTTTACAAAAAACGTTAATTCATCCACGTTTTACACGATTCCGGTGAGAAACTCGAGAGCGCACTGACAGTCGGAATAGCACCAGTTGCACAGCTCGCGATGTACGCAGGACGATCTCGACACACTGACTTATGACGGTCGGTGCTTCCTATGACACTGCGCGCAGCCTTGTGCTGCCATCTGTTGGTGTGTTACAAAACTAGTCTCGAAACATTTTGATACCGCCAGTGCGTTCTATTCCACGTACAGTCCCTATTTGCTCTTATAATAGCCTCCACTCTTCGGGGAAGATGTTCCACTAGATTTTGGAGCGCGTTTGTGGAGATCTGTGTTCATTCTACAAGAACAAGGGTGGTAGTGAAGTCAGGTACTGTTGGAGGTGAGGAGGCCTGGGGTGCATTTTAAATTAATCCCAAAAGGTGTTCAATGGGGTTGAGGTCAATGTTCTACAGCAGGCTGCTCGAGATCAAAACCTGGAAAGCATAATCTTCGTGAAGCTGGCTTTGTGGCACCAACAGTTCAAGTGCAGAAAAGATTCAAAGTCACCACATCCACTGTACAAATGAGTGCCTCAAACTTTTTAAAGTGGAAAAACAGATGGCTGGAAAAGTATCCTGTAGGTGTCCTGATACTTGTCCATAGAGTAAAAGTTTTGACCCTGTTCTCCTCGAGGTTGGATGTTCTGAATTGTTGTATCGTTCCGGTCATTTTCAAAACGATCTCCGATGACCTCTGAACATCTCATCATTACACCTTCATGTATTGCGCTGGTGTGACACGCCCGGCTGATTGAATAATTGCGTGGATGCAGGTGATAAGGTGGCGGGTGAGCGTATGGATCGGATGAATATTGTAAGACGGCGATAGTTGTTAGCGTCTCAACTTGCCTTGTGTAGGTTTCTCTCATTCTCACTCTCTTCCCCTCGATGTCGATATCGGGTTGTGCGCAGTTTCTCCTCGGAAGAGGCTGTGGCTCGGATTTATTTGATGGCATTTTAATTTGCTTTCTGATTTGATCTGGGTGAGCAAAGTGGCGCGTTTAGGGAGCAGTACTGTATTTCACGGCAGCCTCGTGGACTCAAAGAGACAAATGGACACGAGTGACAAACAGAGAGAGGACAGAGAGAGAGAGAGAGAGAGATGCGCACTCATCCATCGATCTCTATCCTTTCTGTTCGCATCTTATCTGCAGGTCTAAGCGAGCTGAGCAAGTTTAAACGATTCTGACCTTGTCCGACATAAATAGTCAGAAAAGTACAAAGCGCAGATAGCTTCTCTCTCGCTCTCGCTCTCTCTCTCGCGCTCTCTCTCTCTCTCTGTGGGAAGAGGAAGGGAAATACATTGAGATAAGAGAGAGGTAGAGAGATAATACTGGAGTTACTACATCAGCTACAGTGTCACACTGCACAGTAGCTGGCCTGGGAAAACACTGAAGGAGCACAGGTCTCCGAGCGTCAGGGTGCGAGTGTGTGTAATGAGAATTATACTTAGAAGATGAAGCTCTTTTCATCAGGGCCGATTCTCCTGGCTGAGGGAGGGCGCACTCGCCAATCGGAAACGGGCCTTCGGGTCTATTACCTGCCTGAAGAAGACGTGATGTTCCTTCCGTCGCGCGGAAGAAAAGGAGAACAGAAGGGCGCCTTTAATATTCATCCTTTTCTCTTTTCAGAGTGTCACGCCTGTACCTGACATTGTCGCCGCGGCGGGGGGAAAACGGTGCAAATCTCTTCACGCATTGTCAGCTGTTCCTCTAATCATTTTACGCCCTTGTGAGGCTTTCAAAAGAGGCCTGATAACGAGGCGGCTCGAATGTAGAGACTGCGCTCAGTTTGGAACTTAACAGAGGCTGGGTGCGCATACACTCGCTCGCACTCTCTCTCTCACTCACACACACACACACACACACACACACACAGGGGTATAAATCAGCATGATGGCGGCAAGGAAATGCATCATGATTAAACTTTGATGTCTCTCTGGATGAGGCCGGTCCTGACAGAAATACTAACAAACTCATATTCAAACATGAATAAATGGAAAGTCCGTCTATATATACGGCTGTAACGATTCACATTTCAATGCATCGCCAACAATACGATACATTACAGGTACATATGGAGCAGCTACTGATGAGCTTCACCCCTGTAATGATGCACCGCGATCCGATTTCGACACAATACGTTGCAGGGGGAAAAAAAAATATGATGCCGTGTGATTTAATATGGTGCTGATAGTTTCCTATAATGAAGATTTTCGGTATAAAAATGAAGATTTCTATTAAAACGTTTATCCTACTCTATTGTACTGTTTTGTATGGAGATTGTGTCGGCGCTTTTCAAAAGTCAAAACGTTTTCCTCCACAAGAAAATCTTCATGACAGAAGTTTGTTAAGTTTGACTTCATTTCATTGTACCCTGTGCAATGACAGATAGATAAAGAAATATCTATCTATCCACCTATCCATCGTTCTTATGGGCCTTTCTTCCACGAGACAGACTGTGTGCGTTTGTTTAGGTCTTAATGCCATGAGAAGAATAAAAGGGGTTGGTGATGGACAGACTTAACCCTGTTACATCATTAAATGTAACCAGAAAAAGTTAAAAAGCGTTTAAAATGGAAACACACCACAAACGTTTGCAGACACCTGACCATAAGGTTTGTATGTGCTTTTTGAACATCTCATTCTGCATTTAGTGCTTATTTGTTCTTATAATAACCCCCACTCTTCTGGGAAGATGTTTCCACTAGATTTTGGAGGGTGCTGATAGAGATTTCGGCTTAATGGCATTAGTTAACTCAGATTCTGATGTAGGTGAGGTGAGGAGGCCTGGTGTGCTCTCAGTGTTCCAATTCATTCCAAAGGTGTTTAATAAGGGTTGAAGTCAGAGTTCTGTAGCAGGCCGCTCTATCCAGCGCGTGTAAAGCAGATCTTCATGGAGCAGCTTTGCGCACAGGGGGCGTCATCATGCTGGAACGGGTTTTGGTCTCCTAGTTTAAAAGGGGAAGTGTAATGTTTCCACATCCAAAGACAATTCTGGTGGTAACAGTTTGGGGAAGAAAAAAAAAAAGTCGTGTCCCAATACTTTTGAGCATTGTGTATGACGAAATGAAGTAAATTGTTGCGGACGCTTTCAACTAATGCTTCTGTAAAAGAGCATAAAACATGTTTGCTAATATTTGCTTAAAAAAAAAACATTTGTGCTAAAGTATAGGAGAATCATTAGGTGTCTTATGGCACAAATAACATGTTCTGAACGTCCAGAATGTCCACGGAGTCATGATTTGAATAAACGTATTATTTTCACTGAACTCCTCAGACCTCAGTCTCCTTCGTTCAGCTGTTTTGTGACAGTAAACGCTGGATTACATTTCTACCAAAGCAAATGACAATAACAATAAAGGTTAAGACAACAAGGTTAGCACATATCTATCTCTCTCTCTCTCTCTCTCTCTCACAGGACTGGTTATAAGTTTGCTTTAACCTCAATAGCTCTAATAAGTCAAAGAGGAGTCCCAATCTTGCATCGCAGCACTACACCCAGCCGAGCGAACTCTTCTCTCCTAATCATCTAGTGCCTCTCGCTCGGGCTCTTTCTGCATAGAGCGGCTCTTTATCACTCGGCGTGATCGCTGGTAATTTCAGTGTACAGATGCAATCGCTCGCACTCGCTCCGCTATCCTTCCTTCCCTCCGGAGCGAACGACAATAAGCTTCAGCACAATAGACAAACAAGCGCCCGCAGACTGAAACCCGGCTTCTGCTCTGCTCTCTCACTTTGTCACGACACTGAAGATTGTCGGAAGAGTTCACCAGCTGCTCTATCTCATCTGCTCCATCTCCTTCTGGTATCATCTGTACTTTTATTACTTTGGTTCATAACCAAGATCGTTTTTCAATAACATTACAAACATGTTTTATTTCTCTTGTACTGCATGTGTTCCTACAGAATGCCATTTTATGAGCTTGACTTGTTACGGAGAAGCCAGAAGATTTCCGCGCTGTTTCGGGATGTTCATCTTCAAACCCGAGGCCGATGCCAACGATACGTTGCATTAAAAAGATACACATGAAGCAGCTACCAATGCCATGTTACGATGCACCGCGATCCGAATTCAACACGATGCGATTCGATGCAATACAATGGTAAAAATACCATGCGTTACAATTCAATATGGTACTGATGTTTCCTTTTCTTTCTTTTGTTCAGACAGACAGCAAGTCATAAACTTACTTAAGCGCCTTCTGACTTCTAACACACGGGTCCTTCACAAACAAGCCTCTAAAAAATAATATAAAAATAAAAAAAGGAAGAAAAGATTTAATAAAAACCTGTTCAGTCTTCAGGAAGATGCAGCTCTACCTCTGCCATGTTAATCTGTATTCTACATGACTCTCAGGACACGCCTCTGTCTCCGTAGTGTTGAGTAATCCTCGATAGCAATGTTAAGGTTTAATCTTGGCATTATAACAAACAAACAAAAAAAAGCAATAAAAAGTGAAAAGCAGTGCTGATAATGATCGATGCAGTGCGGCAAATATTTTACAAACGTTCTTCAAACTCTTACAAAATCATGTACTGTGCTACAATCATGTACTGTAAAAGACTGTAGAAAGAACAATACTTATAATCTTACCCTCCAGTACTCATGTTAGTTCTCACTCTCAAGTGTTCTGTATTGTTTAAAGACTATAATCACAGTCTTGATGTCACCCAAATGAGGATGAGGTTCCCCTTTTAAGTCTGGTTCCTCTCAAGGTTTCTTCCTCATAACATCTAAGGGAGTTTTTGGCTGCTCATCAGGGATAAATACACATCGTTCATCTTCACTCTTAAATTCTGTAAAGCTGCTCTGAGACAATGTCTGTTGTGATCAGAAATAAACTATAGAAATAAACGTACACTCGGCATAAATGTTCATGTCCGTATAACTTTGTATAATTTACACCCTGGACGAAGAATTAATGTCAATATGACGTGATCGATTTCAAGTCTTTTTACTTGGGTGGATTTTCCCTCCTGTTTCGCAGCATTACTTACAAGCGTCTTGACTGCACGAGTGATAAACGAGGCCTGCGCGGTGCTCACGGTTCCATGTCTGAAACGGAATCTCGTGCCAGCGTGTGGCTTTCTGCCAATCTGACTGAAATCAAGCCGAGCGCGTGTGTAATTCTGTACACTCGTCTCTGCCACGGAGGATCACCGTGACGTACTGCGGTTCGCGGCTAACGCAGAGGGACCTACTCGGGCGAGGTACGGAAAAGAAGACCAAAGTCAAATGGGTGACCCGTGCGGATGAGGATCCTGGGCTTTTCTTTGCTACTGTAACAATACGCTCTGCTCTCAGCTCAATTTTCTGAAATTTGAATGTAATTATATATACATTTTTCTTTTTTTTTTTTTTAAGTAATTAATGTGTAATTAAATGTGTATGTATGTATGTGTGTATGTCTATTATATATATTATATATACATACACTTTTTAATTATTATTATTTTATGAAAATCTTCCTCATGAACAGATTAATTCTCCCTCCACTGTGCAATAACAATATCTGCAATACCACTTGTTTATTTTGTGTGTGTGTGGGGGGGGGGGGGGGGGGGGGGGTTAAGTGCAAGCGCTCCTGTAACTAAAACAAATCCCTTGTAAGTGCGATCATTTATCACTGCTTTAAAATAAATAACTAGTGAAAAGCTCTCGTTAACCTTTATAACTTCGTTACCAGAAAACGTGTTCCACACTGCGCTCTAGAGATATTGGTCACTGTGGAAGGCAGTTGATTCCTCTGTAATAAAGCAGAACTCTTAAAAGAAACAGTCACATCTCTCTGGAGTTAAACTCTAAAGCATGTGCAGATAAGGACCTCTAGTGTTCCAACAATGCAACTGCATTATGTTCAAAATTACCTGATCGCGTCACCCTTTAATCGGAATTCATTTCCCATGTTGTTAAGGTTTGCTCTGGGCTTTCTGGTTTTCTTAGACATAGCACAGTTACGGAAGTACGAATTTAAATAAGGAACTTTCAGGTATCTGGGAAATACATTTCGAGATAAGGACACTATGCATCAGCGTGTAATAACAGGAAAAAAAAGCAGCTTAGTGGCCAGGGAGGAAATAAAAAGGCTCAATCAGAAGCAAGAGAAAAAACCCAGATCACTCCAGATTTTTTAAAAGCATCACGTTCGCACTTTCCTGTGCATCCGGAAGTAAATTCACGGACTTCCTTTGCCTCCTCGAACCCTATCGGTGCCACACCAATCACCTGACCCTGCTCGATACCTTTAACCGTGAATGCTCACCGACGAGGCCGGGGATCGGCGAGAATCCGGTGACGCGCCACGCATCACGGTACAGGGGTTTGCGATACGATGTTGCGATACTGTGAGCGAGGTGATCGCTGCTAAAGCTTCCCGCAGAAGTTATAATATATGGTTAGTATCCCCATAATAGTTTTTTACAGCAGCATCTACAGGAAACAGGTGGATATTAACACTAACCTTAGTGTCACTGTAGAAGATCAGAGATTAGAAAACTGATCGGTCAGGACATAAAGTCAAAACCAAACAACCGCCATGAATCTTGATTCTTTAATGAATCTTTTATTTATATATATATATATATATATATAAAATTCTAGATGCTGGGGCGTATCCTTTTTTTTTCCTTCTTTTCTTTACACACTTTATCAGCAGTTTTATTATTCATGTGCAGTTAATCAAATGCTTTATGATTAACAGTTTATAAACGATACTTTATGGTTCTGTTTTTCTTCCCCCCCCCCCCCCCCCCCCCCCTTCCTTCAAATCTAACTGTTTTTTTGTTTTGTTTTAAATAGCAAGAAGATTAAAAAAAGGGAAGTACATGGCCAGGATGATTTGTTTTTGTATGAAATCTATATAATTGGATAAACGCTACAAAAGGCCTGAAACTGAAGTGAAGGACGTTTGTGGTTAAACAACTGCAGCCGTTTCGGAGTAACACTCGAGTACTGAAGTGCACTTGCTTTGTGAGAGAGCGAGAAAAAAAAGGGAGGGGAGAGAGAGAGAGTGTGAGTAAGGCCCCCAGCTGAGCGCTGGCTCCAAGCCCAGTTAGGCCTCCTGCCCTGGCTGGATTCACACACACGCCTTTCTACTACCTAGGCTTTTTGCCATCCGGGCCGGACCCCCAGCTAACACACACACACACAGTCCACTTCCTGGCTGACCTAAAACAACCCCGATCATGTCTGCCTCTCCACCACCCGCTGACACTGCCTCTGTGTGTGTGTGTGTGTGCGCACGCCAGACACTGGGACAGGAGCCAGACAGGAAGTGTAAGAGGATGTCGGCAGGTGAGACGGAGGGAAAAGGGATGAAGGTTTGAACATAGGAGAGCGTGTGAGGCAGACAGATTCACTATTTTTTGGCCTGAGAAAACACACACGTCCTGCTAGATCCTACTGGTCTAACAAAGAGTCACGAGCGCATATAATTGACAGGGTCCAGGGCAGGCCGTGATCTAAAACATGATTAATTGTGTGGAACAGCCAATTCGCTACCCACATGTAACTTCAACTACCTGTAAAACAGCTTTGTGTGATCTGGTGGAAAAGAAAGGCACTGCATTACATAATAGAGTTTATATCGTAACTGATTGATATACTGTAAAAACAGACTCAAATTTTGATATGGCACTGGTCCGAAACACAGTGCTGCCCCAGATAACAGAAGGAAAACAGCATTAGATACTGTAACCAATGGCAACAATAAAAGAAAAAAAAAACAACAACAATAGCATTTTACTAATGAAAGCTATGACAATAACTAAAGTTCGATCATTTCTAAAGCATCTCAGTCTCAGCAACAGCTGCCACTCGTGTTCAGTATTAATCAAAATAAACACATTGGTGTATGCTATTTTTAATTGAAAAAAAAAGGATCAATCATTTCCATGTGAATATGTAACCACTAGAGGGCGACATTTGTTTAATAGTTTGTTATTGCCTTTAAAATAAAAAAATAAAAAAAAATCTAAATTGATCTAAAAAAAATTTATTCAAGAAGCTGATAAGTTCAGCTCTCGGTTACTGATCGGAAGGTTCAAGCAAAGTATCACCAAGCTGCCACTCTTGGGCCCTTGAGCAAGGCCCTTAACCCTTTATCATGGCAGACCCTGTAGTCTGACCCCAGCTTCCAAATGTGAAGTAAGAATATCACTGTGCTGTAAAGTAGTGTGAGGGGTATACAATCAATGGTGAACAGTGTAATTTGTTAAGTAGCTTTTTTCACGTATCTGTTCTTTACAGTATTAAAGTATTTCCATTTCGGGAAACTTTTACTCAAACTTCACTTCATTTCAAAGTCAAACTTTGAACTTCTTACCCAACTACATTTTGTGAAATCAATCGTTCCTTTTTATTTATGAGTGGATAAAAGCGTAACCGGTCAAACACGAAGCAAACCACCAACCAGGGTCGAGTGCGAGCTGCGTTAGGAAATTGTTTCGATTGCTGCTTGGTGGTTTCTACTTATCATCATCATACGGTTTATTCATCAACAGCAAGCAGAACATTTTGAGAAGAATAAATAATGGAAGAAACTCCTCTAACTTGCCACAACACCTGTGGCCTTGTTTACATGATTTGTTTTTGAAGTAAAAGAGTTTTTTTGTGATCATTTCAATACATATCAAGGTCAATAAATCAAATCAATAAATGATCATCATTCTATTAATAGATCTGTGTGCTACGAGAAACAGGGTCTTTTGAATACTTAAGTATATTGAAGGCAAATACCTTTGTTCTTTTCCTTAAGTGAAAGTTTAAAAAGAAACTGTTACTGGAGTCATTTTACTTACTGTATCTCTACTTTATCTCAACTACATGGTTTGTGTCCTTCATCCGGGACACTGGTAAAAAGCACCTTTACCTTTATATATGTATTATTTACCAGTTCACTGAATTTGCTCTATATTACAATAAACACTATATAAAGACTTAGACGCTGTAACACACACTTCTCTTCTCGATATATAGAGCATCTCTATATATGCAGTGTGTTCAGGAAGTGTTCACAGCGCTGCACTTTCTCCATATTATCGTTATTCCAAAATGGTTCAATTCCTTATTCTCCTCAAAACAATATCCCATAATGACAACATGAAAAGTTTGGTTGAAATCTTTGCAAATTTATAAAAAAACAATCAAATAAAAAAACAAAAAAAAGTTAATAAATGAATAAAATCGTGTACATAAATATTTACAGCCTTTGCCATGAAACTCAAAATTGAGCTCAGGTGCATCCTGTTTCCACTGATCATCCTTGAGATGTTTCTACAACTTGATTGGACTACACCTGTGGTAAATTCAGTTGATAGGACATGAGGTCCAACAGTAAACAGTGCATGTCAGAACAAAAACCAAGCCACGAAGTCTAAGACATTGTCAATAGACCTCTGAGACAGAATTGTATCGAGACACAGATCTGGGGAAGGGTTCAGAAAACTTTCTGCAGCATTGAAGGGCCCAATGAGTACAGTGGCCTCCATCATCCGTAAATGGAAGAAGTTTGTAACCACTAGAACTCTTCCTGAACCAAACTTGGCAATCGGGGGAGAAGGGTCTTAGTCAGGGAGGTGACCAAGAACCCGATGGTGACTCTGAAAGAGCTCCAGCGTTTCACTGTGGAGAGAGTAGAACCTTCCAGAAGAATAATCATTTCTTCAGCACTATACCAATCAGGCCTGTATGATACAGTGGCCAGACACAAGCCACTTCTCAGTGAAAGGCACATGACAGACCACCTGGAGGTGGCACATAAAGGAATCTCAGACCATGAGAAACAGAGATTGAACTCTTTGGCCTGAATGTCAAGCGTCATGTCTGGAGGAAACCAGGCACCGCTCATCACCTGGCCAATACCATCCCTACAGTGAAGCATGGTGGTGGCAACATCATGCTGTGGGGATGTTTTTGAGTAGCAGGAACTGGAAAACTAGTCAGGGTCGAGGGAAAGATAAATACATCAATTTACTGAGACACCCTTGATGAAAACCTGCTGCAGAGCGCTCTGGACCTCATAACAGGACAACAATCCTAAACACACAGCCAAGATAAAGTAGTGGCTTCTGGACGGCTCTTTTAATGTCGTTGAGTGGCCCAGCCAGAGCACAGACTTGAACCTGACTGTAGAGATCATCAGGTTGAGATGCTCCTCGTTCAACCTGATGGAGCTTGAACAGTTCTGCAAAGAAGAATGGGAGACACTGCCCAAAAATAGGTGTGCTAACTTGTAGTCACATTTAAAAAGACTTGAGACTGTAATTGGTGCCAAAGGCGCTTTAGCAAAGTATTAGTCAAAGGCTGTGAATACTTATGTAAAAAAATAAATAAATAAATAAATAAAATCACATGTACATATATAAATTTGCAAAAATTTCACACTTTTCTGTCATTTTAGGGTGTTTCTAGAATTTAGAGATTAATAATGAATTTAAATCTATTTTTGAATAAAGCTGTTACATCACAAAATGTGAAAAAAGGACTGTGGATCAGTCGTGTGTTGAAATCTAAAATCTATAAAATGACGTTTCTACTACATGCACACACTTTAGATTTCATTGAACATGCGGAACATCTCTCTGTATTGTGTACCTTGGTGTAGCGGGGCGAGGGGAGGGAGGTATTCTGGGATGTAGTCCCTCTTGTCCCCACGCAGGGCATTGCGGACGTCTGTGTCAAAGCTGGAGGTGGGGAACTGCAACACGCAGCTCTTGCTGATGGGGAACTGAGGGATAGAATGGAAAAACCCCACAGGCTCCAGGTTGTTGATGTAGTCTTCCAGCTCTGCTACACTCACCCCCATCAGACCAAAGGCCTGCTCAAGGTCAATCAGTCCAGGGTCTGTGCGGCCGTCTGCAGAAAAAATAAAATAAATAAAGCATGGATGCGGGCCTGCATGTAGAACCTTCTGCAATTCAAGGAGTGCCTACAGCGATGCATAAACATCCTAAAGCAATGCCTCATCATTATACTATAATACCTGAAAAACCTACAGCAACATCTGAAGATCCAACAACAACAGAAAAACCTAAAGTGACACCCAAGAAACCTACAGTGGTATCTGAAAAACAGCGTGAAGCCCAAAAGCCTTATTGCAACCTGAAATTATGCCTGAAGAACCTAAAACGATAACCGAGGAACCCACTGCAATGCCTAAAGAACCCACAGCATCCTGGAGAGGTAGGAAAGCCTGCAGTGACCTGTCGTTAGTGATGCCTGGAGAACCTGTAATGATGCCTGAAAAGCCTACAGATAAAGAATTCAGGAACCCAGGAAAAAATTAATCGAGGTTTCGCTGAACAAAAGCGGCATCTCAGTGTGACAGAGGGCTGATAAAATAATAATAATAACAATAATAATACGAGTATACATACAAGCAAATTGATATGCAATGTGATATAATGTAAATATGTAATCAAAATTCCATTACAACTGCTAATAAATCAGTGAATATTCTGAGAAATTGCTGATTGACAGCTGTCCAGTGCAAGTTCAGCCTGAGGTTGTATAAACCTGCTGATGCACTGAACACTGAAAAACCTCCGAAATAACATCTGATCACTAACAGGCAAGTCGGATGATGTTTCTGCAGAGGAAAGACATGTAGAACCACAATTCCTCCTTGATAATCATCATTGATTTGTGTTGTGAGAAATCAGTCCAGATGATTTTCTGTGTAAATCGGTAAAAGATGGTGATTACTGCCTCTAGATCTTTCCTTCGAGGCTCATATGGATAACATTACCAGCATAGCCTTCCTTCATCTCAATAACAAAATATGATGTTACAGGATGCAGGAAAACTACTGCATGGGTTTGTTACATCTGGATTAGATTGTTTTCTGTCTGAATGTACTTGTAAGCAATTTTGGTATTTAAGTTAATTTGCCTTCGTGCTTCGTTTAGTCCATTTACCTACATTTTAATTCAATTCAATTTAACAAATGAGCACTGTGTTTCCCACGGACCATTATTACTGACGCACCACCTGCTAAACTCTGTAGAAGCGCGCTGCACAGGGAACACAGAAGACGCTGCAGAATGAAAATAAATGGAGGAAATGATGCAAAAGGAACAGGAGAAGATTTAAGCCAAAGAAAACGACAGAAAGTTTCCAAAGTTTGGAATCATTTCAAACTGAAACAAAGAAAACGCTGTACAGTGCGGTTTGAATCCATTTGAAATTGATTTTTATATTTTATATACGGTGCGTATAAAAAGTCCCTCCGCAGTGGCGACTGTTTTGCAAATTCTGCTCTAAAGCGGGCAGAGAAATCAGCAAAACTAAATTCAGCACCGGAACGAATCATAAAAAAAAATTAAAAAGAGACAGTAAAAAAACAACACGGCGATAGTCAAAAAAAAATACAAATGTTCGTGATCACATACATGTTAAAAGTGCGCCACAAAAAACACAAAAAGCTATAAATTTACTACAACACCGCCTATATGATCGCTTAAGTTCCCAGGCCATGCTGTGAAATGATGGCAGATGTACACACGATAGAATAACTGGAAGTCAGTGTTTACAATTTTTTAAAGTTCATTTTTGTGTGGCTTTTAAAAATATTATTTGGCACATATTTTTTTTTTCCTCATAGGAGCCAATGGCTTTTTTATTACGTTTTTTTTGTCTGAAGATCTGTCTAGGATAAAAACTTTTATTTAGTCAACTTTGATCTGGAGGGATCGTGGTTATAATGTGTTTTGTGATTCTATTGATTGTAGATTATTTCATTTTTAGTGTGCAAAACTTTCTGCCACTACAGAGGTGGTGACGCTGCACGACAGACTACAACAAAGTCTAAATTGCTCGAGATAAAGTCGGAATTAGGCTTTTAAACTTGAGTTGTCAGTTTTTCAACAATAATGGCTGTATGTTGAGTAATTTTCAGAGGACAGTAAATCTGTACTGCTATACAAGCTACACATTGGCTACTAAAATATATCCACGTTTCATTTCTATAGTTTTGTCCCTTATACTACAATGGTTATTCAAATGTGAGGGGTGTACTCACTTTTGTAAGACACTGTATGCGTGTGTGAGAAATGATCATGTTTGTGTGTGTGTGTGTGTGTGTGTGTGAGAGAGAGAGAGAGAGAGAGAGAGAAAGAGAGGGAGAAAGAGAGAGTAATCAGCACAAATGTGTGTGTTCTACTGAGAAATCTTCATGGACTTGTATCTGTGTGTGAAATCATCATAGGTGTGTTTGTGTGTAAGAAAGTGAAGTCATCCTTGTGTGTTCTCATAAAAAAAAACATCATTGAGAGGGGTGGGTGGGGGTGTGTGCGTGGGAGAGAGAGAGAGAGAGAGAAATCCTCATAGTTGTGTACTTTCGTGTAGAATGGTAGCTTTATTTACAGTTGGTGAAGTAATGAGTTATGTAGTGAAATTCAGTGTGTGTGTGTGTGTGTGTGTGAGAGAGCGAGAGAGAGAGAGAGAGAGAGAGAGTTCTGCTCATGTGGAGCTTCATCTCTAAACATGCCTGTTTCTTCAGCAAGAGTCAGCCATGTCCAGTCCTTTATTACCTGTCAGAAAGTTCTCGAAGGAATACCGAATCCTAACTTTCTCTTGGAAAAACTTGACTGTTAGCATCCAGCTAACTATCCAGCTAAGTTAGCTAGATGCTAAGCCTGCTGTGGGACTCATGTCAAGAGGAGCTAAAGCTATAGCCGTGTACCCAGGTTATAAGTGGTTCTTAGGTGTGTGTACTCTGTAGTTATATAAAAATAATAATAATAAATAATAGATTAGAGACTCACAGAGCTCGGAGTAGCGGTGGCAGCCTCGGGCTAGCTGCTGCAGGTAGCGCTCCAGCACGTCGGAGAGCAGCTCGCAGGCGGACAGCTGGACCGCGTCCCAGCCCAGCGCCTGGCATAACTGCGCCACCGCCACCCTCATCAGCGAGCGCGCGTAGCTCTCGCACATCCTCCGCGGCCGGCCACAAAACCTTCGCGTCCACAGAAATGCGCGCTGTCCGGAGTCACATTTACACGAATAACAACAACCGCGGCACTTCTTCCACAACAGGCGCCATCTTTGTTGTCAGGGAAGAGTGTCGCGTGCAGAGCGCTCGACCGAGCATGCGCACAAAGCTGCGTCCGATCGACGACTCTGGCGTCGTTTACACATCCTCAATGCGAGTTTTTTATTATTATTATTTATGTTTACGCTTTTTTTTTAGACACAAACTTTCCTCAAACATTACATTCCATGGCT
This sequence comes from Silurus asotus, assembly GCA_024362625.1. NCBI lineage: Eukaryota > Metazoa > Chordata > Actinopteri > Siluriformes > Siluridae > Silurus > Silurus asotus. The sequence continues at coordinate 1,394,616 of MU551697.1, read as the reverse complement.
TGGCGTGCAATATATCGACATTCCTCGTTTGCGTTTATATTAAGAAAAAGTCTCCCACTCAGTTACTCAGTGCAAACAGCATGCACCAGTTTACAGTTATGGAGATCACAGAGCAATCGATGAGGCTTACAATAAGCTCGATTGATTTCCTGCAAGTGTCTATTTCCTACCAGTATTGATGACGTTTCTTTGGAGCATTTAAATTCACAAACCGCTCTTACGTTGCTTTCTTAATTAGAAAACAAACAGAATAGTGTCAGTTCTTGTACCGCAGGCACCATATTTTTATGATTCCTGGCTGTAGAGCGCAGAGAAATCGATGGATTAAATGGACGCGAGTCGCTTTTGTTTGCGCTGTGAACATTCCTTATTTCAGACCCAAAGCTGCTGACATACTCCTTAATTCCGTCGCTGGAAGATGTTTAGAAGATTCCAGTCGTGCAGTGTTGTAATCATTATTTAAAAGAGTTTAAAAAGTGGTTCGTTTTTATTTACTCCATAGTGGTCGCCATTTTTTATTTCCCCCCCCCCCCCCCCCCCCCCCCCCCCGTAACCCAAGTGAAGGTTAAAACTGCGCATGCGCAAACTCCACCGCCCAGTGGAGAAGTATTTAACTCTCACTTGAATTTCTAACTCCTGGAGTATCCTGTCCTGCACAACTTTAGTGTTTAGTGTTTTTTTTCCTCTCATTTTCTCCTCAAGACACTCGCACAACTCCTGTTAATAAGATGAATTCAGACAGGTGTGCTAGAGAGGGAGAAAATCCAGAACAAATGTTTTCCTGGTTCATCTGTATCAGATTAGATTTTGTAATCATGCTTCAAACTGCCTATAAACGCATCTAAAGAAATTGAAACCTGCCTGGAACACAAGTTTCACCTCTTCACTTGAAGCTATGGATAAAACCGACTCGGATCAAGGACCTCGCTCGTCAGAGATCCTGTAACAATTATTTAAATAATAAATATCTCCTCTGGTCCAAACTGAACTTTCTCCCTGTGCGGTGATATCGGACAGACTAATCAACGACTCTAAACTTCCCCCTGGACTTATTAAACTGCAGTCATGTAACACCAGTGAATGTGATCCTGTGACATTCAACTCAAAGACGGGTTCACGTTGCAAAGGGATAATGAGGAGGGCCAAAGTTGTTTTGATCCCCAATTATTAAAAGTAACAATGCAAGCCTCATGGGGTCAACTGGGTTCACCAGTAATCAGTTCTGGGTCATTTTACACTGCTTCAATGCAACAGAGTGCACCAGTGGGAGTTTGCTGATAGGATTGATCGAGTGTATCATTTGAAATCGAGGATTTATTTCATCAGTCTCTTTGTACCGTTGCCCTTTAGACACCTGACCTGCTGAAAACCCCTGGGCACTAACGCAAAAAAAAAAACTGAGAATGTGTTTTAATAATGAAATGAGAAAGACCAGCACGAGCAGTAACAATGATTTTCTTTATTAATGAACCTTGGCTAAGCCACAAGCAGGTGGTAAGGTCAGTGGTTAATGAATTGGAAGGTCATGAGTTTGAATCTCAGTACCACCGAGCTGCCGCTGGGTCTTTGAGCAAGGCCCGTAAGCCTCACCTGCTCAGTTGAAAGTCACTCTGGATAATGGCTTCTGCCGAATGTTGTAAATGTTTTGAGTTGTCATGAAGACTTTATTTTAGCTTCCAGTTTAATTAAATCAAATAGAAGGCGGATTCAAAAAAATGGGTGTCAATGTAAGAGGTTTATTTACTGATATTTTACAAACAGAGGGACAAGTACTCTTTAATTTGATACTGGATGTCTTAACAACAAATATTTTCTGCCAGGAGCACGATGGCCTGTAGGGATCCGATTTATCTGTGGGAGAAAGGCAGAAAAACAAAATGTATATACACATACTTAAACAGAATCATTAGCATACAACACTGCACAACACTCAGGGTTGCCTCAGCAAAACTATGAAGCAGGCTCAAGGTTGAACAAAACACAATAGAAATGCATGATGTGTAAAGAACTGTCAGGGATCCAGCTGTGTTAATCTGAGGCTTTTTTTTGAGCTTCCACTTCATGAAATAAGGCCGAGATCGTCAACCTCTGTGAACAAAGTTGCTATAACTGTGTGAATATGGCAATTTTTGGACATTTAAAGATTGAAAACACTCAGGAACTTAAAATTCTCTTTGAACAAACCTTGAGCCCTGCTATAACCAAAAACTGCTAAATTCCCAAGAACCTATGGTATAGAATGAGGGGACTGGGGGAGGGGAGGAGTCTAATAACACTGCGGTGTGTTTGCATGGCACTATGTATTGCTAAAATGAGAACAGTGCAGTTTTATTCCGGAGTGTCTCTCAGGAAAAGTAGTGGACAGTGGAATTGCATCAATCTGTTTGGCTTATGTTTTTTTTTTTGGTGGGAAAACGATCCAATTAGTGTTTTGAAGCAAGACACAGAAATTAGTTCACATCTCTCTCTCACTGCATGATGCTAGGAATGGGATAATTGTGCATAACTTGTAACTTAATTCATTTTCTGAACACAAGTTTTTTCCGACAAAATGTACCAGATTGATCAGCAAAGCTGGAGAGACTTGTAAGAAGAAAGGCAGAGAAGCTCTGAGGTGGTCTTAGACCACAGAACATGTGCTATTCAAACACACCCACTGTATTACAATTGATTTCTGCTTTACTCCAGTTTACCTCCATTGGGCCTCAATCCCTGAGAAAGTGAAATTTGTACAAGGTGCAGGAATTAGAAGGAAAAGCAAAGTGGAAGAAAAAAATAAAAATAAAATTGAATGTGATTAGTACGCATGAGATAAACGAACGAAATTAAAATGATAAAAGAACCCGAAGTGTCTTAGGTGAAATTACACGCATGCTCATTTACCGTATTTGATCGGAGACACGTTCTGACCCGCACGGATTCGAGAAATCTTGTAGGTGACTAGAAAACTAGACTCGGGAACTTAAAGTCCCAAAAGGCCATGCATTATAACGTTTGTCTTGTTCTCTCGTGATCGCGACCTAAACATTGTTTCCTCAGGATCAATACTATTACGTATTATTATGTATTCGGCATAAGAGCACCTTCTAGAGGCAGCATAATGGTAATAACCATTTGTGACAGCGGGCATGCGGACGCTCATATCGAATGCACAGACAACTTAAGTACTGATCACGAAGAAAACAATGTTTGTTATGTCATGATTCCATAGGAATTTGATAACTCACTCCATTTGATGACAATATGGTCTGAGGAGATCGCTCATGATAACAGCATAAATTATGACGTGTGCAGGCTTCTTTTAAATGCCATACACGTGAAATAAAACCAATATATCTACATGCTGAAAATATAAAAATGACAAACACAATCCAGCCGACAGGCAGAGTAACTGATCATGTGATCCCCCATTGCGTAGCTTAACGTTAATGCAGACTGATCCACAGACAATGTTTTCCTAATCAGAAATCCAAAACTAAGCAATTACAACATCAGTGTGATCTTGGAGAGACTGCAGGGATGAGATAAGTAGGGTACTCAGATGTGCCAAAAAAAACCCAAAAAAACGGCGAGGTATAATAAGCAAAAATAAGCAGCTCCTCCAGTCCCACAGACTCGCTTTTAATTGGTTTAAACCACAGACTTGTGAATTCACAAGTAAAGCCCATAGCCAGGATTTTCTTTATGACATCTGACTGCTTTATGCAGGTGCACACAGATTTTTTTAATTGTCATTTACGATTGCTGCTCGTCAGCGATTGCGGCAAGTAAGCAATCAGGCCCTTTTCACCCAAATGTGCCCCATGATGAGGGATAAATATATTTAAAAATTATAATAATATTGTAGGTAAATAATGTTTCGAGTTTTTAGTCACATTAAATATTTAGATTTTTACTGCTGAACAAATGAAACTCAGGAGTAAAATTATTTCGCCAAAAGGAAGATTCGGAAACCATGTATGGATACTGATCACGAAGAAAACAATGTTTGTTATGTCATGATTCCATAGGAATTTGATAACTCACTCCATTTGATGACAATATGGTCTGAGGAGATCGCTCATGATAACAGCATAAATTATGACGTGTGCAGGCTTCTTTTAAATGCCATACACGTGAAATAAAACCAATATATCTACATGCTGAAAATATAAAAATGACAAACACAATCCAGCCGACAGGCAGAGTAACTGATCATGTGATCCCCCATTGCGTAGCTTAACGTTAATGCAGACTGATCCACAGACAATGTTTTCCTAATCAGAAATCCAAAACTAAGCAATTACAACATCAGTGTGATCTTGGAGAGACTGCAGGGATGAGATAAGTAGGGTACTCAGATGTGCCAAAAAAAACCCAAAAAAACGGCGAGGTATAATAAGCAAAAATAAGCAGCTCCTCCAGTCCCACAGACTCGCTTTTAATTGGTTTAAACCACAGACTTGTGAATTCACAAGTAAAGCCCATAGCCAGGATTTTCTTTATGACATCTGACTGCTTTATGCAGGTGCACACGGATTTTTTTAATTGTCATTTACGATTGCTGCTCGTCAGACTGTTTATATTTATGATCCCCATGTCACAGTGTAGGATCTCAGTTGTCATAATGTCAGACTGTATGACAATCAAAAAACAGAAGAACACTAGAAGAACACTGGTCCGAAGGGTCACACATTCAGACCTGCAATGGCCATTAATCGGCTGTCAGGGCAGATGAGCCCATGTTGAAGTCAGGAAAGTATATGGTTGGGGAAGGAAGTAGCCTAGTAGTTAAGGCATTACACTTTGGGTCTGGGAGTTGTGGGTTTAAGTCTTGGGTATACCAGGCTCCCACTTTTAGGCCCTTAACCTCACATGGGTGCTTAGTTGTGAATATGGGTATAAAGTACTACCCCATGGACGTCCAAAGCCTGGCTGAAAAAGGAGGAGGATTGGGATAGTAACCCAACCCAGTAACAAAACCATTATGGAAACGGAAAGTAAGCAATCAGGCCCTTTCCACCCAAATGTGCCCCATGACGAGGGATAAATATATTTAAAAATTATAATAATATTGTAGGTCAGTAATGTTTTGAGTTTTTAGTCACATTAAATATTCAGATTTTTACTGCTGAACAAATGAAACTCAGGAGTAAAATTATTTTGCCAAAAGGAAGATTCGAAAACCATGTATGGAATAAAAGGAAGTGTACAAAGAAATGAAGATGGATCACAGAGCGAATAGATTAATTAATAGACAGAGGGAGAAATCCAGGTAAAGTAATCTTACAGAGCAGCAGCTCCAGAGATGATTTCGATCAGCTCCTTGGTGATCACAGCCTGGCGAGTGCGGTTGAAGGTCAGGGTCAGCTTGTCGATCATCTCAGCTTAAGAAGAGAAAAAAAACAAAAAAACAACAACAACAACAACAACATGTATTATTCTCTAGTTCACAGACACCCACATCAGACTTTACACTAAATACTAGGGCTACTGCTATTGACTATTTTATTTAGATTATTGTAATGATTATGACTTTTTAAAAAAGAGCAATACTGTAAATAGAAGAGAAAATAAGACGTGTCTTTTTGCATACAAGAATATCAGTGAAAACCTATTTAGTGCATTTAATTGCGAAATCAATACACAAAATGTGGTGCGTCTGTAATAATGGTCCGTGGGAAACATAGTGCTTCGTATTTAGTCAAATGGAGTAAAGGAAGCATTAAAGTTCAATATGCCTCGATGAATTTTTTTAACTGAATTACTCAAGAAATCATTACAGCCCTACTGAAAAGCCACTTTTATATGATAACTATTAGTTTAAGGACAAGAAGCTTAAAGAAATATGTAGAGCGGTGAGGTTGAGGAGGAGGGAGGAAGGTGAAGGTTCCACTCACAAGCATTCTTGCTGGCACTGTCCATAGCAGTCATCCTGGCGCTCTGCTCACTGGTGGTGGACTCTTTCAGCCCGTAATAAATGATGTTAACCAGGGAGAATTCCTGGTAGTTCCTCAGCACATCAGCATCGATGTCATCATAGACGCCCATGTTCTCTACACAAAAAAAATATATAATACATTAGTCTAGTCATTTACGATCCCTATATGGCAAGTGTGTGCGATAAATCATCAGAGGAACTATTTTCTCTATTATTACAGCTTGGAATGGTGTATTAATTCTATCCACAAAGCAATGAAAGGAATCTTCGGTTCATGCCTACCTGAGCTTGCAACTGCATCAATGGAAAACAGGGGCTTCTCAGTTGTCTTGTAGGAAATCACAGACCTGCGACATAAATATTCAAATCCAATCTGCTCCATTCTTATCCACATTATTTATTCACTTGAAAGCAAGTGACTCAGTGGGAATTCTTCAGCGGACCCAACTGCATCTGTGTACCAAACTAGATGCCTAAATTTGTGAGCTGTACCACTTCTGGGTGTAATGGAGTAAATTCGAGCTGATGAACCGTGTGCATGGTGTGTGTATGTACAGGACACTCACCTGAAACAGTTGTAGATGACGGTGCCCTGGTCGAACTCGTAGCCGGAGTTCAGCAGCTCTGTGGCGATGACGGATGCATCGTTGAACGTTGGGGGTTTGCGGCCCACTTCCTTACAGTTCAGGAGAATGTGTTGTCCGTGGGTTCTGATGAGAAGAATTTAGAGACATAATATATTGTATAAATATATGGGTTTTAACTTGTAACAGTTATATGCAAGAACTTTTTTTTTTTGGTGAGAAAAAAAATAAAATCACCCTCACTTTTTTTTTTCTAACCAGAAGGGAGAGGGCATGCACATTGGCATACAATCGACTGTAACAAGATTACTGCTTATTTTTATCACCCTATAAATATTAAATATATATAACACACACACCCTGTTCAGGCATAACATTATGACCGTTCAGTAAAGAACACTATCTCTTCATAATTGCAGCTGTTAGCGGTTGGGGTATATTAGGCAGCAAGTAAACATTTTGTCCTTAAAGTTGACGTGTTAGAAGCAGGAAAAATGGTTTGACAATAGCTAGATTGTGATGTCTAGACGACTGGGTTAGAGCATCTCCAAGACTACAGCTCTTGTGGGGTGTTTTCAGAAGTGGTCCAAGAAAGGAACAGTGGCAGCTAAGGCATCCAACAGAGAAGCTACTGTAGATTTGCTGAAGAAGTTAATGCTCAACAGGTCAGGACTGTTTTGGCAGCAAAAGGGGGACCAACACAATATTGGGCAGGTGGTCATAATATTATGCCTGATTTTAAGATAAAAACTAAAAAGTTATTGATATACAAATGCAAAAAATTGTAAAAAGTGTACCGGTGAAGCAAGCCTCGAAGCTTGTCTCCGATATTAACCACCATGACCTCTTTGCCAGCACCAGTAAGAGTGGCGATTTGGCTCTTCATGGATTTGGCCACGCTGGAGTGGATGGCACCACACAACCCACGATCAGAAGACACACCAATCAGCAGGTGCTTGCTCGCATCCTCAGGAGCCTTGATCTCAGCCTTCTCATACAGCGCTAAATAACAGGTGCACACACACAATGAAACGTCTTAGCCTGACAGCAATGAGACAATACTGAGACACAACAATACCTGAGAAACAGTGTAGTCAATTATACAATTCCTTGTGGTTTGGTTTTGACCATTTATATTTCACAAAGGCATAAATATATGTAACCATTATATATTTCTGTATCATCTGCTGTTTTTTTGGGGGGAAAGGGGTTGATTATGTGGTTACAAGGTTGGAAATCAATCCCAGCAAAAGCAAGCTCTCATTTCAAGGCCCTTAACCCTCATATAACTCTAAGCCACTTTGGAGAAAAGTGGCATTAATGTAAATACAGCGTTCTAAAAAATACAGAGTTTTGTTTGCTCCACACTCACAGAGAGCTCCAGTGCCGTAAACACGAGCCGGCTTCAAAGACTTCTCGGCTCTGGTGTACTTGGCAGCAGCCACCATCTTCATGGACTTCGTGATCTTCTGGATGTTCTTAATGGACTTCAACCGGATGGTAACTGCACAGCAATACATTCACAGAGTCTTTCAGAGTGCCATTACATGTCTACGGGACTAATCAGTGTCAAACATACGCTGGAAATCAAACCTGTGTGAGGTATAGGACATATGACTGATACTTACTGTCCTTCAAGGTAGCCATGGTCCTGACCTGCCCACTGTAATGAAAATCAGGGTGAAATTAAAGAAACACAATATAATTCATTCTGAGACTTTCTGATGAGTTGTGCATTAATGTTGAAGGTACTTTAGTGGACCAAGCCTGTTTTTATGCTATATATAAGGTCCAGTTCACTGTTTACTCCCATGCTCTTAATGCAAACAAGTCAAACACAGTATATTTAGCGTTTATATGGATTTCATTACAGATAATTCCGGCTTAAAAGTCAGTACGTGTATGAATAGTGAAATCCAGTTAGCATGTCCGCTAGCAACACGTCAAACCGCTGTGAAGTGAAGTTCATACACTGAAGCCGCTTCACTACTCGAGGTTACTGCGGCCTACAGAACAACTCGCCCTTGCAGCTTTTCTTCTATATTTCACTAAACTTATACACCCATACCTTTTCATTCGATACTAAACTAACCTATAGAGTATAATGCAGCAAAGAAATACATAAAATAATTCGCTTAATAATGTATTACCATTGTGGGAGCAACACCACCGCGCTGGCCCTGGCGAACATGATCACTGGCAATGAAGGTCAGAGTCGGCGTACTGCGCATGCGCATTACAATAACCCGGGTGGCGAACCGCGATCTCGCGCTGGTCTCGCGATATCAAACGTACACAAGCGCATATGACGAAGCACACATACGCAAGATTTCGCGGATAAACAGCGAAGCGTGTGTTTACCGGAACGCAGGGCTGAAATCGCGGGTTAAATCGTGTTTATTTTATCTTTGGTTTGTACTTTTTTTTAATCTACAATGGGGAAAGCGGATTTCCTGAGCCCTAAAGCGATCGGTAACCGGATTAAAGCGAAAGGCCTGCAAAAGTTGCGCTGGTACTGTCAAATGTGTCAGAAACAGTGTCGAGACGAAGTAAGTTTGTTTTCGTTCAGTATGATTTCTTCAATAATATACTTTCATTACGGAAATCGCAAGAGGCCGTGCTTTATAATGTGTTTCCTTTCTTGTTTTCTCGTGATCACGACTTAATTTTTTATCGCGATATCGACACAATATAACAGGTCGTTTTCTCGTTAGCACGACTCGTGTTTCGTGGACGCGCTTTTCGTGGCTAATAGATATGGATATTTATCCATGATACTGCGAAGCTGTTGCCTCTAGAACATGATATTATACCGAATAAATAAACAAACAAAAATGCAAACAACGATTGTGTCAAGATCACGAGAAAAACAACTTTTGTTAAGTCGTGTTCACGAGAAAATTAAGTCGTGTTCACGAGAAAATGGGAAAAATAGTGTTATAATACATGGTCTCTTTGGACTTCTGTACTTTCATAAAGTGTTTTTCTTCAAACAATTAAACAAATATCGTGTGTGTGTGTGTGTGTGTGTGTGTGTGTTATGCCTCCTCTTTTGGTAGAATGGGTTTAAATGCCACTGCCTGTCTGAGTCTCATCAGCGCCAGTTACTTCTGGCCTCTGACAATCCCAACCAGTTCATGGACTACTTTTCAAAGTAAGTCAATAAGAAAACTTGTGCATGTTATTAAAAACATGATCATGTTAACCTGTGTAATTAATCTTGTCCTCTTATGGTTAAAAGCGTACAGTGTTGATTAACTTGAACCTTTAGGTCAATGCTTTATTTTAACACCCATATTGTGATTAGATTCTGACCGGGGTGTATTTACAACACAGTTATAACATTGGTAAGGCTTTGCAAGCTGTATTGAGGCTGTCAGAAGTCTGTAAAATGCATCAAAAGGAGTTTTTTCATGTATATTTTTAATATAATTTTCCTTATTATTTTCCTTTTTATTTAAAATCTAAAATCATTGCACACAGTGTCATTTCACATTACGTTTTACAATTAAGTCTCCTCTCACTGGTTGCCAAAAGCCTTTGTATTATTATTTTACAACCAAAATGAACTCTATAAACCTTAAATTTCATTGTAATGCTAAATGCTTTGTAATTGGAGTCTCACGTCTTTCTAACATCCCCCCACCCCAATCCTTCACACTTCTTTATTCCTATTGCACTTTATTTGTCCAGGCATCATTCGCTGTCATGTTTTTATATATGTATGTGTGTATGTATGCTTTAGTCAAGTCAAGAAGCTTTTATTGTCATTTCAACCATATATATATAGTTTGAGCAGTACACAGTGAAATAAAACAACGTTCCTCCAGAACCCTGATCCTTCATACAACAACAATCACAGAAACAGAAAACGCAGGGTTAAGGACTAATAAGTGTCCTCGCCACATAAATATGCATGTGTGCAACCTACACAAAACACAAAATAGCTCAGTAACACAGTAGCAAAAATGTAAACAAAATGTTGTGCAAAAGGAAAATGGCATACTGTATATGATTACTGTATAGGGTTATAATAATTTAAAAAGTATTGACCTGAGATTTACAGGAGGCCTGATTGACACTGTACTGCTTTTAAGATGTAAATCCAGACTGTTTAGTACCAATTTAGGTTTTTCAAACTTTAGACACAACAATGATCAAGTTAAAACAGTGACATTTGTGTAACCATCTAACTTTAGTGGCGGTACAGTTAGTTTCAGTCAGACTACAGTAATGGTTCTAAAAGTTATTGCACATGTAACTACCGTATTTTTCGGACTATAAGCCGCTTCTTTTTTCCCACGTTTTAAACCCTGCGGCTTAAACAACGAAGCGGCTAATTTATGAATTTTTTCTGGGTTTTTCCCGGTTTCACAAACTTCAAGCCAAAAAACTGAGCCACATAACATTAGACCAATAAGATTTCCAAAATGGTAATCTATACCATTATATAATCTATATTGTATAACATCTATAGCGCGGAGAATCTGTTTAACCGTTAGAGGGAGGAGTTATGTAGTGGCCACATGCAGAAATAATCTCCTGTGTGGTGCATCGTTGTTGTATGAGCCTGTCACTGAACTTACTTCTCAGACTGACCAGTGTTTTATGAAGTGGGTGGGACGAGTTGTCCAAGATGGAATGTACATTGGACACCATCCTTCTTGTAGACACTGTCGTCAGTGAGTTCAGCTCCTCCCCAACTAACATCTTGGTTAAAATATGACAATGTAAATTATCAAAATGTAACACAAAATACTGCACAATATTACAAGGGACACGATGTACATTAATATATCTATAAATCGATGGGTCTAAACTAATGTGAGATCTTAAAATCCCAGACCGTATATTATATTTTATATATATATTATTAACCGTATTCATCTGTGTTTCTCCTTCACAGTGAATTCAAGAGTGACTTTTTGGAGCTGCTACGAAGGCGATTTGGTACGATTTCCCCCTGAAAATAAATCTTTATCATATTTACATTTTACAGCATTCATTCATAATTTAATCCATATGTCTTTATATTTTGTTGTCGTAGGAACAAAGCGAGTTCATTCTAATATCATCTACAATGAGTACATCAGCAATCGGGAACACGTTCACATGAACTCCACTCAGTGGGAGACCCTCACAGACTTCACCAAATGGCTGGGAAGGGAAGGTAAACCCTAAACTTGGCTTAAAACCTCCCACATTCTGTGATTATGGTAAGACTAGGTAAGCTCAACATCGCCTTGTTTCGTCCGTGTGTAGGTTTGTGTAAAGTGGACGAGACACCCAAAGGCTGGTACATTCAGTACATCGATCGTGACCCGGAAACCATCCGCAGGCAAGAAGAGCTGGAGAGGAAGAAGAAGCAGGATCTGGACGACGAAGAGCGAAGCGCCAAGTTTATTGAAGAACAAGTGCGCAGAGGCCGAAAGGGCAAAGAGCCAGAGGTGCGTGTATGAGACGGAGACTTTATTTGGATGCTATGTTTAGATATTTTAGATGTTTTTGCTTGTAACCTACACTGGCTTGTTGTACATGCAGGAGGAGCCCGTGTTTACTGAACTGAAGAGGGAAAACGAGGAAGAGAAAGTTGCTTTCAACTTGGCTGCTGGCTCAGTCTCCTCAGGCCCAGCTAAACCAAGGTTTCATTCTTATACATTTCTGCAGAAATTTGGGATATGTTTTTAGGATATATCACTGTATATAGTGTTTGTCCACGTCTTAGTGTTTTAACACTTTCTTCCTGTTCCACAGCACATCTGTAGGTGCAAATGCCTTTAAAACAGCAGCGTCTGTGAAAAGAAAAGACACGTCTCTCGGTGCTGAATCCAAGGAGAAGAGAAAGAAATCAGCACTCGAGGAGATCATGGAGGTATCTGTTCCATTCCCAGTCCATACTTTTTGCAGTCGTTTTATTCCCTGATGGTAGAAGGCAAATCAGATTTAGGATTTTTCTTATCAATATGATACACAATATGATATAATACATTATACACCATGTGCTGCATGTTCACTCTGGGCCTGTCGGTCCTCTTTTTTTTAACTCACTCACTCACTCATTCCATTTTTCTTAATATGATCACCGTTTCAAATTCGCTTTATGATATTTGTACTTGATGTACATTAGAGGCGACCCAGAATAGTCAAAGATTTAATTCAACTATCAATCTTACAGTCGAATCTTCTCAGAGGTGTTATGAAACATTTTAGTTATATAAAGTGCTCAGGAGAATACTCCCATAAAACTACTGGTTTTCTCCTAATAAGGTAATATACAGCCTATTATGATAACTTTATATAAATGTGAAAAGTAAGAAGTGAATAAATACAGCCTCTCCGTGATTTAAGTTTCCATGATTCGTGAACCGACACAGGAGCATCTCGTCGGCAGGGATTTAAATATATATAGATATATATTTCAGCTTTATTCTGTTCTGATTTAATTCTGTAAATAAATTTTTGTTTGTTTTCTGTAATTAATGCTCGCTCGCACAGGCAGTTTAGCCGATTTAATTTGATTTGCCAACATGTGGAATGCAAATCCTGTCTGCAGTGTATATTTTATTTTATTTTTGTGTGTGATGTTTTGAAGAATCGTTTTTCGAATGTTAATCCACATTGCCTTTCATTTCTACTTTATAAGGATAAAAAAAAGGCATTGTTTCGTCTATCAGTTGACAGCCCCCCCCACACACATGCGCACACACACACGCACACACACGCACATGCACAAACGTATGATTCAAGATTTGACTATTCTGATTTGATGATATAAACTCCGACTAAGGATTTATACTTTTGTCCTCAAAGTCGACGTGTTAGAAACAGGAAAAATGGGCGAGCGTAGGGTTTTGAGCGAGTTTCAAATGGGCCAAATTGTGACGTCTAGACTACTGGGTCAGAGCATCTTCAAAACTGCAGCTCTTGTGGGATGTTCCTGTTCTGTAGTGGTCAGTATCTATCAAAAGTGGACCAAGAAAGGAACAGTGGTGAACCGGTGACCGAGTCATAAAAGGCCGAGGCACATTGATGTACGCAGGGAGTGAAGGCTGGACCGTGTGTTCCGATCCAACAGACGAGCTCCTGTAGCTTAAATTAGTGAAGAAGTTAATGCTGGTAATGCTCGATGGGTCAAAACTGTTTTGGAAACAAATCAACAACACAATAATAGGCAGGTGGCCAAAATGTTATGGATGGTCAGTGTATGGTCTCAGAACCGAGATCCACATTCCCTTGATCTAGAATCTATGTTCTTCTGATCATTATAGATGGAAGAGAAGAAGAAAAAACCGGTGAGGCCCGACAATTGGATTCAACCCAACATAGTAGTCAAGGTCATCACCAAGAGGCTGGGAGACAAGTATTACAAGAAGAAAGCGGTCATTCGGGTCAGTCAGCGCTGTGATCTTTCCACTTCTAAGTGATATATTTTTTTTTTTACTAGACTCTTTGTGTTTTTGATAATTGTGTGCGTTTTACAGGAGGTACAGGACAAATACACGGCTTTTGTAAAGCTGATCGATTCAGGGGACAAACTCAAACTGGACCAAAGCCACCTGGAGACAGTGATTCCAGCACCGGGTAAGACACCACTAGGTCCCGATAGCAAGGTCCAAAAGCCTGAGGATGCTTTTGAGGAAATGTTCTTATTCCAACAATTAAAAAAAAAAGAACAACAAAATAACCTTACTTAGTTAGAAAATTCTACATCTGCCAATTGACAGTTAGAACTTGATTTTGCTCATCTGCTAGCAACAACAATGCCGATTCTCAATTATCAGAGCTGATTATTACTGAATGATTAAATATCCGTTCCTTATTTCAGGTAAGCGAGTCGTGATAGTGAATGGACAGTACCGGGACATGGAAGCCATCTTGGAATCCATAGATGAAAAGAAATTCTCCGCTCAACTCATTATAGACTCGGTAATGTATAAGTTTGCTCGGTGTGTTAACGCACCAGTAGAGAAGTTCACGCATATTTAATCAAAAAGTTGATCAGCCAGGATATTAGTACATGTTTAAAATTTTGAAATGTAGCTATGAGGTCATTGAGCTCACTGCACCTTAACAGTGATGGAACTGTAATTAATGGTCATTCGGTGCTACCCAGATGAGGATGGGTTCCCTTTTGAGTCTGGTTCCTCTCAAGGTTTCTTCCTCTTTCCATCTCTGGGAGTTTTTCCTTCCCAGTCACCACTGGTTCGCCCATTAGGGACGAATTTACAAATATAAGGAACAAACGTATACATTCTTTTATAACATCTTTATCTCTGTAAATTAAATTGAATTATTGTAGCTAAATGGGGGTGTGGGGGGGTGACACAAAATATAGTATATGTAAATACTGAGAGTGAAGGCAGTTCCATTTATGTAGGTTACTAAATTTTGCTATAATCCAGATTATGGTAACAAAAGAATATGATTATGCTATGAACAGGGGGAAGTAAACTGATTTACCTGATATCATTTAATATTTTTTTATTTATAAATAATTTAGTAATGTTTTATTGTTGGTTTATATTTATTAATATTGCTGCAATGAGCCGAGTTCATATCGTTCATATAATCAGCACACAGTGTCTTAAATCATTCCGCGATTTAAAAACCTTTATTGTTTTTGAGACACATGTTTTTTTTTTTTGTTACCATGCAACAAACTAAGTAAAGGGCAAAAACACACAAGAAATGGACAGTGAATGAGTAAAAGAATGTCCTGTGGATAGATGAGTTCATTTTGGACACAACCTTTGTAAAATGGAGAACAGGAGAGATGATGTTAGCAGACTGCCTCATCCCCACAGTTAAACATGGAGGTAGAAGCGTAATGGTTTGAGGTTGTTTTGGAGGAGGGAAGGTTGAAGATTATTTTTGGTAATATGTACATGGCTACTATTCCATGCTTCACGATGCACCATGCAATTCTGTGGCTCATTGGAACCAAATTCACCATTCAACTAGAACAAGACAATGACCCCATGCATACATCGAAGTTCTATAAATGTTATTCAGAGAGCAGTCGGCTGGAGTGTTCTCTCTCATGGAATGGCCTTCACAGTCACTGCACCTAAATCCTATTGAAATTCTCTGGCATGAACTGAAACACAAGGTCAAAAAGAAATCTCCAACTAGTGAAGAAGACCTTTGACAAGTTTTACAAGAGGCACTGCAAATTATTTTCGCTGAATGTTTGAGTGTACTAAGAGTGTGTAAAGAGTGTGTTATTCATGTCAAGAGTGGAAATGGAATCTGTACTTTTATATATTTGTTTGAGAACATAATGGAGTAATAATGTTAATTATCTAGTCTGCAAACAAAAGAAACATACTTGTGTCTCTCAAAAACCATAAAATACTTTTTTTTTTCATCCTTTTGCCCAGCTTTCTATAAGTCATTTTGAGATTTGAGGCATTTAGTCTTGTTCAGGTCGAACCCTGTACCCTACAATAAACCTTATAGCTTTTGTGTAGCACATTTTTACACCCCACACTTCTTGACTGATTGACTTCATCGGGGTCAAATGGAACAAAATGTGGTAGATTTGCTCTATTTTGCATTAATACAGCAAAACTTTCTCGTCAATTGTAAGCTAAACACTTTGTCATGTGTCACAGGGCACGTTGAAGGGAAAGCGAGTCCACGGGATTCCATATGAAGACTTCTCCAAGCAGGCGTGATGGGCTTTTCTAAAATTTAATTTCCCTTCCAAATCTTCATCATCGTCGTCGTTTTCCCTGCATCCTCTACTGTGTCAGAGCGTTTATCAGGGACATACACACATTCCAGCAGCTCTGTACTGAACACATGAATCAAGCCATGTATGGAATCCAGTTAAAAAGAAGAACAGCCTTAAACAGCAAGGTTCAATTTTCTTCGACTTTATTAGATATCAGGATTGACTGTAATTAAAGATAACATGATTGTAAGGACAGTATATAATCTAAATGGATTCACATTGTGATTTAAATTCTAGGAGGAAGCATTGGATTGTATGAACAGTGTACACTGGACAATGTGAAATTTTTGTTTTTTAATGGATTAAATGTATGAAAAGCACCACCTGTAACTGCTGCCAATGTTTCTTCCTTACAGTTCTGCTGTATGAGTCAGTTTGAAGATACACTTTCTTATAAAACTTCCCCTTCTCTGGTTTAAAATATCTGACCGACCCTATTTACTACTCTTGTGCTAATATGCTCACACACTCAGACAGTGGGGAGGAAGCTGTCCAGGTTGGGGACAATATAGCTGGTGTAATGGCCATCGATGAAGCCTTTCCCGCTGTTATGGACAAACCAGCAATTCACTTCCGACCCTTGCTTCTTATCCAATCGATAGTCCTTCTGCTTGCCCCTGTTGAACACAGAAGTCCAAAGCATCAATAGTTTCATACTGCATATTCATTTAGAATCAAAGATCAGATTTGTAAAATGTATATACAGTGGTTCCCCGGAAATCTCAGGGTTACGTTCTAAGACCCCTACGAGTTTCGAAAATACGCAAATTTTGGACGCAGCCCCTATGGTACTTTTGTGAATTTATCTAGACATTGTCACTTTAATACAATAATGTGTTAAAAAAAAATTGTTAGTAAAAGCCGCTTACAATGTTATTCCTAACATTCCTGTACATTCGGTTCTGCTGCGGATTCCAGCGAATTTGAAGATAATTGGCAACTTGCTGTTAGTTAGGTTCCAAATGAGAACCCAAAATTTTCCGACCTGCGAGTTCCGAATCGGCAATTATCTGGGATTGACTGTACACCTAAAAGGTTCCTTTAAATTTTTTCCACGATGGGCTGATGTGGGTGCAGGTTTTCATTCCATACGATCAATGGCCACATCCAATTAAAATGAAAATCGTTATATTTTAACAGGTAGAATTTGTTGTGAAATTACTTCGTTAGAATGAAAACCAGCACCCACACTGGCCCTTTGTGGAAAAGATTGGACACCTCTGCCTTACGTTGTCCAACATTGTTTTAAACCCTTAGACCACAGGAACTAACAATTATATGAACAGTTATTCAAGAACAGCAAGTTTCAGAACATGCTATAATGTAAAAAAAAATTATATTTTTGTTGGTCATTTCTGTAACTATTTATCAGCTGAATAAATGTAGTGCAGTTTATATTACTTGTTAACTTACTTAATATTGCTTATTTATTAATGTAAAAGATTAATATAATTAAATTCTTTAGACTTTCTAGATCCAGGAATTTTGGAAGAGAAATTCTTATTGCTAAGGGAATATGTTCGAAGAAAAAAAGAAAATGAGAAAGCTGGTCAGTCATGGTAGGTTTTCGTTTTGTATTTTGGAGAACAGAATCAAGCAAATAAATTACAAAATAAATAGTAAAGAGAGTTTTGAATCAAATATAATGACTCTGTGCAGAGAATTAAAGAAAAAGAACAGTCCAAGTTAAAGAAAAGGCACATATCCAGTTGAGACTAGTTAAGATCTAGTAATATAAATGTAGTGGTATCACTAAGTAAATATATTTTTGTATAGAGAATGAAGACCAGTCACAACATTGCTTATAATATTAATTATGCTTAATATTGCTTATGCTTGAAGATGGGAATCACTCCAATGTTGAGATCTATTTGAAAAATACCAAATATTATATGAGAGTCAGTCAAGTACTGAAGGAACATTGGACCCTGATGGAAATCGCTCAGTTTATCAGTACAGGACTTGACTGAGGATGAGAATTACCCAAAGCTGCTGCTGATGCTTTCTACTGAAAGTGAGAAAAACTAATACATAATTGAGTCAGATGTCAGAGATTCTCTCAAACACACTCAACACTCAACACTTTCAGCATTGGAATTTGATTATGCTGCAGTTTGGTAGTGCTTTTTGGAGATATCCGTGCCCTTAGCTGTTAGAACCAGTATTCAAATCCAATGCTGCCATTTGTTTAACTGTTTTTTTTTTCTTTGGTTTATTTTTTTTTTAGAAGCAAATTATTAGGGTTCACAATACAAAAAAACACTTCAGGTTTAAGCCATGCTTACTTCAAATGTAATGATGTAAACGTATAAAATTGGAATTTTGAATTTTGATACAGATTGTACAAAGTGCTGTGAGGTGTGTGTGTGTGACCCTTAGACCACAGGAACTAACAATTATATGAACAGTTATTCAAGAACAGCAAGTTTCAGAACATGCTATAATGTAAAAAAAATATATTTTTGTTGGTCATTTCTGTAACTATTTATCAGCTGAATAAATGTAGTGCAGTTTATATTACTTGTTAACTTACTTAATATTGCTTATTTATTATTGTAAAAGATTTCTGCTAAATATACAAGAAATATAATTTAATTCTCTAGACTTTCTAGATCCAGGAATTTTGTAAGAGAAATTCTTATTGCTAAGGGAATTTGTTAAAAAAAAAAAAAAAAGCGACTCTGTGCAGAGAATTAAAGAAAAAGAACAGTCCAAGTTAAAGAAAAGGCACATATCTAGTTGAGACTAGTTAAGATCTAGTAACATAAATGTAGTGGTATTACTAAGTAAATATATTTTTGTATAGAGAATGAAGACCAGGCACAACATTACTTATAATATTAATTATGCTTAATATTGCTTATGCTTGAAGATGGGAATCACTCCAATGTTGAGATCTATTTGAAAAATACCAAATATTATTTGAGAGTCAGTCAAGTACTGAAGGAACATTGGACCCTGATGAAAATCGCTCAGTTTATCAGTACAGGACTCGACTGAGGATGAGAATTACCCAAAGCTGCTGCTGATGCTTTCTACTGAAAGTGAGAAAAACGAATACATAATTGAGTCAGATGTCAGAGATTCTCTCAAACACACAGCCTTCTGTACACTTTCAGCATTGGAATTTGATTATGCTCAGTTTGGTAGTGCTTTTTGGAACTGTTTTTTTGTTGTTTTTTTTAGAAGCAAAGTATTGGGGTTCATATAACACTTCAGGTTTAAGCCATGCTTACTTCAAATGTAATGATGTAAACGGATATATTTGGAATTTTGAACAGTTACAGATTGTACAAAGTGCTGTGAGGTGTGTGTGTGTGTGTGTGTGTGTGTGTTGGGGTGTACTACCTGGTGACCATAAGCTTGTTGCCCTTCACTTCCATGGTGGCCTGTTTCTTGTCTGGCTCGGTTCCTTCATGCAGATCATATACCTTAACACTGGGCTCGTTTGAAAACTGCCCTGTTTTAACAAAAAAGTTAAAGGTTGACTGATTAAAATATGAATTTACCATGACAAGGGTACTTTCATAACATTGGGGTCATTTGGATTTGACCTGTTTATATTATAGTAAAATAGATTCCATACTTTTTATTTATTGGCTAAAAAGATGAGTTTTTTTGTTGTTGCATAGAAAAGATATTGTCAGTTTTTTCCAAATATTCATAATAGTCTGCATAATAATTTTAATATTAAGAATCATATTTTAAAGGATGTAACTTGCTTATTATTTATAAACATGGAATTAACATCCATCCATTCATTCATCAATCAATTCATTCATTCACAGCATTATTTAAAGCAATAAATGATATTATACCATAGACTTAAACGATACACAGTAACTGGAACTTGTGTGCTACTTAAAAAAATATAGATTTTTATTATGGTTATATAACTGATACAAAGACTGACTTGCAAAACTAGTAGAGTTTTTTTGCGTACTTGTTTTCAAGCCAAGTACAAATACCAAAGGCTACCTTGTCGTCTGGCCATTCTCTGGAGGTCCTTCAATAGATGTAACAAAAGATAAGATATAATATAGATAACCTGCTGTTTTTTTTTATTTTTTATTTATTTTTTACTACTTCACTATCCAGACCACCAGAGTGCTTTCTTTCTAAACCAGTAATCATATACCCAAGATGGTACAAGGGTTTGTACGCTTTCTCAAAACAATGCATTTCTTAGAAGGTGCTTACAATAAGGGATGACTAGTCTAATGTGTTGATGCTGATCTATTTAAAAAATAACTGGACTATTAATACCATATCTAGATGATTAATATTCTACTGAAACTGAGAAATACTAATACAAAGTTGAGTCACAGACTTTCTTAAAGTCTTCTACAGCCTTTGAGTTGCACTTCCAGCATTGAAACCATGCTGTGTTTGTCAAAGATGCTCTAATCTCAGATCCTAAGGACACTCATTATGCCCGTCACCCAACTCCATCAGGGTTTGGCAGAACAAGCTACTCACCACCACTGTGGCTTAAAATACAGGAGCTAATAAAGTTGGAAATTGCTAACAAATTTACAGTTGAACTTTCCTGCCAAAAATTATTTAAAAGCGTTCACACTTCATACACACCGATTAGACCATGGACCTGCGGTGAGTACAGGTTAGTGCTGGGCATGTAGATTCCCAGGAAGTCCACGTTAATTAGATGCTTCTTCCATACACGATGTAGCAGCACCATCACTGAGATCTTATCATCCAGTGTCACAGTCATCTTACTCTCCTTCTCGATGGAAACCACTGCCCTGGTGAACAAACAGAATAATACGTGTTATCTAATGCATGGGAGAAAACGTTCAAGTTTTTTTTAAAGAAACTTCTGGTACCTTGTAAGGGTTATTTTAGCTGTGGCTCCCCAGGAAAAAGAGTGGTTGTTTTTGCCTTCCAACAAGTCGATCCTGTTGGTGCTCACCACAACATTCAACCCAATTTCCTGGGCGGAAATGGAGATGGTGCCAAAGTATGTGTTCAATTTGTTGTTTTTCATTTTCTTGCCACTCACCAACTGGCCATTGATTGCAATCCCTGCAGGAAGCGAAAAATAACCATTTTAGCAGAAATAAGTTTTGGTGAATGGCATTTGTTTGTCTAGTTTTGCACTGGGAATACAAGGTTAATATTACAGTAATGTTATAAAATGTATATTTCAATATAAACTAATATATGCATGCTATATACTTAAAACATACATGCACACTAAAGTCACAATCTGATACTGTTAAAATAGTTTTCATATAATTAAAGTATAATAAAGAATTGTATTGTATAGCTGAAGGTAAAGAGAACATTGTTGTAGTTTAAACTTGAGGTAAGGCACTACAAGTAGAAACAAGAGGTTTTATGGTTTTCTGACATATCCCTGAACACGTCTTTCCATACAATACAATCTACTAATAAAAAGCTTGTTTCCAGATGTATGTCAAGCTACATCACTTTAACTGAATTTTATTTTTATAGCGCTTTTGTAGCAATGCACAGCTCGAACCGCATTGTCAAGTTTACCGACGTCACGACTCAAATGTGTGTTACCGAACTGCACAACCTGAACTTAACACACACTCATTACTCATCTCAATTTCAATCCATTCCACCATCATCTATTAATTATTATTTATACTTGACCGCATTATACTGTTTACATGCTGTTTTTGCACCTTTGACTCTTACACTGTTTACATGCTGTCTTTAACTGCTGCTTTTTTTGCACTGCATTGTGTCTGTTTATATTTACTCCCAGTTATAGTTTTGACAGTTCTCCTCACACAGTACTGTATAATCAAGTATACAGTAGGTCTACTGGTCGGCGCTATCTCGGGTTTTGTGTCTTGTCTTGTGTTGTCTGTCTGCACAGTCTGTCTGTACTGTTTTTTCGTCTGCACTGTTTGCACTAGGTTGCACTTTATGTAGCTTTATTTTTTTTTTCCCTCAAAGTAAAGGTGACATGCTTTCATAATTTATTTTCTGTTAAATATTGAATCCACGCTACAGTAAAAAAAATAAAAAATAAAAATTTTTACACAGTTATTTAAACACCACTTTATCTTTAACTGCTGCTTTTTTTGCACTGCATTGTGTCTGTTTATATTTACTCCCAGTTATAGTTTTGACAGTTCTCCTCACACAGTACTGTATAATCAAGTATACAGTAGGTCTACTGGTCGGCGCTATCTCGGGTTTTGTGTCTTGTCTTGTGTTGTCTGTCTGCACAGTCTGTCTGTACTGTTTTTTCGTCTGCACTGTTTGCACTAGGTTGCACTTTATGTAGCTTGTGTTGTGTTGTTGTTTAGTGTAGCACCAGGGTTCCGGAGAACCGTTGTCTCATTTTTACTGTGTACTGTGTACCACTGTGTATAGTAGAAATGACAATAAAAGCCTCTTGACTTGACTTTTAACAGTAGATTTTGTCCCAAAGTAGCTTTTTTTTCCTCAAAGTAAAGGTGACATGCTTTCATAATTTATTTTCTGTTAAATATTGAATCCACGCTACAGTAAAAAAAAAAAAAAAAAACATTTTTACACAGTTATTTAAACACCACTTTAGTTTTTCAGTATCCAGAAGTAAAATGTAGTTGTATAAATTGCAGTTTCTGGAAAAAATGTTTCATATTTATTCCCATTCTAATTATGAAATAGAGAAATTCTGATTTAGATTTTATAATAATAAAAAAAAAAAGCCTATTGCATTTTTAGAATTCTAGAAAATAATTAAAACAAAAATCTAAATCTTCAAAATTTTAATTAAAGACAAACCTCATTTTCTTAAATAAACAAATTCCTTAGAAAGAAAAGTGTACAAAAAATATATCATTGTCACTCTAAAATCTTTAAAAAGATTATTTGGTCACTTAATATACCGTGTACTCTTTATTTTAATATTAATTTATAAGATTATATTATCATATTGTTGGCCTATCAATATTATATGTTACACATAATATTAAATTAATAAGAAAAATTAATTTCATTCTACTTTTATTTGAATATATTATACTGTACAGTTTGTCTAAAAAATATCTGAAATTTTGTGGTTCTTACTCTGATCACTGTGCAAATTAAAATATTTTTGTTCTGAAAAACTATTCTAGTAAGTCGAGGAGAGACCTGATGAATATTAATCTGACTGAAATTGTTGGAGAGTGGTACCTGTTCCAGGGTCAGACACTAGGTTGAGAATGTGTCCTGGTTTGGAGTCAATGTTGAAACAGATGTCCATGTTGCTCTTAGGCAGGTGGACAATGAAATGAGGGTCGTTTTCCACTGCAAAAGGTAAACATCAACATGTCTAAGAACTTTATGTTGCTATTGATCAGTATATTTGTAGACACATTGCCAGGAAAAAGTTTGCAGTTTCTTGTATTTTGTTAAAGAAGGACCACTTTTAGTCCGAAAGACAAAACAGATATACAGTAGAAAGACAAGGCAAACAAATAGGCAGCATTTAAATTTAATTTCAAGTCCTTTATATTTATATTTCAAGATTTTTTTTTTAAACTGGCAGCTCTCAACATTCGAAAAGGACTGTAGTGAATGGTGTAATTAAGGCTAGTACATTTTTACACTAGATT
Organism: Silurus asotus; assembly: GCA_024362625.1. NCBI lineage: Eukaryota > Metazoa > Chordata > Actinopteri > Siluriformes > Siluridae > Silurus > Silurus asotus. The sequence continues at coordinate 1,370,793 of MU551697.1, read as the reverse complement.
GTACCTAAATATAAAAGACTGCATATACTGTATGTGTAGTTCTACAAACAACCTAATTAGAGTAAAATATCTTTTTTATTTTAAGCAAATAAAAATACATTTGTCAGTTCGGTTATAATTCTGATAACTATTATAACTTCAAATTAAATTTTCATATATTTGGGTCTAATAAGACTCACTAATGTGAATTTATTAGATTTAGATTGTATAATTATCCCGAGTCATTCCCATTGTTAATACTGATTGTGCTGCATATTTACATTTAAAAAATTGCTTCTGCATTGCTGAGGTGTTTTATTGAAAAATTGCATTAAAATTGTTTCCAGTTTTCTGTGAGCTTTGCCTTTCCATGGGTTTTACAGCTAAATGAAAACCATCCATGCATATAAGCATACAGGCGTAGAAAAGGTTTAACCTTTTTGTCAACATGTATGCTAATGCATTGAAATTCGCCGTTACTGAAACATCTGTAAGTTAACTTTTTCATTTGGTTTGGGCTTCGTAAACATTTACACACAAGAACACAAGTTTAAAAACGAGCTCCATTTACAACATAAGAATACGGTAAACTACAGACTCAAATACTATTATATTTAACTATATGCATATAAAGCTTAAAAATTTGATGCGGTAATTAACAGTCATTTTAATGTTCTTATCCACAACAGGCTTGACAAAGATTCTCAATTTTTCCATTCTTAAATAATACTATAATATAGCGTTTTCTAGCCATTTGTGTACCCTTCATACTGTGTTTGCATTCAACTCAACTTATCATTAATTATCAAATTGAGTCTGATGACCTGGAACTGGAAAAATTTGGAACTGTGTTCATATTTTGACTCAAGCATCTGTGCTAAACATGTCTGCTAAGTTCAGCTTGACTTGATTGTATCAAAGTTCAGGGTAAAGATTGCATTGTTCTTATCACTGTCCTCATTACACGGAAAACCTTAACATGTTTTATCCAAGTATCTTTTATGAAGTAAACATACCAAGTGTAATAGGAGACACTCCTTTTACTGGGCTTGGGGTTGGTGATAAAAAGTTTATCCATGGAGGCTGGGATGGAGGAACACTTTCTACCAGGGTCACCTTCTGAGGAGTAATGACACCTAGGACGAAAAAGAGGATGAGAGCAACTGAAAATAAAACAACTTAATTATCACTGCTCAAACAACCCATGAAAAATAAACCTACACATTATTCTAGAAAACTAACATCTGTTTGTGTACAGAAATACAAAGGCCATATTTATAATGCAGTTAATATACTACATTTTTTCATGAATTCTTATCTCTAGTATTTTTTTTCTTTCTGCTTCTTTTTTTTATTTTTTATATCAAACCATGAAACTCCACAGAAACAAGCTATATACAATAGGTAAAATAGAAACACAGATAAAACTTTACAATGTAAAAGCTCTGGCAGTTGAGAACTTCAGCTCCTAGCAATCTTAATGAACTTCAATGATGCTCACTACAAACTCCAACTCCCAGACCACGCACATTTACCTGTGTAAAGTCTCAAGGTTTACCCACTCCCACACACACTTGAACAGTGAACTCCATTAAATTGTGAAATGTATTCTATTGACAAAATCATTGTGAAGTAACATGCTTTGTGACTCATTCCATAGGCTTACCAAGCCTTATATTTAATGATTAGGAAAATGAAAGCTCAGTGTTAGTCTTTGAAAGGGAAAGTTTATAGGATTGTGGTGAGACCTGCAATGTTGTATGGTTTAGAGAGTAAAAGACAGGAGGTGGAGCTGGAGGTAGCAGAGCTGAAGATGTTGAGGTTTTCGTTGGGAGTGACGATGATGGACAGGATTAGAAATAGGTTTATAAGTGGGACAGTTCATGTAGGAGGTTATGGAGACAAGGTGAGGGAGGAAAGATTGAGATGGTTTGGACAGAGGAGGGACATGGGGTATATCGGTGGGAGAATGCTGAGGATGGAGCCACCAGGAAGGAGGAAAGGAGGAAGACCAAGGAGGCAGTTAATGGATGTGGTGAGAGAAGACATGCAGGTAGTTGGATTGAAAGAGGCAGAAACCAAAAGGAGGAGAAGAAGAAGAAGAAGTGTTACTCCTGACCAAGACCCTTAACTCTTCACTGTCTAATTGTGTAAATGATATAATTATTAGTTGCTCTGGCCAAACGATTGAAATCCTGTTACTGAGTTGCTTTTTGCCACTGTTTTTGTGCCTGTGCTTGCACACTGCATTTTGACTTCTGCCAGGTTTTCACTACATTTTTGCTTATAGGTCCATAAATATATAAAACAACTAGTATTAACATATAAATTATTTCTTGAAAAAAAATCAGCTGATCAACTTGCACCTGTCCAAGTATTGCATGACATACAATACTCCTTAATAACTAATAGATAACTATAAAGAAACTAAGCCGAAATGAATGAGTAGATATTTAATAAACTTACTCGATAATTCATCTTTTCTTTCCTTTCTTTGCAACTACCGGATATACCTCAACTTATACAAATACCTCAGTATTTAAAATATATAAAATGCATATATTTATAAAAGTATCTGATTAATCTGATTATCTGAGTAATCTGATTTCAAAAAAGTTGGGACACTGTACAAACTGTGAATAAAACCAGAATGCAATAATGTGGAAGTTTTAAATGTCCATATTTTATTCAGAATACAACATAGATGACATTTAAAATGTTTAACTGAGAAAATGTATTATTTTAGGGAAAAATATGTTGATTTAAAATTTCATGGCATCAACATCTCTAAAAAGTTGGGACAAGGCCATGTTTACCACTGTGTGGCATCCCCTCTTCTTTTTATAACAGTCTGCAAATGTCTGGGGACTGAGGAGACAAGTTGCTCAAGTTTAGGAATAGGAATGTTGCAAATTCTTGTCTAATACAGGCTTCTAGTTGCTCAACTGTCTTAGGTCTTCTTTGTCACATCTTCCTCTTTATGATGCCCCAAATGTTTTGTATGTTTAAAGGATCTGGACTGCAGGCTGGCAATTTCAGTACCCAGATCCTTCTTCTACACAGCCATGATGTTGTAATTGATGCAGTATATGGTCTGGCATTGTCATGTTGGAAAATGCAAGGTCTTCCCTGAAAGCTTCTAGTTGCTCAACTGTCTTAGGTCTTCTTTGTCACATCTTCCTCTTTATGATGCCCCAAATATTTTGTATGTTTAAAGGATCTGGACTGCAGGCTGGCCATTTCAGTACCCAGATCCTTCTTCTACACAGCCATGATGTTGTAATTGATGCAGTATATGGTCTGGCTTTGTCATGTTGAAAAATGCAAGGTCTTCCCTGAAAGAGACAACGTCTGGATAGGAGCATATCTTGTTCTAGAACTTGGATATACCTTTCAGCATTGATGGTGCCTTTCCAGATGTGTAAGCTGCCCATGCCACAATCACTCATGCAACCCCATACCATCAGAGATGCAGGCTTTTGAACTGAACACTGATAACTACTTGGGTTGTCCTTGTCCTCTTTAGTCCGGATGACATGGCGTCCCAGTTTTCCAAAAAGAACTTCAAATTTTGTTTCGTCTGACCACAGAACAGTTTTCCACTTTGCCACAGTCCATTTTAACTGAAGCCTTGGCCCAGAGAAAACGCCTGCGCTCCTGGTTCATGTTTAGATATGGCTTCTTTTTTGACCTATAGAGTTTTAGCCGGCAACGGGCGAATGGCACGGTGGATTGTGTTCCCCATCAATGTTTTCTGGAAGTATTCCTGAGCCCATGTTGTGATTTCCATTACAGTAGCATTCCTGTATGTGATGCAGTGCCGTCCAAGGGCCAGAAGATCACCAGTATGGTGAGCCAGTAAGGTTTTCTGGCCCTGACCCTTACGCACAAAGATTGTTCCAGATTCTCTGAATCTTTGGATGATATTATGCACTGTAAATGATGATAACTTAAATTTGCAATTCTTCTCTGAGAAACTCCTTTCTGATATTGCTCCACAATTTTTTGCAGCAGCATTGGGAAATTGGTGATCATCTGCCCATCTTGACTTCTGAGAGACACTGCTACTCTAAAAGCCTCTTCTTATACCCAATCATGTTGCCAATTGACCCAATAAGTTGCAAATTGGTCCTCCAGCTGTTCCTTATATGTACATTTAACTTTTCCAGCCTCCTATTGCTACCTGTCCCAACTTTTTTGGAATGTGTAGCTTTCATGAAATCCAAAATACGCCAATATTTGGCATGACATTTCAAAATGTCTCTCTAACATTTGATATGTTCTCTATATTCTATTGAGTATAAAATATAAGTTTATAAGATTTGTAAATTATTGCATTCCATTTTTAATCACAATTTGTAGAGTGTCCCAACTTTTTTGGAATCGGGTTTGTATTTATTATATAAAATGTAGATATTTTTTTACAAGTTATTATAGGTCTCCTCAAAGCAACGATACACTGATAATGACGATCATTAATGTTACCTGCGGCAGGACAGCAGCCATGTCTGGGGTCCCTGGGTGAGTCAGCCAGCAGTCTCTCAGGTCCATCCTCACTTTCCACCAGTAATGCAGTTACAGGAGTGACAAACTGATGCTCCACGGACAGGGCGAGAAGCCGATGTGTAATCTTTCGCTTCTTGGCCGCTGTGGGTGCCACAGACCTACACACAGAAACACTCCCATTATGCATAAATAAGCAAACTGAAATAGTGAATCAAAACAGCCATTGCACATCATACTTAGAAGTAATTGCACAGGTTGCAAATCGCTTATTTTTATTTTATCTTGTTTAAACAAATCTACTTGCAGTAATGCATCTAATTTTGTTAACAGTTCAAATATAATAGCTTTACCTTTTGTTATCATTAAGTTCTAGCTCTCCCATTAATTTATGCTGCTATAGCTAGTCTTACTGGAGTCCCTACTTACATCCTGATAACACTGTACTGTGCCTTTAACATTCATCCAACAATAGGCAGTTGTGGACGAAGTACCCAAAGCATGTAGTTGAGTAAAAGAAGAGATACAGTAGGGAAAATATTACTCTAGTAAAAGCTGAAGTGCTCCCTTTAAACTTTCATTTGAGTAAAAGTACAAAAGTATTTGCCTTCAAATGTAATTAAGTATCCAAGTACTATGGTTTATTATGGCGGTAATGTTCCTATTATCATTTTTGATCAATCACTGTTTAACTCATTAATATCATTCTATTAATAGATAATCTAATAAATGTTCATGAGCTAAATCCTCCTTTTCAACTCCCCTTAAAACAACCATGTAAATAAGGCAACGGGTGCAGTGGCAAGTTAAAGTCAGGAGATTCTGCCATGATTTATTCCTCTCAAAATGTCCTGCTTGATGTTGAACTGACACTGATCTGTATGTTCGTGCTAAGTAGATACGACCAAGTGGCAATGGCGCTTCTATCTTGAATGACGCCTGGGTGACCCACGCCATGACCCAACGTCTCCCCTATTGATTAGTTTCAGCTTTGAAAAGCTGCTCTCAGCCACCATCACTGGATGAGTAAGACATGTTCTCAGAGCAGTCCACAAATTTGGATGCATTTCTCCTTTGCTAATTGTAACCATAAGAGACATACATATCTTAACATTTATATCCTTATAATTATATATTATACATGATATATTATATAGCCTTTTATGCTGCACTTGAGATTTACCTTCAGGAATATTCAGTTCAGGACCTATTCAGTACAATCACAGAAAACCCTAATGACATCACCTCAATTAAAGGTTACCAAATCAATAAGTGCCAGTTTAACTACAATCCAACTGGTCTTGTTAAGCTGAAATTAATTTTTATCTTTGTTGCAACACACTATAATAAACGACATACTACTACTACAAAGTAAAATAAATCTATCTATGCATAAAAGCATATCAAGCAACACAGCATAGCCTGTGATAGTTAAGTGTTGAGTTGAGTATAAATAAGTGATATAAAGTTCTTAGCCTATTTCATTAAGTGCATTAGCTTATTCTATCAGCTCAGCCATTAGTGTTGCACAATCAAGAGCACGCTTAGTGCCGTTCCAAAGCGTGGATAAATAGTGAGGGTCGCGTTAGGAAGGGCATCGAGCATAAAACATGTGCCAAATCAAACATGCGGTTCACGAATTTCATATCCGATCGGTCGAGGCCCGGGTTACCCACGACCGCCACAGGTATCGTTAGCCAACAGTATACAGGTGGAAATTGGGCTACTGTTGGCCGAAGGAGGAGAAGAAGAGGAGGAAGATGTCTACAGAGACAAGAAAGAAAGAAAAGGAGAAGTATATAGGAGAAGTATATAGGAGAGTGGAGGTTTGGGTGGGACCTTTAAATGTTGGTACTATGACTGGTAAAGGGAGAGAGGTAGCTGATTTGATGGAGAGGAGAAAGGTAGATATGTTGTGTGTTCAGGAGACCAAGTGGAAAGGAAGTAAGGCCAGGAACATTAAAGGGGAGTTTAAACTGTTCTATCATTGTGTGGATGGAAAGAGAAATGGTGTAGGGGTGATTCTAAAAGAAAAGTACAGTAAGTGTGTAGTGGAGGTGAAAAGAGTTTCTGATTTCATGTTCATGTGCGTGTGGTGAAGGGAACATAGGCGATGGGTTGGTATGGCCTTAAGGAGAGGAATTTGGAAGGGCAGATGGTGGTAGATTTTGCTAAAAGGATGCAAATGGCAGTGGTGAAAACTTTTTTTAAGAAGAAGGAGCATAGGGTGACGTATAAGAGTGGAGGAAGGTGCACACAGGTGGACTATGTTCTATACAGGAGATGCAACCTAAAAGAGATTAGAGACTGTAAGGTGTTGGCAGGGGACAGTTTCGCTAGACAGCATTGGATGGTGATCTGTAGGATGGCTTTGGAGGTGAAGAAGAAGAGGTGGAGAGTGAGGACTGAAAAAAGAATATGATGGTGGAAACTGAAGGAGGAAGACTGTAGTGTGAGATTCAGGGAAGAGGTCAGACAGGTGAAGCAGTGCTGGATGATTGGGCAACTACTAGTGATAAGGGAGACAGCTAGAAAGGTACTTAGTGTGAAATCTGGAAAGAGAAATTAAGACAAAGAGATGTAATGCAATGTAAAGCATTAGGAATAAGAGGTTGGCGAAACAGGATTGGGATCAACAGAGTGATGAGAAAAGTAGACAGGAGTACAAGGAGATTTGGCAGCAGGTGGAGAGGGATGTTGCAAAAGCCAAGGCAAAGGCATATGAACAGCTGTATGAGAGGTTGGACACTAAAGAAGGAGAAAAGGATTTATACCGAATAGCCAGCCAGAGAGACCGAGCTGGGAAGGATGTGCTGCAAGTTAGAGCAAAAGATGGAGATGGAAATGTCTTGACTGAGTGTGTTGAGAAGATGGAGGGAGTATTTTGAGCAGCAGATGAATGAGGAAAATGAGAGAGAGACCTTAACAATGATGGAACTGTAATGAATGGACTTTTTTGCCACCCAGATGCGGCTTTCTTTGTACCATCTCAAGGAGTTTTTACTTTCCAGTCATGATTGGCTTGCTCATTAGGTATAGTTTTATAAGAAACAAATTTATAAGCACTAAAGTTATACATTCCAAATTCATAACGTCTCTATCTCTGTACAGCTGCTTTGGAACAATGTATATTGCTAAAAGTGCTATACAAATAAACAAATGCAGAATTAAAAAGTAGGCTCATTATTTATTTGGACCCTTACTATGGGTTATGGAGATCTATGCAATTTTTAAGTTGGAATGGGATATTTTTAAACAATGTCTACAGTGGTCTAATTGAATTAAATTTGATTTGAATAGTTTTGTTAGCTGCATAAACCACACTGTGGCACTGAGGTAAAACAAAACAATAAATAAGGAGTGTTTTACATAATGTCTCACCGCTCAGCCAGCAGTTGATTGATAGTAATGTAGGCCCACATCTGGCGAGCAAAACCAGCAAATGAATGCTGTTGTTGACTGAGCAGAGTGTCAAGTTCCTGGGGGTCTGCATCTGTCTGAAGGGTTATGTCAAGGGTGGCCTTGAAAAATACAAGAAACCATACATTGTAAATGTAAACCAATAATTTTGGAAACAGTGTGCTTCAACTGTGCATTACATTAAATAAGAAACTATTAAGAATTAAGAAGATTTTGGTTTGATTCTAATTTCTATTTGAAACATCCAGTGCCTATCAATGCTTCGAAAACACCTAGTTTTTTTATATGCAACAAACTCTGTAAAAGACAAAAACACACAAGAACTGGACAGTGAATGCTGGGATCAAGTTCTGTGGACAGATCTGTCCAAATTTGACATCTTTGGCTCTTTCAGAAAAACTTGTGTAAAATACAACAGCAAATAAGATGCTAGTAGACTGCCTTACACCCACAGTCAAACATGGAGGTGGAAACATAATGGGTTCAGGTTTTCTTGGAACAGGCAATGTTGGAGACTTATTTTGGGTGAAAGGAATACTGTTCCAACATGGCTTTCATTCCATACTTCAGTGCCAATCATTTCCGTCTGGATTGAGGTTAATTGGAAATCAACTGTACCATAAAACAAATCTATTTAATTGTTATTCAGAAAACAAACAGTTGGCAGAAGTGTGATCTATCATGGAATGGCCTGCCCAGTCTATGCACCTATGAAACCTATGGAGAAAGAAATCTTTACTACCAAATCAACTAAGAAATCAACTACCAAAAAACACCTTCGGCAAGTTTCACAAGAGGCATAGCAAAGTATTAAAGCTGAAGGTTTGGAGAAAAAAACTGTCCAAATGCTGAGAGTGTGTAATTCATGCTACTTTTACTTTTTCTGTAAAAATTAATGTGTAACATCTTTACTTTTATATATTTGTTTGGTCAAAATAAATCTTTATGATGGTAAATTAACTAGTATGATGCATAGAATCAAAAGAAACATGCTTGTGTCTCTTAAACACTTTTGACCAGATAATAATAATGGCAGATAACAAAAAAGTATTGAAATGATTAAATATAAATTAAAAATAAAAGCAATATTTTAAATGAAATTATTGTAACTATAAAAAATTAAATAAAATAATTCAAATAATATCTTACTATTAAAGACAATATGCTTGGTTTCTCTGACTGCATACGCTAAAATGATCATTCCATGAAATTTAATTTTATCCTGTTTAAAAATATAATAACACCCCCCTGGTGCTAAATAACCATGCAAGATAGTGGGCTTACAGCAGCAGCAGTGATGAAACTATTCAGACTGGTGGATCCACTAAGTTTGAGTTTGCCAGCAGTGACCAGCTCCGAGCCTTTGAAGAACTTATCGAATTCATTTTGAGTAATGTCCGTCACAGAGTCCTCAGGGAAATGGATGGCAATCTTCCTTAGCATTGGGGATGAGACCTGGCTGTAGAACATCTACAGAGAAAGAGAGAGAACATGATTATATTACAGTGTGGTTGAATGGCCATGATATTGGTTTTAGCTGTAAACATAATGGACAGGTTCTATACTAAAATCTGAGTACTACAATCATCCACTTCGGGAGTAATGTATTTTTTTATGTATTATTTATGTAAATATACAACATTCACTTCCACAGGATAAAAAGACCAAATAATTAAATGTAAAAAAGGGCAAATAACAGATATAGATTTATATTTATACTCTTATATGCAGATGAGGAAAATGTAAGAAAACTGGATCTTTTTACCTTCAGCTGCTCTGAAGCATCATGATTTGCAAAGATCCTCTGGGCCATGCCCCGGTTTTCCAAAGCGATGCGCTCAAGGAAATCAAAATCCACGTCAAACCCGATGCCGAGAGAGTAGAGAGAGAAATCCTGATGCATGACACGTTTTATGTTCTTCTGAATGGTGCTGAGCTTTATCTCTCCTACATTTATTAGAGTGGGACAAACCATTTGGAAAATGATGACTGGTGTCAGTAAATTATGAAATTTGTAGAATGTTTGTATACCAAGGTAGCGTGTGTGTGTGTATGTGTTAAGAATCCTTACCCACTGTGGGGTCTCCATCAGACACCAGGATGATCATAGAGACGGAGCGCTGATCGATGATGCCCTGATTTTGTGCCTTTAAAAGCATCTGCACTGCCTTCAGCAAGGCCTCATTGATGTTGGTTCCTGAGGTCAAGGGAAAAAGGAGAAAATTCAGAAATACACACTTACTGCTCAGTATTTCAGATGACTTCCTTACACCTTAAACATTAATTTCAGCTTATGAATTCAATCCCTGTTTGCTTTGATTGTTGGAATTCTCAGTTGCATTGCAATTGACATTGTGATCATTTGTGATAATTGTGACGATTAATTTGAACTGTGAGTGTTTTGAATATTTTCTTTGAGTGATCAAATAATAAAGATAATAGACTAATGCCAATCCTTTTAGTTTTTAGTAGAAAAAGTAATTAAAAGAAATGGCTAAAACCTAAACAGCATGCAGTGGATGACTGGATTGAAATAATACATTTTATATATATATATATATATATATATATATATATATATATGATTTTTGTAAAATATTTATGGTCTCTAAATATCTGTAAATACTTTTAAGACTTATTAAATAATTGCTTCCCTGGTTCATGTATGTTTTTGCTGTCAAAATAAGAAAAATGTTTTTATGACAAATGACAGTCATGGGTAAAATAGTATTTCTTCCTTGATAAATATATGTATTTTATTTCTAAAAAGTGAAAAAAAAAAACAACAACAAAATAAACCATTACTTAATAAATCAATACAGTGGAGCAGACAAGCACAGCTGTTTCCTAAGTCAGATATGTAATAATCTTCATATACATTTACACAACCTGTGTATGAGATTCAGGTCAAAATCAGGTCAGGTGATTATGATCAGCAAAAACATGTTTTGGCTCAAACGTTATTGTATTGTAAGCATAAAATGTATACATGCAATAATGTTTTGTCTAAGGTCTAGTCTCTATCTTCTGATACCCAATGTCATTACTCTGTGAATTCTCTTGCCTAAGATTCATTACAATGAACAACGAGACATTCTTTAGTAGATACATTTGTTAGATTCCACCTAAACCAAGAAGAAAGCAAAAAAGTGGTGATGAAAAAGTGATAACAGGTTTCACGTGTGCTTTCTCACCTCCATTTGGTTTGATTTCCTGGATGTATTTCTTGGCATTTGCAACTTCTAGTGTGTTTCCTGGGACAAGATCCTCACTCCAGCACCGGACATTGTGATTAAAGTCGATGATACTAAAATTGTCATCCACCGTCAGATCATCCAGGATGGTCTTCATGGCCTCCACTGTCTGTGGGAAAGTAAAGAGGAAAATTGAATCAAAATAGGCATAAGATAAAATAAACATGGAAGAGACATATTAAAGATTTTTTTTTACCAGAACCCTGTGTTAATACCTTAAATTGATTTATCTGAGCATGTCCTTGTGTTAATATTAAAAAAGTAATAATAAATAGAACATTTTTGTTGTCATAATGTGTTATGGCTCTAGTTATTTGTGATGGTTGAAGTCAGCCTTGAAAGAAAGCGTTCTGTGATTTATGTGCTGCTAAGCATGTGATAAATCTTTATTCATCAGTAAACAAACCTATATCAGTGATTTTAATAGGGTACATATTGGTAAAATAAAACATTGTTAAAGTTTTTTATGTTAGTTTAACTTTAATCTTAGCTGTAATTGTTGCACAGCTTCTGGAATGCAGAGTAAAGTATGGGTAGTAGTAGTATTTATAAAAAAAAATGTAATACATTTGTTCAGGTTATATATTGTTTAAAAAATCCATATCAACTAATTCCAATCATCAAATATTTTTTATAACTTATTGTATTGTCGCACCTATTTAATTACATGTGTTTTTAGTATTTTGCTATATTTTTCTGTCTGTGGGTTTTGATTTATGAATACATTTGTTACACTCTAACCACTAGGGGGCTTCAATTTTCTGATCAATGCTTCAAAGAAAATGCTGTGCTTCGAAACCTGTGATCCTACCTGCTTCATCTTCAAGCCCCACATGCTGCCACTCACATCGATCACAAATACAATGTTTTTGGAGAGAGGAGAGAGATTTGATGGTGCAAAGAATTGAATGAAATGACCATCAGACACCTGCAAGGTGGAGGGAGGAAAGAGAAATCAAATAAATTGTGTGTGCATACATACAGTACAGACCAAAAGTTTGGACACACCTTTCTTTATTTGTATGACTATGAAAATTGTAGAGTTACACTGAAGGTATCAAGAGCTATTCGACCAAGAAGGAGAGTGATGGGGTGCTGCGCCAGATGACCTGGCCTCCACAGTCACCGGACCTGAACCCAATCGAGATGATTTAGGGGTGAGCTGGACCGCAGAGTGAAGGCAAAAGGGCCAACAAGTGCCAAGCATCTCTCGGGGAACTCCTTCAAGACTGTTGGAAGACCATTTGAGGTGACTACCTCTTGAAGCTCATCAAGAGAATGCCAAGAGTGTGCAAAGCAGTAATCAAAGCAAAAGGTGGCTACTTTGAAGAACCTAGAATATGACATTTTTCACACTTTTTTGTTACGTATATAATTCCATATATAATTCCACATGTGTTTATTCATAGTTTTGATGCCTTCAGTGTAAATCTACAAAATAAAGAAAACTCTTAGAATGAGAAGGTGTGTCCAAACTTTTGGTCTGTACTGTATATATATATATATATATATAATCAATAGCACTGCTTTGTTCAAGTTAAATCCCCAAAAAAGTATGAGTTGGTCCTTACCACCAGTTCTCCTTCATTGCCTTCTCTCTCCACATCATATTGTACAGTAAATACGCCATCCACGGCAGTCTCAGTACAATTGCTACACTTGCGTTGTTGTTGCAGGCTGGGTTTGAACACCACGTGGGCCTTCTGTTTCGTGTGTGTGATCTTAGTTATACCTTTAAAATGCTCGCCCAGTGTATTTGGTGCCTCCACAAACTGGATGCCTTTAGGCTCGAATATATACACATCAACCTGAAAAAATATAATTTTGAAATATATTATATATGTCGTGTGTGCGTGCGTGTGTGTGTGTGTGTGTGTGTGTGTGTGTGTGTGTGTGTGTGTGTGTGTGTGAGAGAGAGAGAGAGAGAGAGAGACCTGCAGGTGTGGCACCAGTCGACCCGGCTGTATGTGCAGAGTGTGTGCGTAGGAACCCAATTTTCTCTGCATCATTTCCTGATAGTGCAGCTCAAACTCAATCTTGCTGCCTGCAGGTACATGGACCTCAGTTTTAAAGGTTTCCATGGCCTGAGAGTTGGTTCTGTGAAAGAGAAAGAAAGAGAGACGATGGAAGAATGGGACAAATTGTGTAGGTAAATATATATGTGTGAATAGCAGTGCTGGCAGAGAGACAGATACTTGGATATATATCGTAATAGAATAAAAAGGGAATATATATGTGAATAAATTATTTCATAAATTTATAAGATCACAAATTGTATATTAAATGGATATTATGATATTGACAAGTAGCAAAGTAGACACAGGGTTGGATAGATAGATTCCTGAGGGAATAAAAGTAAACAGAAGAATGAGAAAGAATGAGAGACAGATGGATAAATAGACTGATTAATAGATTTCTGGATTAGAGTGAGATTATGGATATTCTTAAAAATGAATTTATAGATGACCAGGAATTAGAGAGTTTGCTGGTGGATGGACAGGAGGGTAGAATATGTTTGTAGAAAAACTAATCAGATGGATTGTGATATGTAGGACTTTTAGACATGGTGCATTGTGGGTGATACCTGACTATGCCTGCAGCTTTGCCGCGGGATTTGGCTTGAGAGTACAGTTTACGAGCAACAGTTTTCTCCTTCACTGAGCCGACAAATGTGATCCCGTTGACGTTCCTGACAGCAAATATAACACAAGAGAGCAAAAGTACTTAACAGTGGCATCTTCTTAGCATCACCTATAGTCAGTGCATATATATATATATATATATATACATATTTTTGTGTGTGTGTGTGTGTGTGTGTGTGTGTGTTTTTACATGGTGAAGTTGTTGATAAAGGCTCTTTTAGGGATCTGCACATTGAAGCCGATGCTCTGTGCATTGAGGCCTGAGTTCACCACCGAGCTACTAACAGTGGTGTAAGCAAACCGTGATGTAATTCTGCTCTCGACCTTGTAGCTCTTAACTGTAATATCATCTCCACGGACAGCCTGCAAGAATTTGAGACACAAAGGCTATATAAATATGGGTGGGGGATATGAAATATGTTAATATTTATCATATATAAATAAATGAAAGTCTATTGTGGGTAAAATAGGTTAATAGCAATATCAGGTATCACAAATGATAGACACAGCCTGCGGAAAAGTATAAATTTGTATCAATACTGTAGGCAAATGTAACTAATAATTCTGCTCATTTATTCAATCATTAAAATTCTGATAATACATATGAACATTTATTTATATTATTATTGTGGTTTATGCAGCTAACAAAACTATTCAAATCAAATTGGACCCAATTGACATTGTTAAAAATATCCCATTCTAACTTAAACATTGCATAGACCGCCATAACCCATAATCGCTACTCTTCCACATATCATTAAACAAAACTCAAGCCATGGAATGACTCCGGTTTCAAATGTTATCTTCACAAAGATACAGAGGAGAAGTCAATAACCGCTGTGATGCTCAGCACTCTGCAAACACAGCCATCGATTAGTGCATTAGTACAGAGAGATTCATCGAAACGAGGTCAAACAACAAAACGACGTCTACCTCAAAGTCCTCTTCTTCTTCACTGGTCAATATGTTTCTCTACAAATAAAGCAAAAGACACCAAAGTTCAGCAAATGTGCTTTGCAAATAAGGAAGAATAGAAAAGCGGGCAAAGACAGGCATAAAAAGTGACATTTGAAAGTTAATAATGATCTTTTAACAGCCAGGTTCTGAGTTCTATCAGTGTTGTGAACACTAATCTATTGATTACAGCTGTCCAAATGTCTGACTGTATTTTATTAACCCTGTACTCAAAAACGCTCATTTGATATTCATAGAGCGTAATATTACAAAAGCCTATTACTATAGAACATAAGGTTTTAGACGTATATTAGACAAAGTGTCTTATTAATAAAGATGATGAATAAAATATATTTGTTGGAAATGAAATTCAATACAATTGATAATGTTTGTTTGTAATACACACCAACAGGTACTAGTTTTGTACTTTAATGATACAGGACGGAGATGTTGAGAAGACTCATATATTTAAAGCATGACCACAAAATACAATATTAAATATATAAGTAAACAGTAAAGACACCAAAAAAAATCTGCTTAACTACATTAACAAAGTATTTATCTCGGATTATCGGTTCAAGGAATTTTTTATTTCAAGGAACCGATAATCCGAGATAAATACTTTGTTATTGTACTTAAGTAGATTTTTCTGGTGTCTTTACTGTTCTTCATTTTTTATTTTTCAGACAACATTTTACTTTCGCTCATTACGTTTTCCAACACAAACATCTGTACTTTCCACTTCTTACATGTTGACACCAATTTCGTTGGTGACAACTATTTGGTGACATGATCAATATTTTTCACCGTTTTCAGCCCATCAACCTATTTCTTTTCATTGGTGTATCATTTCCTGACTATCATGCCTACAAGGCTAACAACGAGCACAGCAGAAGGCATCAAGCAGTTTGGGGTTAACGTGGATGAGACAGAGGGAGACAGCGATGTAAACATGATTGAGAACAGAAACATTTTCTCTGCTTGAATTTTATATGGTGGTTGTTCAGCCGGGATACATTCATTAGATAACACAATTTTAAATTATTTTGCATTAATATGATGTGAGGCCAGTTACCAGTACTTTAACTTCTACCAGTCATTAAAAACACAAGTATCTGTACTTCTACTTGACTGAAGGATGTGTGTATTTTTCCCATCCATGCTGATAACATTACTGCAATTTCGGAATGACGCATTAAGACATACTGGCGTCATAGATTTGCGACATCAGCACACATCAGAGAGTTCTCTACATGAAAAAAACAAGATCGGCAAAAGCTGTGTTCTTGAGTTATATAATTTGTGATCATTTTGGTATGTTGTAAATAGTTTGTGACCTGTAAATATTGTGGCCTAAATATAAAAATGCCATGCCTTAATAAATTATAACCAACTGAACAACTTTGATACAGTGAGTAATGGTAAATGTTTTTTTTTAACACAAAACCCAAACACTGTAGCATTATTTGTTAAGCATTTATTGTTGAAATGTATTTTGCAGCATGTCTGTATTTACTCCTGTCACCTACAACTTTTATTCAGACAGTAATTATAAAATTAAAAGTACAAAAATAAAGTCTTACTCTGTATCTGGAACTTTCTCTAAAATGATCGTCGTGATCTGACTAGAGAGACAAAGGAAGCACAAGAATGCAAAAGTCTGTTATATAATTTGAGCCCATTCTTTCACAATTCTCTCATAATCCCCCAAATCTGTCCGTTTCACTTACCCCCTCTTCCCACTCTCCATCAATAATGAACTCGAAGGCCGAGCATTGTAAAAAGAGCAGGACGGCCAGCAGCAGTGCTGGGAGCTTCATGGTGGCTGAACAGGAGTGAAATACGTCCAGCAAAAGGCAAAATGGCCAGGGCTTCACACACTCACACTCACACACACAACTACACACAAAAGCACTAGGAGGCAAATTATCAGTCAGCAGGTTCTAGCCCTCTGAGCCTCATCAATATTTGTCCTGTTGCGTATAACACAGAAAAGAGATCTAAGTGCAGGGGAAACCTTTGAAACTTGACCTGTGTTCTGTAAATAACATGCCTGCAGAAAAGTAAACTACTAAGGAGTTCTTTAATTAATGTTTTTTTACAAACATAACTTTATAGGCAATGTGGTTCATAAAGGTTTTTCAGTTATTCAAAGTTTGAGTCTACAACCAAGCAAAGTTCAATTTACTTCAGTAGATTAGAAAATGATTTATTTCTAATCTAATATGCAATCAAATTAAAATCCACAAGATTGAGCAGGTCAGTTGAGTTTTCTGGTGAACAGTATGAAGCTAAGTCAAGTGATTTTAATGCCTGTGTTTATGACATCACAACAACAGCAGCAAATAGACTTTCTGAATGAGTGAGACACTAGGCAGCAAAACAACTATAAGGGTAATTTAGAAAATATTTGGCCACCGGGAGCCATTAAAAGAGTTGGACTTAGTCTTGACATGAACTCTTTGGAACTGTATTAACACCACTATATTTATAGTTACATATATATGTAGGGCATTTGGCAGACATCCTTTGTGACTTACATTTATCTCATTCATAAAGTTGAGAAGCTTTGGGTTTAAGGGCGTTGCTCAGAAGTCGAGGGGTAGCAGCTTGGTGTGGCTGGGATTTGAACTCATGACCTTCAGATTCATAACATTATTTCTCTAGTTTCTGCTAAACGAGTTCAATTCTGTTAAGATTTGATAAATGTGAAGACCAAATAGGATTTGCATCATATATGGAGGTTGTGCTATCCTGAAAGTGAGCATTCACAATCAGGATAAAAATGTTTTCATCACAGAAATGAGTGGACATATTGAGCTCGGACATCACTCGGGCCAATGTGTGCCAGTAAGTCATCTATGACCAGGTTACAATATATAAAAACAACAATAGCTTAAGACCCCAACCCGCCTGCTTAAATGACTACCGCCCTATAGCTTTGACCTCAGTAGTGATGAAGTGCTTCGAGAGACTGGTCAGAGACTTCATCACTGCATCACTACCAGACACACTGGACCCATTACAGTTTGCGTACCATCAGAACCGCTCTATTAAGGACGCCATTGCTCATCTCCTCCACACCACGATGAGCCACCTGGACCAAAGAAACAGGAATCATGCAAAGATGTTGTTTGTGGACTACAGTTCAGCATTTAACACCATAATTCCCTCCACCCTCACCTCTAAGTTGGAGGTCCTGTGACTCAACTTCCTGACAGACAGACCACAAGCCGTACGGGTGGGAAAACACACCTCAACCACCCTCACCCTCAGCACTGGAGCTCCCCAGGATATGTTCACAAACATATCTTTATATATCCTTAATTTCTTATATTTTATTTTATATAGTTTTAATATTTTATTTATCTGCTTTTTTTCTTTCTCCCCACCCTATTCCCCTCTTGCCGGACCGCCGTGTAAAGCATTTCACTGCATGTTGTACCCTGTATGTATGTGTATGTGATGAATAAAATTTTATTTGATTTGATGACCTATTTAGATTACCATTACTTTTATTTATTAGTTTTTTTTTACTAAAAACTTTTTTGATCTGCCCTGTGTGAGCAATACCACCAGACCAGCAGATGGCAGTACAACATCAAGCTTCGCCAAGGCTTTTCAAGAGCATGAATGGACAGGTTCACATACACAAACATGACGTGTTCACGTGTCCAAGGGATTTATTTACATACAAATAGTTGACATGTTAACATCTAAAACATTTGTGTGTTATTGTGGGAAAATACAAAGATATCTAAAAAATACATATGTGGGTCTCTCAACTTGCTTTGGCCCTGAAGTCTATAATGTAGACTCATGTTGCAACTCACACTTCCATAACACCTGCAAACTGTCTGCATTTTATCTTCTATTCAAGCAAACATTACAACACCATGAAGTGTATTAAAAAGAAAGAAGTGTTTTGGAAATGAAATCATTTAGAAAGATTCAAGAAAGTCTTTTAGAAAAAAAACTTCTCTGGTCTAATGAGACCAAAATTTTAATCCAACCCTGCTTTTCACCTTTAGAACACCGGGTCCACATGGTGGTGCTAGCTCCTTGTTTTGGGGTTGCTTTTACATTTATGGCGTTTGGCAGATGCGATACAACTGAGAAGTTAAGGGTTAAGGGCCTTGCTCAAGGGCCCCAACAGTGGCAGCTTGGAGGTGCTGGGTTTTAAACGTGTGCTTCAGAGCAAATGCTGAGCTACCACCACCCGGGTGTACTATTCGCAGAAGAACCACAATACCAGGCTGATGCATGAAGCAAATGGAGCAAGCACCTCTTCTGGCTCTTGTGTTCAAAAATCAGTTTAATATAAAGTCCTCATATAGAGGGTGTATCAAATATTAAACCAATAAGAACAGATATTAAAGTTGTTCCAACCTTAAACATCAGCTTTTTATTATCAGGGGCAGTGAAGAGAACAGGAAAGTACTAGAAGGAAACCTGCACCAGTCTTCTGGGGACTTGAGTCTGTGGAAGTGCAACGACTAGGCATACAGTAGAAGCTGCTCTAGAGTGGCTCAACACAGCAAATCAAAGTAATGACAGTAATTATAACAAAGGGACCCACTGTTTCAACTTAAATTCCTTTAGACCTGAAAACACCTGTTCTAGTCAGAACCTACTGTATTACATTGTTTCCAACCAACCATGAGAACAAATTGACTCTTTACCTGCCAAGGAACAGATAAACAATTGATTCTACCATCAAACGCTATTCATATAAAGCAATTTCCTTTCCAGATCCTTTAACTCTAAACTCTACACAATTTTCTCTGGAATACTGCAGTGCTCGTTTTATGCTTATACTGTCGTTAGGGCAGTAGTTTAGATCAATATTGGTTAGATCAGGATCCATTAGGATAGATTAGATCAGGAGTGGTGAGTTTAGGTTAGGTTAGATTGTATCAGGATCAGTTAGGTTAGGTTAAATTAGGTTAGGTTAGGTAAGATAAGGTTAGATTCGGTTAAGGTAATTAGATTAGGATAGGTTAAAATACATCAGTATTGCTGAGTTAGGTTAGGTTAAATTGGATCAGGTTAAGTTACATTACATTAGGTTAGGTTAGATTAGGTTAAATTAGATTAGTTTAGATTAGATCAGGATGAGTTTAGGTTAGATTGGATCAGGAGTGATTAGGTTAGATTAGGTTAGATTAGGTTAGGATAGGTTAGATTACATCAGGACTGCTGAGTTGGTTAGGTCAGATTGGATCAGGTTAAATTACGTTAGATTAGGTTAGGTTAGGTTAGGTTAGGTTAGGTTAAATAAGATTAGATTAGATTAGATTAGGTTAGGTTAGGTTAGGTTAGGTTAGGTTAGGTTAAATTAGATCAGGATTGCTGAGTTTATCCTAAATTGGATCAGGTTAGGTTAGGTTAGGTTAGGTTAGGTTAGGTTAGGTTAGGTTAGGTAAAGTGAGGTTAGGTTAGGTTAGGTTAGGTAATCTTAGGTTAGATTGGATCAGGATCAGTTAGGTTAGATTAGATTAGATCAGGATATTTGAGTTAAGGTTAGGTTAGATTGGATTAGGTTAGATTGGGTTAGTTTAGGTTAGGATCATTTAGATTACATCAGGATTGCTGATTTAGGTTAGGTCAGATTGGATCAGGTTAAGTTACGTTAGGTTAGGTTAGATTAAAGTAGGCTCGCTTAGTTTAATTTAGGTTAGATTGAATCAGGCTTAGTTAAGATAGGTTAGGTTAAATTAGTTCAGGATCACTGAGTTTAGGTTAAATTGGATCATTATAGGTTAGGTTAGGTTAGGTTAGGTTAGGTTAGGCTATATTAGATCAGGATTGGTGCATTTAGGTTAGGTTTAATTGGATCAGGATTGGTTAAGTTATATTAGGTTATATTAGATTAGTTTAGTTTAGATTGGGTTAGGTGGGTTTTGTTGAATCAGGTTTAGTTAGGTTAGGTTAGGTTATATTAGATTAGATCAGGGTCACTGAGTTTAGTTTAAATTGAATCAGGTTATGTTAGGTTATATTATATCAGGATTGGTGCATTTAGGTTAGGTTAGATTGGATCAGGATTGATTAGGTTAGATTAGTTTAGGTTAGATTGGATCAGGATCAGTGAGTTTATGTTAGATTGGTTAGGATAGGTTAGATTAGGTTATGATAGATTAGATTACATCAGGATTGCTGAGTTAGGTTAGGTTAAATTAGATCAGGTTTAGTTAGGTTAGGTTTTTTTAGGTTAGGTTAGGTTAGGTTAGATTAGATCAGGATTGGTGCACTTTGGTTAGGTTAGATAACATCAGGATCATTTAGGTAAGGTTATATTATGTTAGATTAGATTAGTTTAGGTTAGATTGGATCAGGAGTACTGAGTTTAGGTTAGGTTAGATTGGATCAGGATCGGTTAGGTTAGGTTAATATAGATCCTCTATCTTCAGTGGCACAAAATACTAATCCACATTTATAGAGAATTCCATAATGTAGGTCCTCCTATTTTTTATTGAATGAGCTGGATCCCTATTAGACATAAAGTGCATACACGTAAAATAAATATGACTGAACTGTCATTGAAATACATCTTATTAAACATGCTGATATTACATCAGGGTGGCCAAGGAAATACAAGCAAGGTGTAAGAAAGTGGGGGAAAAAAACAATTAGAGCTTTGGACAAAAAAATATGGTTTGTGATAATTATACTGTTTCCTTTTTTTAGTTCAATCTAAAAAAAAAACAACAACAATAAGTAGTTCAAAACACGACCAAAACACGCCCACAATGATGGGTTGTGTCAAGTTTGTGTGTGCGTGTATGCGCGGGCGCGCGCGCGCGTGTTTGTATGTGCGTTCAGTATACACGAGAAGGACAGTCTGGATGGGAAACCAATACGCACAGTTCTCTGCTCGGTTTTATAGGAAAGTATGCGTCTTGCTCTGTCCTTCAGCTGAGATGTTGCTCCTGGTGCTCATTACTGCTTTGGTTTGTAACAATGCAGCTTTTGCTCAAAACGAGTACGATGATGTCGATCTTGAGGATGACCTGATTTCAGAATTGGACTTAAATGTAGTGAGTTACAGTTCCTTTTAATATGCATATGTTTTAAAAAGATTTTGTGTTTATTTTTCAATTTCACACTTTTTATTGTATTTATTTATTTTTTATCCCAGGCACCGCACAGAGTCCCTCGGCAGGTGAGGAATAAGGTAAGAGCTGGTGCGCGCTTTTACGCACGCCTCCTTCATTGTTTTTGTTGCCAAAGTCTGTTTTATAATCACTAAGTCATAGAATAAAACGTACCAGCATACACCTACAACATATTTGGAAATGCATAGCTGAATCCCAGTCGCATAATCCCACAGATTATCTACTGTATGTTCAATGGCGATCACGTTCTCGCTCCCAACTCGTCACATACGGACGCGTTCGTCAGGACACTTTTGCAGTCGATTCCCACAGACTTCGACCGTTTTGGCGTAATTTTTCTACGTGCAGGGATTTCCATAGACTTCTATAGAACTCTAATCAAGAACCTGCGGCATTGAAATTTGACGTGTTGACGTGACCTTAACCATAACCAAAAATGACGCCAAAGGGGTACCCAACCAAAACCATGGGCATTAATAAGAAATTGGTTCCTGTTGTTTTGCACTATAAATCTCTCCACTTATGGGTAGGCTAAATATTTTGGAGTGTGGCTGTGGGGAAATGTGATTAATCAGCTACAAAAGTTAGATCAGACCCTGGTTTTGGGTGCGAAGATTTTTAGTTGGTGTTCCAGATCATCCTAAAGGTGTATAATGGAATTGTGGTCAGGTCTGTGTGCAAGATCTTCTACACCGGGGGTCACCAACATGGTGTCCGAAGGCACCCGGTAGCCTGCAAGAACCACATGAGTAGCCTGCTGGCCTTTTCTAAAAAAAGCTGTTTCCTACTTTGTTAAATCATTGTTGATAATTATTGTGAGAAATCATTAAGATGATCAGTGTCTTCACATAGATGAATATCATTAAATATTATTAATGACATAATAAATTTAGTTGTGCCGAAAGGAAACTGTAATGCAAAGGCATTATGTACACTACCTTCATAGCATCAGTTAGGAGAAGAACTACTGATGGGTGTGATGGACGAGGGTCCACATACTTCTGGTTGTATAGTGTATTGAAATTATTGTTGTGATTGTATGTGCAATAAAACATGCTTCATGCTAGTTTAGGTAAACCTTGTCAGATAGAGGTTAGTACATAATGAAGATAACAAACAAGTCACTTGATTTTGTAAAAATATAATAAACATAATTAAAACTATATAATATATAAATAAACTGCTACTATTACTACTACTACTATTACTACTACTACTATTACTAATAATAATATTAGACCTTGTGAGACTTGCGTCCTGCCGGAGGTATAATCCCATGCTCTCAGTGTTTCAGGGATAGACCAGGATATCGACTGTTCCCATAGTGGCCCTAACCAGGATAAACTAGTTACTAAAGAATACATGAATTAATAAATACATACATTGATAAATAAATATAAATGAAATAATATTATCCCTATACAATTAATTCAATCTGATCTCCTGTATGAGAGTAAGATACCTGTGTAGATCTTCACAAGGAACATTATGGAACCTACCATATTTTAATTTTATGTTGTTTGTTCATTTTAGATAACTAAGCCACACATACATGAGCTCTCTATCACGACCACCATCATCTCCCGCTATGCTTTCACCGCTGTGTCCTGCACCATGTTAAACAAACACAGTGCAGCATCTCAGGCAGTTTTCATGTTCCACATCCCAGCAGCTGCCTACATCTCCAACTTTACAATGTGAGTATTACACAGTGCACTACACCAAATGATTCCAAGATAAGCATAAACAGTGACTAGCATGGAAACACTCAGCACACACAAAAACATTTAAGCATGGACACTTCCCTATTATTTCCTCATAGATTGTCTTTATTTATGATAGCATGAAACAAATATTGCAGTAAATGTAGTCAGATAGCCAGAAATGTCAAACTCTATATTGCTAAGTGTGTTTTTCTGATGAATAGATGAAGTTAATAATTTGGTGGAACGGTTCACACTGTTCACAAAATCCATTTATTTGATTGATCAAATTGATCAATTGATTTAAATCTGATCAATTAATTAGAGTGTCAAAAATGCTTGTTGCTAATATATCATTAGCAAAGCCGATGTCAGCAAACAAGTACAAAAATAATAATTAAGTTAATAGATTGCGATAATACACAGTGATGAGCCATGTGAGGTGAAGAGATCATTTTTAAATGAGTGTATTTTACCTTTGGTAATGAGACAACAATGGATAGATGGATAGATACTTTATTCATCCCAAAGGCAAGATCCCAGAAGTATGATGTGCATCCTTCAGGAGAGTTGAAATCTTAAATAAAAATCTTTCTATTTTAATTTATAGGGAAAATATATACTTAAACTATAAATGTGCAGTGTACAGTCAAAAGTATGAACATTTGACCATGTGAATGGTTTTCCCAGGCTACTAAATATAAGTGACCATACCAGGCCCTTTGAAGTAGACTATTTTACTGCATGTTCTTGTAATAATATTAGTGTGGAGAATGGTTTAGAAGTGATGAAGCTGAGTTTTTTGGAAGGTTTTTTAAATGGACATTAGACTAAAAAAGCCACACTGTGCTTTTTAGACCTTGATGAATTTATAGCACTTTCAGAAGTTTTGGCTTTGAGATCATAAGACACATACTTTGTTCAACTTTGAAACTTCTCACATGCCTGATACAATCAGTCTAAAAAGATCCTGATATTACAATATTACTTAAACCATTCTCTGGATTATTTATGCTGTTAATACAACGTTGCATTAAATTGTTTTTTTTCCATGAATTAATTTTGACTATTTTGTACTAGGAAAGGTTTAGAGAGGTCACCAGAGGGCCTGTGAGAGTTTAGATTAGCATTAATATCACAAACAAAACCACATACTTACAAACTCTATAGGGCCCTTGATTTAGGTGTAGTCATGACTACAACGAGTTTATGAAGCGCTGATTTGTGTTTTTGCAGGATCGTGGGAGGGAGAGTGTTCCCCAGCCAGATCAAGGCAAAAGAACAGAAACTGAAAAAGGACAGGAAGGGGAACAATGGCACACCAAAGAACAAGGACTCAGCAGAGAACAGGTAAAGAGGAGCCTCTGGAGGTATAATGCTTTTAGTGTCCACTGATGAAAATAAATACAGTTAATAAAACTATTTTTATTTTTATTTATCTCTTTATAAATATCATTGAAGGGATCTTTTAATAGACACTTACTCTAAATGGTGGATGCTGAGTACAGTGGCAGCTGGAAGAGTACAGATAATATTCAAAATATTTGCTTAAGTAAAAGTAAAATGTACCTATCCTTTGTAAACTATCTGTACTTGTGAGATTGCTGATGCTAAATAGGTCTATTGGGTAACAATCATCTACAAGATGTACCTTTTGATATTATTATTATTATTATCATTTATACCACAGAATAATTGAAATCTCAGATTGGATTGGTCATAATGCCTTGATTAAATAAGGAACAAACTACATCTAGACATGATGTTATAGGAAAATAATCCACCGTCTGGAAATATTGTGCGACTCCTTGTAAAGTAGAGTTACTGTTATCCTGTAACAGCATTTGTTTATAATATTTCTCATATATCACAGTGATTTGCCAATGATTTCTGCAATATAGGTTAGTTCCTATGGTGTTCCTATATCATAATAGCTATAGCATTCATTACCCACTTTCCCTTTGTGACAATACGGAATAAAAGAAAGAGAAACTTAAATATGTAAATATAAATGGCTGAAAAACTGAGTTAGTATAGTTCTAAAATAGTAAGTACAAATGTTAGAGTTTTGAGGTGTTGGCAATTTTAATTACTGAATGGTATTTGTTCTAGTTTGCAAAATCCTTTCAAATACTTTTTAGTTTCTATCATTCCAGAGAAGGATTTTTGCATGTTCTTACTATGGAAGGCATTGGGAACTGAGTGTATAGAGACTGGAGAAAGATACATCAAAATTGGAGGATGACTTTTCCAATTCTGCAATAGAAACTCTGAACATGCTTATACCCGCCCAGTTACTGAATCATCTGTGATCTAATGCTCTATCCTTCTTTCCATTTCTTTTCATCCCACTCTTTTTTGGAAGTGAGGGAGAGATGGAGTTGTTTCGCATGTCAGTGAAAATCCCTGGGCGAAACCGTGCCATCTTTCTTCTGACATATGAGGAGCTGCTGCAGAGACGACTGGGTTATTACCAGCACGTGACGAGTGTTAGACCCATGCAAATGGTCAGCAAGCTCAGTGTGACCGTTACCATCGTGGAGCATTCAAGAATCAAGCACCTCAAAGTTCTCCCCTTGCGCAAAATCAAAACATCTGGATCCAGGAACAACAGCAGGGCAGACGGTATTTCTTTCTATACTGGAATTCTCAATTAGCAGGGTTTTAATATCTGATATGGAATGGGTCCCATATAAAATCTGATTGGCTAAGCTTTAGTGGAAGCCATTAAAAGTTCTTGATATATGCACAGCTGTGTCTACATTACAATATTATAATCATTCAATTCAGTTTAAATGCACCAGGTTTTCACCAGGTCAAGATCTTTAATACACTTAAGATAATGGACTTTTATTAAATTCAATTTTGTTTTATTTGTATGGCACAACAAACATTTTCCCAAAGCAGCTTTATAGAGAAAAATAGGTTCTAAAATTGAAAATGCATATATTAGTGTCTATAAGTTTATCGGTTATAAGTTTGTCTGTAATGAGCGAGCTAGTGGTGACAACAGCGAGGAAAAACTCCTTGAGATGACATGGAGAAGAAACCATGAGAGGAACCAGACCCAAAAGAAAACACGTCGTCATCTGGGTGGCACCGAATGTCCATTCATTACACTTCTTTTCATGTTGAGATGTACTGTTAAGTGATGGGCCTTTAAATGCAAATCTGTTCATGCAACCTGCAGTCCTCAGTGATTTAATTATGGAAAAGGGAATTTTAGGTCCCTAACCCTGTCAACACTTCATGCCTTACTGCTTAAATATCTGCCACATTGTGCATTTTTCAACAAGAAAAATTCCATTATTTTCAGAATGTACTAATAGGATGTTAGACGTTCTACATTGCCTAAAATATGTAAATATTTTACAAAGTTTAAAGTACACTTTTCGTAGTCCCATTTTCCATGATGCACTTGATAAAACAGATTAGAGAATGTTTATTTATTAAGCTTTCTTGAGCTGTGCCCAATATCTCATATTTAATTAAAGCACAAATCGTAGTCATGATTTCAATTTGATTTATTGTGCACTTGATACACTCTTGATTTGTTCCAACCTTTCCTCAATTACAAGCTACTGTATCTGATAATATATAGTCTTACTGCTATAGTCATTTTTGTATATACAGTATATATATATATATATTATATATATACACTGCATATAAAGTAATCTAGAAAAAGTCTTAAGTGAATTCTACAGTTCTAGAATTCACACTGACCTATTTCCACCATGCCTACACAACAATCTATTACCTCATACTTTGTTCACGTCATCTTACACCATTCTTTAAATACAAGCTCCATCATCCTGGAACCTTCCCTTTTGGGATTATCCCCACCCAAAAACTGAGAGAAATGTCCAAATTTGCAGCCGGTTTCGTTCCAGCTGTTCTTCTGTTACACTCTTCTCAAACACAGATTCATCATTTTTCACTAACATTAGCGTGTGTGCAACTGTATGCAGCATGAATACACTTTATAACATTTTATGCTGAATAGAAAGTATAACAGTAAATACAGTTTTAAACCGATATGCACTCCATGTCCCTCTCTTTAGGTATTGACAACATGCCGCCCTCCACGGTGATCCGACAGAATGAGACCTTCTGCAAAATTACATTTACTCCAAACATCTTTCAGCAAGTCAGGATCTCCAACAATGGCATGCTGGGAGATTTCATAGTGCGCTATGATGTGGAGAGAGAGTTAGGCATCGGTGATATTCAGGTACATACACACATTCAGACACACTGTATGAACTCACAATAATCAATGTGGTATATAGATAAGTGTGGAAATTTCTATGTTACAGCAGCAAAGAACATTGTGCAAATATAGATGTTGTTCTTCAGAAGGGGATATAATATGTTTATAGCAGAAATTATACATTAATGTTCTATAAATACCCATTAACTTATACATTCATTCTGTGTATTTCATGTTTTTTATCCCCATTATTTATTATATCGAGGTACATACTGTACATTTTTTTGTCCTCCCACACTATGATGTAAATATGGTGACAAGGGCCTGATGGCTTACTTGTCGTTTCCGTAGCAACCTTTGTTATGGGGTCGGGTTGCTAGCCTAACACCCATCCTCCTCCTTTTGCAGCCAGGCTTGGGACAGTCCATGGCGAATTGCTTTATCCCTATTCCAACAACTGAGCACCCACGGGGGGTTAAAATTCTTGCTAAGGGCCAAGAATAGTATGGCTGGGACTCGAACCCACAACCCCCAAGATCCAAAGTGTCCCCCCTTAAGAACACCACCCTTAACATCCCCCCAAAGTATTTATACAGACATTAAAATGAAAGACTTAATGATGACTAGCAGCACCACAGCTAACTCGTATATTCTTACAGCATTTCTAGAGATGTTCAGATCATTCTGGAACATAAATAATCCAAAACTGTAAATGTGATAAATGTACAATTATTTCTAGTAAAATCCTTACTGTAGGAATTACATGTTTTAAGAGAAAAGTTAGTTTTGCTACTCAGTCAAATGAATTACAAAGCTTCAATAGAGGGATCTAGAAATGAAATTATAACTAACTGTGTTAACTTGAGACGCGTGGGTGCCATTAAGGAACTGTAAAATATCAGGAGCATAAAAAAGTGTGTTTTGAATGAAATTTTAGTTATTTGTCCAACAGCCTTGTGTCTAGGTCTAGGCCATGCCTATCTCTGGCTTAAATCCAAATATGGATAAAAACATTATTAGCATTGTACGGACACAGATACCCTAGTGTACAATATAAATTAGTATATTTTATTGACCTAAAGACACAGTTTTCTTACTCATTCACTTTTACTCTAACACACACTAACTTAGCAAAGTTTTCTGTCTTTTCTACTCCAAAAGCAAATCAATTCCTTCTTTTCCCTAGACACAAGTCCACCCACAGCTGGACTGCAGCACTCTGAGCTCACACACACACACACACACACACACACACACACACACACACATGCACGCACATACACACATATGCAAACTTTCATGAACATTTCTGCTTTCCACAGGTGCTGGATGGACACTTTGTGCACTACTTCGCTCCCAAAGACTTGCCTGTTGTACCCAAGAACGTTGTATTTGTGATTGACACCAGTGCCTCTATGCTTGGGACTAAAATGAAACAGGTGCATTAAAAGTGTTTGTTCTAAAGCAGTATTTTCATAAGCATTAGTCACTACTAAATTATTTTTTCTACCCCCCCAAAAAAAAGCACTTTGTTGAATAACACTGAAAAGTGTCACGGCTAAATATTATCATACAAATCCAACAAAATTACATTTTCCACACAATTACCCTGAAGCATTTCACCTTCATGCAGTTGCACAATAATTTTGTTTTCCAATGAGTTGCACAAGACATATTTATCAGAAGAGTTCTGAAGAAGTGAACTTGCTAAGCTGAAGAGATGTGTATCAGACTATTTAACGTTTTTTATATTTTTTTTTTACATTAACATGCAGTGATATGTGAGCTGTTGAGTTTTTTTGTTTTGTGTGTGTGTGTGTGTGTGTGTGTGTGTGTGTTTGTTTGTGTGTGAAAGCTTGAATCTGAGTTTCTTCACTAATAATTGGCAAATGGCATTTTTCTTTTTCTCCAAAAGACTAAAGCAGCTCTGTTCACTATTCTTGGTGACTTGCGTCCAAATGATCACTTTAACTTCGTCAGTTTTTCCAACCGTGTACGAGTGTGGCAGCCTGGCAAGCTAGTGCCTGTTACGCCGGACAATGTACGCGATGCCAAGAAGTTTATCTACCTGATCTCACCAAATGGAGGTACCACACCTTTCACCTTTATTCTCTTTATTTATCACCTATCAATACATTATTATTACTTACACAAAAGTATTTGCACACCTGAATTTTTAGCAGTATGTGGGTCATCCCCAAATTGTTACCACAAAGTTAGAGCCACATACTTCAATAGGATGTTTTTGGATTTGGTAGCATTGAATATCCTGACACTAGGAGACCCAAACCTGTTCCAGCATGACAAAGCATGTCCATGTGCACAAAGCCAGCTCCATGAAGAGATGTTTTACATGAGTTGGAGTAAAAGATCTTCTGCTATAAAATCCCGAACTCAACCCTGTTAAAAACCTTTGGGATGAATTGGAACCCTGACTGCCTCCTTACCTTACCTACATCAGTACCTGACTTTACTAGAACCCTTGTGACTAAATGTGCACAAATCTACACAGCAACACTTTAAAATGTAGTGGAACATCATCCCAGAAGAGTGGAGGTTATTATATCAGCAAATGGGGACTAAATGTGTAATGGGATGTTCAAACAGCACATTTTAATTTATGGTCAAAAGTCCACAATTTTTTGTACATATTAGGAGCAGACAGGGTATCTGGCAGACAGGGTGTTTTCCCACTGGGCCAATGTACAAGCGTGACTTATAAATTGTATGAACCTAAAATAATAGTGTGTATACTATAACCAGTTTCATATTGTCTACTGATGAAAAACATCTCAGGAAACATGGTGATATTATGGTCTCAACAGTACAAAAAACTTTCGCCACATGATTGTTGATTTCCTATCAGGAACTTGAGCTGCAACAACAATGCTTTGGGAACGCTTCTACGTTGTCCACACTCTAAATTACGTGCGTAATCAGTCCAATGGAAAGTGCGGCGTCATTGGCAGGGTGACGTCATAACCAGAAAGCTATAAAATCTCTGTGTTGCTTGTCTGGGAGAGATAGGTCGGTTTCCAAAGGAATCCGTTGACAAAAGTAGCTCTCAGAGCATCTAAAGAGACCGCTAGGACCATTGGCCGGTTGATAGCTGCTCTTGTGTATACTGAAATACACCTGGTATCTCCCATGTCGCTCTCGTGGGGCTCCTCGGTGGGCACAGTCCCAACCACAATCCCGCACCTCCAGCATCATGAGGGGCAAAAAGCAGAGCCATGTGTCTCGCACTTCCCATTTATAGGGATCCTGTGTGACGCTCAAGTCAAAAAGTTCTGATACAGGACCATTAGGGGGCTCCCCCGGGATGAAGCGCTGT
The DNA here is from genome assembly GCA_024362625.1 of Silurus asotus. Classification (NCBI taxonomy): domain Eukaryota; kingdom Metazoa; phylum Chordata; class Actinopteri; order Siluriformes; family Siluridae; genus Silurus; species Silurus asotus. The sequence goes on along the minus strand of MU551697.1, from coordinate 1,339,673 downwards.
GCACCTCAGTTTATGGTGATCGACCCACCCCGCACCGCCCTGGCGCTCCAGCCAGCTCCAGGAAATGCCCTCCTTGTTCTGCCCGGTACCGTAGTGGACTTTGAGGGTTTGCCGCTTCTCATCAGCCCCCTAGAGCTGCACAAGGGCATAAAATTCAGCTTTAAATATACCAGAGATCAGTCTCTGGAGGTTTTGTTACACGTGCCTCGGCGAGTCCTGCACACTGTAGACAGAGGCTAGTCAATTCAATTTGAGTCTTGTCCTCCCCAGCTCAATCGGTTGTGCCCCATCTTGGTGGGGCCTGAACAGGCTCTGGGGAAGGAGGCCACCGAGGGTGTCCCTTCATCAGACAGAGAGCCTGGTTTCTACAGCTGGTACTTCATAGACACCATTAAGGATGGAGGGTTACGTCTGAGACTCAGGTTCAAGATACTGACCCTGAATCAGGTCATGTTCCAAATTAGATCCGAGGACTGGTTTGTCACGATAGATGTGAAGGATGTTTCTCTCAAGGTTGTTCATGGTCCTTAACTGTTACATTTTGTAAAGCTGCTTTGACTTGATACTTTTATGCATCCATCCATTTAGCGAGCTGGTCTGTTAACCCTGCTCAGTAATGGTAACAGCTCCAGCAAAGCCCTCCCTATTTTCCCGCCTGGTACTGCAGCGGACTTGGAGGGTTCCTCGCCTCTGAGGAGGCCCCTAGAGCTGCACCAAGGCATAACTCTGGCTCTAGGATAGGGTTATACAGACCATTCTCCAATCCAGAGCTCTCTCTATGAGGAGGCCTTACACAGAGGATCCAGTAAACTGCCCGGTTGTTTCAGTGCTGGAATTCCTTCAGAAACAGTTTGCCAAAGTGTTGGCTCCTTCCACCCTTAAAGTCTACTTGTCCACCATTGTGGCGCACCATGCACCCTTGCGGGGCATTCACTTGGTAAAACCCATTGGTGACAGGTTTTTTTCTGCGGTACCTGGAGGCTGGAGGCCTCCAGCATGACCTAGACTGCCTTATCGGAGCTTCTCTTAGAGCCTTTGGCCAAGGTGCCTTGAAGGTTCCTCGCAATCAATACTGTTCTCCTGGCCATTTTCCCTCTCAAGAGAGTGGGGGATCTTCAGGCCTCCTCTTTCCTAGAGTTTACTCCAGGCATGGCCAGTGCCTTCCTTTACCCTAGAACAGGGTATGTCCCCACGGTACCCTCGGCCGTCCCACGACCTGTTATGCTCCAGGCATTCTTCGTCCTCCTTTCCAAGCCCAAGACCAGGAAAAGCTGACCCGACTGTGACTGGTGCAAGTCCTGGACATATTCATCCACAAAACAAGCCTGTAAAGAAAGACTGTTTGTCTGCAATGTTCCTCCTAGTAGAGGCCTCCCTGCGAACCAGCAGATGCTCAGCAAATTAATTGTCGATGGATTTTATCCTCCTATGAGTCCTCTGGTCGCCCCGCTCCTTTCAGGGTCAGAGCTCACTCAGCCTGGAATGTGACAGCCTCTAAGTCTTGTCCTCTGGAGTTTCTCTCCAAGACATCTGCAACGCCTTTATAGCCTGGTGTCACTCCTGGCTTCTCAGTCCTTCGATCTAGCTGTGCCCATTCACGCTAGACAGGGACTGGTCAGTCTGGCGTGATTGGACTTCCGTTCCCAAAATTTTGTGGATGTAGCTCGAGTTCCTGAAAGGAAACGTCTCTAGGTTACATATATAACCCTGCTTCCCTGAGGAAACGAGACGCTGCGTCTTCATGCCACACTGCCTGCATACCTTCAGCACTTCGTTACCTTTTCAGAAGTTAGTGCAGTTTCACTTTATGTGTGTTTTATAGCTTCCTGGACATGACGTCACCCCACCAGTGATGCCACGTTTTCCATTGGACATGATTCAGAGCGTAGACAACATGGAAGCGTTCCAAAAGCATTGTTGGCACGGCGTCTCATTCCCCTTCAGGGGACCAGGGTTACATACGTAACCTAGAGACGTTCTCTGACTTTGCATCTTCCAGGGCTTCTCAGTGCCAGTGGCCTGGCCCTCTTTATTAATTTCTGTTAGCATGTTTTTTATGATACTGTATGTGTTTTTGTATTCCTAGTGAGATTGCTTGTTACTTTCCTTGCACACAGGTTGACATGAATTCTGATTAAATTATGGAATTAAGTGCTGTTTTGTAGAGATTCATGACATACAATGCCTAATGGGTCTGTTTTAGTTCCAGGTTGTAACACTACATAATTAGGTCATTATTTAAATTTCTGGTACTGTCTCTCTCTTTTTCTGCCAATCCCAGGCACAGATATTAACAGTGCCCTCCAGGCCGGCTCGTTGTTGCTTAGAGACTACCTGATACAAAAGGAGGAGACGAATCACAACAGCGTGTCCCTAATTATCTTCTTGACTGATGGACGGCCCACAGTGGGTGTGGTCCAGACACCAGTCATTCTGGGAAACGCAAAGTCTGCTGTGCAGGAAAAGTTCTGCATCTTTACTATTGGGATGGGCAACGACGTTGACTATAAGCTTCTGGACCGCATGGCGCTGGAGAACTGTGGCACCATGCGGAGAATTCCAGAAGATGCTGATGCAAGCACCATGCTCAAAGGGTGAGAATGGTGGAACGATGTAGGTTTAATGCTTTTGCTAAATACTTCAATCATGTGGTAATAGTGGAAGTCTAATTAGGCATGCTGTAGTAAATTTACTGTTTGTCCTCTTGAATGCAGTAAGCCCCTAGTTAGCTGTAATTTCTTTGGTAATCACTTTTAATTGTTTCTGCACCCAGGCATGCTCTTATTGGCTGCTGGCAAAGCTTATACTCTAGGGCTGGAATTAAACTTTTGACAAAAGTTGACAATAAGGCTCCAGGTTAGTGATTAGAAGGTCAGCACTTCTAGTCACCGCACCACCAAGTTGCAAATGTCCGGCTCTTGAGCAAGACTCTTGATCATAACATGGGCATGTGCATAACCTTTTGTTCTGACCCCTAATGATGTCCTAACATCCTAATAAGCTGGATTCTGCAAAAAAAACGGAATTTTACCATATTGTATTGCATACAAATTACATAAAGGTTTTCCCTGGTTTTTAAATAAGCTGTTGTAAAGATGTTATATTTCATTATCTATTTAAGGAATAGAAAGACAGAGAGAGAAAATAAGAGAAAGCACTGATGAACCAAGAGAGATTGAGATTGAAATAGAAAGGATCATGCAATCTGTTTAAAGATTTTCGACTTATGAGCTGTTTTACATATGAGCCCTAACTTTAGATCAGAGATCAAGTGCCAGAAAAAGACCCAAATAGGTAAATTTGAAGTGTATATGTACCTGGAACGAGCTAACAAAGTGTACTGATTGTTAATATTAATGTTTACTATTTGTAATTACAATAATACTGAAAGAACCCAAGGATTTACAGAATCACAGCAATCACTCCTACAGTATTCTACAAAACTATGAGTGGGAGTTTGATGTCTTTCAAGCAAAACAGAACCTTTGGCTTACATGTATCATTTTTGTTTTAATTTAAAAAGTTAGTAAAACTTAGTTAACTTTTTAGAAATTTGTAATCAAAACTATGGATGATTTCTCATTTCAATTTTACCACACTGTAGGTTCTATTTACTTCATTAAATTTACCAAATTACCCACCACCTAGGTGGTGATTTGAATGTTTTTTTGTGAGTTTTTCTTTTGTTTATTTACACATCAAAGGCATGTTTAAGGCCCAATCAGTGAAAATAGAGCTACCTTTAATAATAAATTAATAGTATAATGTTCTCTGTATCTCTGTAGATTCTATGCAGAAATTGGCACCCCGCTGCTATCTGATATACGTGTTGAATATTCAGAGGATTCCGTGGAATATGTCACACAGAACCTCTTCCCCAATTATTTTAATGGCTCTGAGATCGTCGTGGCTGGAAAGCTGACCAATCGCAGCTCGGACTCCCTGCACGTGCAGGTGACGGCCACCAACAGTGATCGCAACCTTGTAATAGAGAAGGACATTTCGCTGACTGAGCAGGAGCGTGAGACCAAACGGCGTGTGGAGGAGGCTGAAGCTGGACCAAATGCAGACGGCTACGTCGAGCGCCTCTGGGGATTCCTGAGTGTCAAAGATGGACTGAATGGACGCGTACGCAGCCAAACTAGCTCAGAAAGAGAGAATTTTACTCAACGTGCCACCGAACTTTCACTTTCTTACAACTTCCTCACGCCACTAACACAAATGGAGGTGGAGACGCCACAAGTTCTTAACAATGGGACTATAGCAGGGGCTGAGACTACAGAAACCCCTGCACATTCAAATTTGGCTAATCGGTTAACAGAGGAGGAGCCGACAGGGGACACGCCCCAGAGCCTGCACAGGAATAAGGAACAGCCAGCCACAGAAGCCAGAGCTAGCAAAACCACACGTAAGACATGCTGACCTTCTTTTTTAGTTTTCTTGCTTTCAAGAAACGCTGTTCAGAAACACATTTACCCAATGTTCAGGTAGATGCAAATTGGAATGCTGACAAAGCTACAGAGATCCATGCTGAGTCTGGAAAGCAAAGTTTGTGCTCACTGCACACTTTTGCACACTCTTCTAAGCTGTCAACCAATTATGCTAGTGCATGCTAAAAAGTGCACCTAGTGCCTTCCAACGAGTGTGGTGGTGTTCCATGGCTGCTTTGTTAGCTGTTATATGATAGCAGGGTGGGAATTGGCAAATTAAAAACCGCTGGATGAAAACCTGAGAAAATTAGTGAATAGATAATTGCTCTAAAATGATTAATTACAGTCCAATCAGTTTTTTTCAACATTTTTCAGTTCTTTGGTTTTGTTCTGAAACTACAAAGCTAAAGTAGTTCATAGGTTATAAATGTTTATCGATTCATTAATTCACTTATCTTCAGTAGCCACTTTCATTTAGAGGAAACCAGTGCAGACGTGGAAAGAAGCAAACAATAAACACTCTGCACCACCTTTCCGCCTTATAGCACAGGAATAAAACCCAGTGGGATGTAGGGATATAGGAAAATAATAAATAACAGGGTGGTGTGCTTCCACCACAAATTCACTGGGTTTTATTTGAGTTTTTTTGAATGATAGCGATTTTTAGCACTTTTTATTCATTTGTAACTATATAGTGAATGTTTCAGGTATTCGGCTACATTAAAATAAGATTATAAGATTATAGCTTCAGTTGCAAACTAAGGGAGCAAACGTGTCCTGGCAGATCAACTGTATCTGGATTAAAGTGGATTTTTTTTTTATTCTAATCAGTTCACTACTGCAAAAGCAAAGTAAGAAATAGTATAGTATGAAATCCTATGAGACCTTTTAAGTACAAGCCAAGACACATTATTATTATTATTCCTGTCTGACTGCACCTTTAAGCAGTGTCTAAACAGTGTTGTCTCTTGTGTTTTGTCTGCAACAGATGGACTTAAAAGACCTGCCAAAAAGTCTGTCACTCTGTCCAAAACATCAGGTAATTTCCTACCTTTGTTCTAACTGACGACGTTGTAAGGAGTCCGAAAGCAGAAGGAGAAAATAATTAGTTGCTGTCTAAAAACCTGACTTGTAATTTAGCTTGTGTGAGTAAAGGGGCCTACAACAGAGGGGAGTTAAACACTACGAAGAACTCACTGCAGGCTCTAATTGCTGACATATAACTACAGATTACGTGGCATTGTGTGTGAACTTCGGTGTGGGTCACGTGTTATGGTATGCATTTAAGGGCCGAATCTGGCTTCATGCTACAGACAGTAGCCTTTTGAAGAATGGTATGCATTTAAGTGGCAATTAGAGATGGCTTCTCAGAGATAAAAGCATTAAAGGAATGAGAGGAGGTTCTAGCCATAAAGCCTTGGCTGAAATACATTGTGTGAACAGACAATACCAAAAAAAACCCTCTTCCGTCACTTCAGTTGTACAGTGCTGTGAAAAATATTCCCCCTTCCTAATTAGTTTTTTGCATATTTGTCACAATTAAAGTATTCACAAAAATGAAGATTTTATATTTATTAAGGAAAACAAAAGCTGCCCAAACCGGCCTGGCCCATGTGAAAAAGTAATTGCCCCCTGAACCTTATAACTGGTTGTGCCACCTTGGAAACAACTGCAATCAATTGTTTGCGATACTGCCCACGAGCCTTACACATTGATGCAGAAGAATTTTTCACTCTTCTTTGCGAAATTGTTTCAGTTCAGCCGTATTGGATTTGAGTGTGAAAAATATGCAAAAATACTTTGCACAAATATGGCTGCTGTTTTTTGTCGATTTTTTGTTGAGATAAACTTGATTACTTGAGAGTTACTTCCAGTTTTCTCTTAAAGCAACTAAGCAACTGGTATTACTGGGCTTACATTTATGTACAGTAGGGGGGAAGAAATGCAAAACATAAAATTGCTTGTCGTCTTTTTTTTAACTCAGTTTATTATTGCTTACATTTGGGAACATCAACAGTTAAAATATTTCAAACAATTTAAAATAAAATGCCTGCTTGGTTAAATAATATCTACAATAATATTTGATAATATTTAATAAAAAATTAAAATAGAATTAATTGAAGCAAATGCAATACACTTTTTAATATTTTAATTACATTAGGACAAATTTGATGTTATTTGTTTTTTTTATATATACATTTGGTTAATACAGATGTGTATGTAAGTGTGTGATTTTAATTTTATATTCACATTTTATTGTCTTAAAATATGTTCTGCTTTTTTCAGCTGAACTTAACTAATGTTTTCATTCCTTCCATCCTTCATTCATTCACTCCCTTGATATGTGGAATTGGCAGGATTTTCTCCATTTAAGAGAAATTCTAGAAGCTGGACATAAAACCCTAAAGTATCCCTAGTGTACGCCACTTCCTGGTTAGGAATTCTATGCACAATGGATTAGTTAGTGTTTTCCTGCATGCACAAAACCAATAAAACTGATTCGGTATGAAGTGAGTAGCCACGGTGACACTGCACAAACACTTTTTTTTTATACACCTGGCATTGTTGTATAATTTTAAGCTTAATCATAATAATAAAAAGCACTTTGAGTGCAAGGCGGAGATGAAACAAACTTGTGGTTGTAGATGCATATATATCACAGTTTCTAAAAAAATCGATATGATTAATATCATATTTAACAGCTATTTTGGTTATTTGATTTCAACAGTTGCATCATAAGATTTACAGTTGTATCTTTGATTATTTTTCTTTTTTCCAAAAAAAAAAAAAGCATTTGGGTCGAGTTGTGTGGTTTGAACTTTTTGTTTAAAAATCTGACCTTAAAAACACACGATTGCAATTCTTGTTACACCATCACGAGACTTCATGAGATGAAATTACTCAACCTGAAATTTTTTATTGTTGTTGTGTTGATAATTTCTATCATCCCTATCAATCCCTATTTTTGTATCCTGATCACCCGTGCATGAATAATAACGATAAATATGACGTTATTCATTATAAAAACAGTTTCTGCTTGGAAACACGTTGTATCTTTATTTGAATGGAATTAATAGCTGAGATTGACTCATTAGACAGTGACAGGGATTTTCTTAAACATCTATCAAGATGAATTCTAAAGTGAAAAATTAATGAATTACAAGATTTTGTAAATTTCAGGTTTTATTATATTTTACAAAATGTGTGTCTCCTCCCTGTCTAGCGGATGGAGATCCTCACTTTGTGGTTGACTTCCCCCTCAGTAAACTTACTGTGTGTTTTAACATTAATGGAGAGCCTGGGGACGTCCTCCGCTTAGTGACCGACCACAAGCACTCTGGTAAGCCTCATATTATTTACCTGATTTTATGCTGTCATATAATCCTTTTTTAAAATATATTACACAGTGACATTAATATACAGTTTCAGAGGAGTATCTGTGGTATTACCATTCTGTTGCTTGATCAGTTGTGCTAGAAAGGGGTTTTAATTCTTAGTGAATGCAGAAATTATAAAAAAAAATGGCAATCAAATACATGGCAAAAATGTATAGTACACTATTACAATTAGCTTTTTGCTTAAAATGTTACTTATATATCCTACAGATGTGTGGGATTGTGTTTAAATCGGATTTATTTTCAAGGTGTGACAGTAAACGGGAAGCTAATTGGCGCTCCAGCGCCCCCTGGCAGTCACAAACAGCAGCGCACATATTTCAGCTCCATCCTTATTGTTGTTGACAAGCCCAGGCGCTCGTACATTGAGGTGACACCACGCAAGGTCATCGTGGACAGCCTTGATCGCCTCATCCTTCCTTGCAGCTCCAGTGTTTCTGTGGATAACAAATATGTAGCGGTGGCTGTAGTTGCCAATGCCAATATTACGATTACCATTCAGGGGACAATACAGTTCATCATCCTGATGCATATTTATAAAAACCCTGCCCCATACCAACGAGACCATCTGGGATTCTACATAGCAGACAGCAAGGGACTGAGCAAGGACACACACGGACTCTTAGGTAAACACACGTTTTAAAAAATCACACTTGTATAAATAAATCTATTTGTTATATTTCAATTAAATTCTCTAAATTAAATCATAACCAACTGCTTGATTTTGCATACATGAACAGACTTAGCAGAAAATATCAAACTTTGGGAGATTTAGGGGGGGAGTTGGAGGGTTTATAGGTTTTTTTCTTCCCCACATATTAGTAATAATGCTAATGTAAATCCCAGCACCACCAAGCTGCCATTGCTGGGCCCATAAGCCAAGCCCTAAACCCTCACCTGCTCAGTTGTATGAATGAAAAAAGTGTATATAAAAGTTTTCCAGCTTTTTGGGTTGATTTTTAGTTATTCATTATTTTTTGTTCTTTAAGTTTTTGTTTATTATTAATAAAAGAAGCCAGGGTAACACACTGCACCATTAACAGCTTCATTATCCTTTCAGGTCAGTTTATCTATGAAGAGGTCACACTAACCGAGCGACTTGGAAACATCACTGCAGCAACAGGAAATGGTACACAAGAACAAACCATGACCCAGGGTAACCCCGGTCCTGGTCACATGGCCCTGCAGGTGAAGGAGCGCATTGTGGATGTGGTAAAGAAGAGCAGAAATATTTACTCCGGGACACACACTGTCCACTGCTGGTTTGCCAAGAACAATGCTGCTAAGCTGATTGATGGACAATACAAGGATTATGTCGTGTCTCACATGTTTGACACAGAGGACTGGCCTCGTGGGACAAATGTACATTAAGACACACAAATACACACAAATACACACATGTAATAGCAGAACCAGGTATACACAAACTCACAGGAAAAAGCTCAACAACTCACAATTTTTTACAGCCTCTGTATACAGTATAAAGTGTGAGATTATGTCTATTTAATATTGGGACTTTATACTACTGCATACATTTTTTAACATTTTATAAATGTTTTACATTTTTAATACCCTTTTAATGTATTTCTAATTGTTTTACGGATTTTATTCTGATCATTGATATATAATTGTAACATATAAAACCCACTGTGGCTTTTCAGAGGAACCATATTTTAAAAAATTATACATAGAAATGCAACTATGATGTTGTATATATTATGTTTACAATAAAAATACGAATAATACAAATGTAATAGATTTCAGGTCTGGCTGTTGGTTTCACAGCCTTCTCATTCTTTCTGCCGACCGAATTACCACATTTCCTTACCCGACTAGGGGGTGTAACGTTGTGCCAATGTCTGTATCTGTATCTACATGTTTATCTGTATCCATATCTGTTAAGTGCTCAAAGTATCTGTCAATATTTTTCAATCAAAAATTATAACATATGAAAGTTAGCAGAACGTGATCTAGTCTTCTGAACGTGTGCAGTTCTTCAACATTGGTTAATTTACATATTTAGGCAGCTTATAAAAATAGCACTTGGTATTTATTTTGCATTGATTTCTTTGTTTATTGCACAGCAAAATTTACTTGTGCACACAACTTAATAAGCTCATCAGACATTAAATTACAGCTATGAATTGATAACCTGTGCATTGGATATACGACATTTTATTGCTCGAAAAATTCTTCTATTTGACCAAGTAGATGCTTCTTTGCTAATTAACAATTGTATATCCAAAGAAATCAGTCTTTTAGATAAGACAAGTCTCCTATAATAAACTAAATGTTAAAATTCAGTATGCTTCTTCTAAGAAATCAGAATGAATAAAGGTCTCAGCAAAAAGGTCCTTCGGTGCCATTCAAATTTCACATACAATTTAAGCAGGTCCTCTAATAAATTTCTCCAAATCTTTTTTTCATTAATAGATATTGAACAATTCCATTTATTTGAGGAAAAAATCTAAATATTCTAAATATTTCCTGTCCTTCTACAGCAGTTTTAGGTTTTTCTACTACTGTTTCTCCTTTGTGTAAATTTTTATACCTGTCTTACTGCCTCTTTTCTCAGTAATGCTTTGTTTTTTATTCCCACATGAACTCTTTTGATAATTTCCAGGAGGTACACTGGGCTTTTTGCTACATTAATTCAGCCATTTCAAAACCTGTTTTTACAATATTCATCTTCAATTTCTGTGCAAAATGATGTGTGAAATCAGACTGTACTTTGAGTTTGTGCTTCTTCAATCTACTCGGCCATAGTTCCATGTCACTATATGCTGAACCAGATATCAAGTCAATAGTTCCAGGCACGGTGCCAAGGTCAATGTGGGGGTTGTTGAATTCTTGATATAGATTATATAAATTCTATGCAATCTCGTCCTAAATCTTGTTAAATGACAGAATTTCATTTAAGATCTAGGGTTGGGGTCGGGGTTAGGATTGATACTTTAATATTGATAATTTTTGTGCTAGGTTGACATGCAACAGTGTTAGCGTGGACAGAATGCGTAGAGTCAATCACTGTGTCAATTTACTAATCTTTACCAGTTTCCCCAGTCCCCCTGTAGAGCCAGGACTCAGTAGACAGAACCCCTGCTGGTCAGCCCATGTTTGCGTAAAAAGTTTTGCTTTCAATGCTTGAAGAAGGTTTAGATAAGTGCTGATGATATGCATGTTGGTTCTTGTATGATCCAGCTTTCAAAGGGATGAATACCAACATAATTCTTAATAAACAGGTAAAACTGAAACCAGTACAAATGCCATAGAGCACAACAAAAACATAAGCATTAGCATGGGGTTTTTATGAACGAGCAGTCAGATATAAAGCTTACAAGAACAAGACTAAATATATGTATTTATACTTATTCAAAGGACATTGTAGTTTAGTTGTGCGTAGAACATGATGAAGAATAAACATAGAACAGGATAAATAAATAATAATTGATTACAAGTTTATAAAGTTGTAACAAGTTTATAAAGCCTATTTATAAAACTGACTTCTGGTCTAACGTGTTGGTTTGTGTTTCAATGCACCTCATATCATTCATTTTATGAAATCTAAACTTTATGGAACACACAAGATTCTAAAAGGTGGAGTTTTATGAACATGACCCACCTGATTCTTGTTAAAATTCTTCTTAAACGCACCATTTAATTATGCTACTACTTCTATACACTATTTTTTTCGAAAACAAAAAATCAGGTACAGACATCTCTAATCGAGACCAATTAAAGACTGAATTGATCAAATAAATGTAATAGGATTAAATCTAAATACAGATACAGATTTATATTTTAGAATTAAATATGGATTTTTCCATCTTCACAGTGTGTCTCTTTATTTTGTCTCTAAAGTCCTGCTGATGATTTTTGCCGTTTGCCTTAGGCTACACTTGTAAAGTTTTTCCTGCTAACAGGGGAATACTTGTATTTTTTGGGACGCTATAAATAAATGTAGCTGAGAATACTGAAGGAATGCTATCTGTAAGCAGAACAGCATCTCTGAGTAAACATCCTAAGATGCTCGGCAGTAAGTTGAAATCATTTGTCCATAGTTTGCTGATAGAGTTACACTTTAAACTTTAAAATACAAATATTAAAATTGTGTTAAATACTAACCAGTAAGTGAAATGTGAAAAGACTAATCATTTCGAAGACCGAAAGCAAAATGAAGGACTTCGAAAAACAAATAAACAAACCAACAAATAAATAAATAAGAGATTTTCAGACTTTAGTATAAATTAAACACAGAAACCCTTAAAAAATTACAGTCATGTAAAAGATCCTGCAGATATTTAAGAAAGAAAGACATGGTGTTAAATCATCTCTGTGATTGTAAAATTTATAACGTATGATGTTTTTTATATTTATCAAATATTTTTTATATTTAGCAAAGGAGTCCTCAGACCCCTGAGAATTTCACAGACTGTAAAAGAATAGTCTCCATTGTTGCGTTTGCTACAGCCGAATGTGTTCCTGTTATAAAATTCGCTTTCTTTGTTTTTACTTATAAAAGAGAGGAGTCAAACTTTAAAATAGGACACAAGTATGAACTTTGAACTGTACTCATGTTTGACTCGTGGCAGCATGCAGGTTTATGAAAGTTTAAAGGAGCTTAGAGAAGTCTCTAATTAAATAAAAAATACTGTAAACCCGAATTTCCTTTCTTTAAATAAATGCTACTCAGTAAATCAAATCTATATAATTATGTATAAACCATTGTGTTTTTGTCTTTTTGTTAACGTTAATGTCTTTTGCCTTAAAATCAGGTCCGTTCTGCTACTAATTATCTCCTATTGCTTAGAAATCTTGTGGGAAATATGAGAAGCCAGCAGTCAACACCATTCTCTGGACACACAGGATGTGTGATGCAAACGCTTGATGTTTTAAGCGTTTATACTCTTGTCACATATGCACATGATCATACACAGTGTATTTATGTATTCATAATTTAATTTATGCATTGCAAAAGGAGTTCTTTGGAAAATGTTGTGAATTTAACTTCATACATTAAATTATATGTATAGGAATATTAATGATTTATATGTATGGGAATATGAGGGATGCATAAAGTTTTGCATATACATATGCATAAAGTTGCAGATATAAGTGTCATAGTTAAAAGTTATTCTCTATCAATATGATAATATAATTATAATATTATATTACATTTCATTTTTTCCAAAAGACAGGCAGATAGATAGATAGACACAGTTTTATTGTCATGGTTCAGTACAGGTGCTGAGGAAAAAAGAAATTAAAGATGTACTAGGTTTCCTCTAAAACACGATTCTGAAGAAGTATGCACTTGATGTCAAGATTATTTATTGAACTGAATGTCATCTTTCAAGAAGTTTCAAAAATTCATCCGCAGTTTTCCCTCTGGTTATCAGAGGGACACAAAGATGTCCTCGGTCAACTGGGTGGCTTTACGTTGGATTCTCCATAACATCAGCTATTAGAAACATGTTCCAAATGTCATGGCTCATGACAGATAAATAGATGATTTGTGAGGAACTGGCTTGCTACCAGGAAATGAGGGGATGGAGAAAATAATGGAATGGAGAAGGAAGAGAACAAAGAGAGAGTAAGACCGGTCTTTTATCCCCCATGGAATGGAATGATCTTTTGTGTCTCTAGGTCACGGCGATGAATCAGACTCAAACACACACACACGCACGCACACACACACACACACACACACACACACACACACACACACACACACACAAAACAATGTGGTATGAAACTGAAAGGTGGCTCTGTGCTGTAACTGCAGTCACTGATACACAATAACACTATTGAATGTGGAGAAATACAGTACACTGTTATGCAACACATAAATATCAACTACAGAAATCAACTGTTTATTAAAATGAATGAAATATTCATATTGAAAACCTTACAACTGAAACTAGATTTTAGTTACAAATTGAAAAAACATCAAGCATCATTCACCAAAGGGATAAAAAAAAAGTGTCAACAAAAGACAAACAGTGTAAGTTAATAAAGGTCTCACAGTGATTCATTTTTCCTGGAGAAAATCCAGTTGGCAAATTATGTCCTACAAGCACATGCCCACATCCCCACACACCCATACACTCATTTTTGTTCTACTATCATTATGAGGACCTTCCAGTTAGATAAATATAAATGCAATTTGCTAGTAAAACAGTAATGCAAAATCTAAACCTATCTGTAACCCAAACCCAGTAATTCTATTTAAATAATTATAAAATATTTAAGGCTTAATCTGTCAAATACATTTACAGCATCACATTCGGAGCAGCTTACATTTAACACATCCAAACAAATAAGCAAATTATGGATTATGGGGTTTAGGGGTCTTGCTCAGGTGCCCAGCAAAGGCGGTTCGGTGTGACTGGGATTTGAACTCACGGCCTTCAGATTTAAGGCTCAATGCTTTAACCACTAAGGTACCATTTCCCCAAAGAATCCTTCCCTCCTGAACATTTGGGTAACATTCATATTCAAGCAATATGCTACAGATGCAGGTTGCAGTAGCGCGCCTTGGAGTGGCCAAATCGCAGTCTGATTTATTAAAGCAACAGCTTCAGGCAAAATACATTTCCATCCATTTTAAATCTGACAGGAGCCCATGCTGTTCATTTCTGCTGGCCTTACAGCAGTACGTGATTTGATACTCAAACTGAAACGTACATTCGGTGATAGAGCAGCAGCAGTGCACCCGAAAGAAATGGTATGAAATATATTAATATACAAATATATATACAAACTTAAGTCATTGATTAAGATTTTTTTTTGCTGACCCTGATGGCCAACCATATATACATATGTATGTATATTATATAGATAGTACTGTTTCCTGTTTCGCATCAGGCTGCATGTAAAACAGCATTCCATAAATGTTTCTTGTTTAGTATTTTAGATATAATGCATAATTGTGTGCTGATATGGTGCTTATAAATTTAAGACCACTCTCAAAAATGCAGCTGATGGTACCGAAGATAACGAAGCTAAATAACAACGGTACAGTAAATAAAACTTTACTTTTTTTCGTCCTTTCTCCATGGGTAAGGGTAAATTCCTTTTGATTTTACACTAGATATGGTTAGACGATAGCCGAGACAGAAAAATTAGGGAGTAATTTCCCCTACTGGGTCTCATTACAAAATACAGCATGTACTGCAGTAAAATATGAGCCTCAACAACAGCTGTGAAGAGAACAGCACAAACCCAAAACCCACTGACGCACACACATACCCAGCTGAGCTTAGTCATCCATGTGTTTCCCCAGATTGTTCCCACACTGATCAAAGTAGCATGGACCACTGTGCTCTATTCACCGTCCTGTATTTTTATGTTATTTGTCGGTTTACACTGTCAATGAGCCAAGGTTATTTTAATAAACACTAAGCCATAGCCTGTTATTATTTCTGTGTACAGTATTTATTTACAGTGGCTCTGAGTCAGAGTTGGAACATCTTAATATGTTTTTGTATACCAGGAGCATCAATTTCTTTTTACATTGTAAAACAATTATAATTTTTTGACCATTTTTATATTTTTTACACTGAAAATCAGCTAACGGTATATTGCCTCATGGGTATTTGGAGATTCATATACCTTTAGTGCATAACCAATAAATTTCAGTGTTGTATTATGCTAAAAAATCTAACTGTTTCTGTGAAACCTTAGCAACTCTTTTTGTCTATCTTCTCAAGAGACAATACTATAGAATTGAAACTTGGATATATTTTGGATGAGTCAATGTGCAGCTTGTATAGCAGTACAGATTTACTGTACTCTAAAAATAACTCAACATTATTGTCTAAATAGTTAATAACCAAAGTGACTGCATCCTAAATGAACATGTCAAAACTGTGTCCAAAGTGTCAATATTTTGTGTGCCTTAATCCTCCTAGATTGCTGTACACCATCTGAGACAAACACGTTTATCCTGATCTTATCAAACCCCAGAACATGTTTCCAGTAATTCATGCTAGGGTTGTCTTTAGCAAACTGTTTGCAGGCTTTCTTGTGAGCCAACTTCAGAAGAGTCTCCTTTTGGGACAATGATGCAAACTGACTTGTTGTAGTGTGCGGCTTAACAATGACAAGTGGAGCTTCTGCTTCTTCCACCTCTAAAGCAATGCTGCCGCACTCATGCGTCTCTTTTTTGAATTCAGCTTCTGCACCTGACACACAGCAGAAGGACTCAACATCTTTAATGGACCCTTGTGAGGTCTGAGTGAAACCTGTCTTGGAAAACCTCTGTACGACCCTGGTCACTGTACTGTAACTCAGTTTCAAGGTGCTACCGATCTTGTAGCCTCGTCTCTTTTTGTGGAAAGCAAAAATTCTAATTCTCAAATCCTCAGAAAGACTTTACCATGAGGTGCCATGTTGAACATCCAGTGGTCAGTATGAGAGATTTTTACGCAAAGCACTACATTTTAAATTCTCTAATACAAGATACACAAATTGTATGTTCCTGACAAACAGACAAAAACATAAACATGATGAATAGGACATGTGGCTTTGCACGGTTACACGATGTACACCTGTTATCACTTAGGGTGTACTCACATTTGTTGCCAGTTCTTTTGACATTAATAGTTATATGTTGAGTTATTTTTTACAGGACAGTAAATCTGAACTGCTATACAAGCTGCACATTGTATACTCTAAAATATATTCAAGTTTAATTTCTATGGTATTTTCCATTCAGAATATAAACTAAAAAAAAAAACAGAAGACCAACATCTTAGCCACCGAGTGACTTTCCCTATTCATTAGAGAAACATTTATGGGGAATTATTTATGATGCTTAAATTTATATTCACAATCTGTTTAATTCAGCTGCTTTGGAAAAAATGTCCATTGCAAATACATACAAGACAAGGTTATTCTCTGTTTTAGTGGTCTGTAATATTCTAGAAATTAATAATAATTGAGGTTTAGAAGCTTCTACTTGCCCAAGTTAGTTAGTTTATCACTAATGAGTGAGCCAGTGATGAATGTGGTGTGGAAAAACTCCCGAAAATGGTATGATGAAGAAACCTTAAAAGGATCCAGACTCAAAAGCGAACCAGTCCTGATCTGGGTGACACCGAATGTCCATTCATTGCAGTTCATCATTGTAAGGGTGTGCAGTGATGGGTGGTTAAGTGCAACATGTGGTCCTGAGCCATCCTAGTAACTCATTCACCTCCCCTGCTAACTTGCTGTAAAACCCCTAAACTAGCTTTCAGTATATACTTTTTCCAGTTACCTGCCCAAACGTAGGAACCTAAATAGGTTTTGTTTTCAGTAGCTTTGTGCTTCTCAGCTTTGCCATTAGGTGTCACTGTAGTATGAACAATAACATGGACTCAAACTATGTCCCCATTTCTCACAGGCCTTCTGATTTAATATAGAGTTTCTCTCAAATGACCTCTGGGTTGCTCCTCTTTTAAATGACTCTGCATGTCCCCTTTTGTGGGATTTACTGCTTGTAGTGAACGCCCAGCACATTCTAATGGGTTCTTACACCGATTTTTGTCAAAGGGTATAATTCTGTAAAGAACCTTTAACAACCGTGGAGCCTTTCCATTGTAAAAAAGGTTGTTTGTAGTAAAAAAGGTTTTATATAGTATATAACTCTATATAACCAGTTAATAATTAATGGTAATAATTGATATTTCATTTGCAAAACATATATATATATATATATATATATATATGCATGCCTTTACCTTAAGGCTTTAATATATTGGACAGTTAATAAAAGCATATAACTGCACATGTGCACATCTGTCTGTTTGTCTATGAATTTGAATTCATTGTTACTGTTTTTTTTTTTTGTGGAATATGATCTTTTGTTTTATTTTATTTTATTTCTTTCAAATTTATTAAAGGCATGACTGGTGGACTGTTTCAGATCCTATATGTCCTAAGTTTAGTTCTTATAATCCAGTTCTTCCAGTGTATTTACAGTATCCAGCACATCTCTGTGTAAATGATGAAATATTTAACTGTTTTGCAATCTGATGTTGAGGTCCATTATTCTGAGATTGTTCCACATGCTTTTTCACTGATCTTTACCTCTGTGAGACTCTTTAAAATACACTATTTATATCCATATATCTTCTAACTGACCGGTTGTCAATCTAATAAGTTGCTATATATTTTTCCAATTGTTAAATAATAATAACATTGATACAATAACAATAATATTCTTTCCCTAAAATAGTAAATTTCCTCAGTTTAAACATTTGATATGTTTCCTATGCTCTATTGGGTTTAAAATTTGGGTTTATGAGATTTGCAAATCATTGCATTCTGTTTTTCGTTTACATTTTACACAGTGTCTTAACCTTTTTTGGAGTTGGGGTTGTAAATGATATGATCATAGTCTGTTCTATCATCACAGCATCACCACCAGCTGACGAGAAGAACCCACTGCTGTAAACTGCTGAAACCATGTTTTTAGCACACTCTAGTGGCAGACTATGGTAGCTCTCTTACAGCTCAGGGTCTAACCCCCTTTTGTTTAGTTGCATAATGAATAGGCGTGCTCCTGTTGCTTAGACTTCTCTAATGCTTTGTTTATTTGAGTAAACAGACGTCAGCAGCAGGCGTCTTATACAAAGAACAACGCGAAAAAAACCCTGATATCAAATTTCATTGGGCATTTACAATCTAATTATATATTTTACTACGTTGACATATTCTTTCGCCTTTTTCATCTTTTTTCTTACTTGTGGATTTTCATATCATGTCTGCTATTCTTGGGATTCCTATTATTTGCAGAAATATTATAGTAGCTTGAACGTATAGTATACATTATAGTGGCTATAAACTGGAAACTCTGTTTTGTTTTGTTGTTTTTTTCAGTATGATATTTTAGGCATTTTTTTATGTAAAAACAGATTCAATCTATTGAAACATCTAACAAAAATATAGATTCTGTTTTAGTATTGGTACATACTGTAAATAGTTTCATACTGTTACGTTGTCAAAGTGAAAGCTGCAAAACACTTTTCAATTTATCCTAAAGAATTTGTGTAATGTAATCCTGCACAGTATACAACTAGTAAGAAATATTGAAATACGCAGAATGAAATATGAAGTCTATGTAACCACAGTGCGACACCAATAACAACCACAATAACAGTGAAAAGCACAGCGGCTCTGCACACAGGACTACATAAAATATTAACAACAAAATTGCTAATGCATTGCTCTTAATGCAGCAGAATGTAGTCCAGCTACCTGAATCCAGTGTAGATATTCTCTTCAGTTTCTCCTCAGTGTACGCAAGTGAACAATTTGGTGTTTATCGGATCAACAAAAAATCTCTAGTGTAGACATCAAAGCAGAGGCAAATCCATAACTAAGAAAAAATGGCTGGTTTATAGCAACAATTACCCAAAACCAGGATGTTTATCATTACAAATTGCTATGAAAGTGTTTTATAAACTAAACAGGAAGACAGTAACTAGTAGAAATATAGACAACCAATATATACACATACTTAGGAATACGGAGAGAAGGTGTGTGCGTGTGTGTGTGTGTGTGTGTGTGTGTGTGTGTGTGTGTGTGTGTGTGTGTGTGTGTGTGTGTGTGTGTTACTAGTAATTTGACAGAGAGATGGATGTAGCGAGTGTGTTGCATTGATATTGCTAAATGAATTGAGAGTCCCTGAGGGAGAGACGAGGGGCTTCAGGCAGTGAGCAAGATGTGTGTGTGTGTGTGTGTGTGTGTGTGTGTGTGTGTGTGTGTGTGTGTGTGAGCGTGTGTTTTGACAGAGTTTGAAATCTTGAATATTCCAATCCAGGCCCCTTAATGTACATCTATAGGAGTTTTAATAATAACTTATTGATCAGTATGAAAAAAACACGGCTCGATTAGTCAACAGCCTAAAGGATTGTGGGTGGTGAATGTGGCCTGGAATTATTTCACTGGTGGTCAGTGGGAATTTTAGCCAATTTGAGGTCCCGTAAATGGAAAACTATAAATCACTGAGGAGTCAGAACAGACTGAAGGTCTGTAGTTTTTAATAATATTAATAATAATAATAATGAGAATAAGAAGAAGGAGAAGAAGAAGAAGAAGAAGAAGAAGAAGAAAAAGAAAAAGAAGAACAAGAAGAAGAAGAAGAAGAGCAAACATATTGTGAAATTTTTATATTATTAACACTGCCATTTTTCCTTTATATGTTTAGCTTACATTTATTCCTGCTTGCCATAAAGCAGTCAGAGCAAAGTATAAACTTTATACCATTTTATTAAGTTTTTCATTCTCACCATAATATTATTCAGTTAAATGCTTTACATTAAACATCTGGTACACTGCTGTCCAGTGCCCACTGTTTTTTTCTAATTAGCATCTGCATATCAGATGCATATATTAAATATAATAAGTGTAAGTATATAATACACTGTGTCTGTATTTAACCCAAGCCTCAGTATAGAAAATTTCTTCATTTGGAAAAGCTAAAGGACTGCTCCAAGGTCAAAACTGTTACATATTCCTTTCGTGCTAAGATTTCAAATGGCAAGTAATGGTTTTATGAATTACACACACACACACACACAAACAGAGACACACCCTTAAATCATATACATCATATTCCTCATTTACATACTGGGGTTAAGAATTAGGTGTAGGTGTATGAATCTAGCCACACTAATAAACAAGCCGATGGAATAATACCATATATATATGTATGAGTGTGTGTGTGTGATTTGCATTTCAGTACATACAGTGGAATAACCTCTTGTGTCTGTTTCATATTTTGAGAATTGTGACATTATGGGGACTGATGATGTGGATTTACTATTGCCATGTGCACTTCATCAGGGACACCTGTACATTCATGCAGTTATCTAATCAGCCAATCACGTGACAGCAGGACAGTGAATAACCTCAAGCAGATGCAGGACAAGAGCATCAAAATGGGAAAAAAGTGATTTTTAACATTAAACTGAAAATTTGCATGTTTGGCTGGTTTGATAACTGCACGATTGGCATGATAGGTGTACAGGTGTTCTTTATTAATTGTATGGTAAATAAATGTGTTAGAAATGTGTTGTTTTACATAAAGAAAATGTTTAAATGCTTACATGAGGTAGGATGAAAACTAGAAGAACAAGAAATTCTTATTCTTTACAGTTAAATTGGGATTCTGTAATTAGGATGTGCAAATGTGATTTTTATTTTTTATTTTTTATGTAATTCAAAAAGACAATGTAAGTTAATTAATTAAGTTGATTAATGTTTTTTTTTTTTTCATTTAAATGTTTACTCTTTAAATCTGTAAAATGTAAAACTTTGAATTGTTAAATAGCATTTGTTTTCTTTAATGTATTATTATTACATATTATTATTATTATTATTATTTAATATTATTATTATTATTAATAATATTTAGAAAAATCAACCATTATTTTGTAAAATTAACTGTACTAAATTAATATCACATATTATATTTTTATATTTATACAAAATGTAAAAAAAAAAGATTCTAAATAGTGATGATATCATCAAACACATCAATACAACTTCACTTATATCACTTACATTTTATCCAATAAACCCTCCTGATTTAGATGCCAAAATTGATCAAACTAAATTAAATGTATTATTATTATTATTATTAAATATTATTTTTACTATTATTTGGAAATATTTAGAAAAATTAACTATTATTTTGTAGAATTAATGCTACTAAATGAATATACTTTTTATTTAACTAAATGAATGTATATGTGCTGGTCAACACATCAATATAAATTTACTTATAACATTTACATTTATCCAATAAACCCTCCTGATTTAGATGGCAAAAATTATAAAACAAAATGAACCTAAAATGAGGACTTTATTATTCTGATGTTTGCTTTCCATATTCTTATGAATAAACCATTACTTATGTTGCACAGTGTTGTATTTACTCAGTTTTTACAGAACTTTACAGAACCTAATTATCAGGAAGAAAAGAAGTTGCTAGCAAAGCATATTAATGTGCATGGCATAAATATTT
>MU551697.1:1272223-1301601 GCA_024362625.1 Silurus asotus | reverse complement strand
TATATATATATATAAACAGTCATTACAGACAGACCAGCATTAAAATTTTTGTTGGCAAAACTAGGAACGTCATTTTAGATTTAACAGAACATGGAGAGTTCTGTGGTTCTGTAACTGAACAGTTCTGGACTGGATCAGTTTCCATCTGTTAAATTCATTGCTTGTTTCCTTGCTGAGGGCTCATAGCAAAGTCATCATGAAAGTAGCTCCAGTGTCATGACCTTGGAAGGTAGAACATGTAGTATATGCTTTAGCACTGCAACACTATTTCAACACTGTGGAAGTAATGCAACAACAGAGGGCAGTGTGTAATAACCACTGAAGGACAATTTACAACAAGCATTTCTGAGCTGAAAATCAATTTGGCAAAGAAAAAAAAAGTATAGATTTGTTGATATTTACTGTACATACTATTTGGTATTATTTGTTTTATTTGGACTTTGGCTTAT
This sequence comes from Silurus asotus, assembly GCA_024362625.1. NCBI lineage: Eukaryota > Metazoa > Chordata > Actinopteri > Siluriformes > Siluridae > Silurus > Silurus asotus. The sequence continues at coordinate 1,301,152 of MU551697.1, read as the reverse complement.
TTAGGTTTTTTCCTGCAACAGATGTGTTTGTTAATGAATGAGTGAACAACACTTTCTGTGATTAGCAGGACACAACTTACAGACATGGACTTTGCCTCTATGGTTGTATGTATGTGTGTGTGTGTGTACATGTGTGTTTTGTGGCAACCAGTTGTTTACAGTTCCTACCATTTCACATGTTGACACTCTGTGAGGTCTATTTACAAACTTGTGAAACATTTTTATAGCTGAATACAGACAGAGCGGCCAAAGTGAGCAACTTATGGAAAGTCAAGTTTTTAAGAAAATGTACATGATTTTCAATCAGTTGCACAAAAGCGTTTGGGGTTAAAAAAAAAAAAAAAAAAGATTGTAAAAATGAATTAAATTAATAACATAAATTGGCTTAAAAATTGTGATATAAATGCAGTACATTCATTCTTACAGTGTTGAAGTCGAACTTGCAGCATTATCTCATACAGGCTTAAGACATACAGTAAACTGCCTGTTTAAATATTTAACAAACTCATTTAGTGGTGAAGCTGCAGTGTTGACACGAGTACTACAGCATTAAATCAACTCTCACAGTAGAGAATTAACGACATATAAAAATGTATAAGTAGACTAATAAATTACTTAGAACTGAACAACCGGCAGCTCGAGCAGCGCTGAATGAACGCCTTCACATCTAAATCTCTTGGATTTGTGTTTCATTTGTAAATAAACTTATAAGACATACCGAGGTTTATTTAATCTTTTACACTTCCAGAACCGGCGCTATATTTTATACATACTAAAACAAGAGACACAGCAAAAGTATTTCAGTTAAATGTTTGGAGAAAGGAACTGTCCAGATGCCAAGAGTGTGTAAAGCTGTTATTCAGGGAGAATTTTTCGATAAAAATAACATGGAACATCTGTTCATTCACATGTGTGTTTGGGAAAGTGAATTTGTATATTGATAAATTACATAGTTTGTTGTATAGAATTAAAAGGAGCATGTATGTGTCTCAAAACCCATAAAAGACTAGATGTTTGTGAAGATCTGACAGGATCTGTACACTGTCTATCCTTCCAAACAGCTACAAAAGAGCATCTGGCAATTATTGTTTGTTTAAAATAAAAATAAAAAATGAGTATAATTGTTTACATTTACAACACCATCGACAAACACATGCTCACGTTGATGATGGTGAATCACTTTTTAGACTGCTGAAATAACAGGGTTCCTCTAAGGGTTCCTTTGCAGTGAAAGCCTTTTTAGTGTCATGATGATATAAAAACACCCTACTGTTACATGGATAGCTATAAGAAACATCTACAGGTCAAACAAAGAACTGTAAAGGGTGCTAGATTGGTTTCATCAGATTTTAGTTTAGTTTAGTTGTTCAGGTCAGTGGTCTGGATGATAAATTCGATGATCTTTGAAGACTGAAGATTTTATTTATTTGAAGACTAGTGTATTTTTTTTCTCCAGAGATTTTGTATTGCTGCATTTATCAACCTTCAAAATGTTTTTGTGTTGGGTTTCATTTTAATATTCAGCACATCTTCAGGTTCTGAATAGATAGATAGATAGATAGATAGATAGATAGATAGATAGATAGATAGATAGATAGATAGATAGATTTACATTTACATTAATATTTACATTCAAGAGTTATATTTATTTATATTCATTTTGTAATCTGGTGTACCAGATAGATAGATAGATAGATAGATAGATAGATAGATAGATAGATAGATAGATAGATTTACATTTACATTTATATTTACATTCAAGAGTTATATTTATTTATATTAAGTTTGTTATCTGGCGTACCAGATAGATAGATAGATAGATAGATAGATAGATAGATAGATAGATAGATAGATAGATAGATAGATAGATAGATAGATAGATAGATAGATAGATAGATAGATTTACATTTACATTTATATTTACATTCAAGAGTTATATTTATTTATATTAAGTTTGTTATCTGGCGTACCAGATAGATAGATAGATAGATAGATAGATAGATAGATAGATAGATAGATAGATAGATAGATAGATAGATAGATAGATAGATAGATGCTTTGACAAAAAGGGAATAAGAAGAATTATATTTCTTTATTTAAACATTATTACATGATATATACATACATATATAAGATGATGTAAATGTTTTCACACACCAGATGAAAAGAATGATATCAATCTTATATTTGTAGTTTTACATTTCACATGTTCTTCTTTTTATTTTATTTCTATAATGAATTGTGACCCTTTGGAAAGAAAAGCAGGTGGAATGAAAAGTGATGAGGAAGAAGCGGAGAAAGAAGAGAGGACGAGCAGATGAAGGAGGAAGAGGTCTATAGAACAGAGGAGGGTGAGGATAAAGGAAAAGGAGTGAGAGGAGGTTGAACAAGAGGAAGAACAAGAGGAACAGGAGAAGGAGGAGAAAGAGGAGGAGGAGGAGGAGGAGGGGTTGGGTATTTTGGCCGTTTCTATTTATAATAGTGAGCAATTTTTTTTTTTCACGAGGTTGCGGGAGTTGTGGCTCAGAGAAAATAAATGTGAAGATTTTTGTGTAGGACATGCGCAGATGCGGGATGCCATATTGCAGAGAGAGAGAGAGAGAGAGAGAGAGAGAGAGAGAGAGAGAGAGAGAGAGCTTCAGCCGGAGGTGGAGAAAAAAAGGGGGGATTCGCTGAATTTCAGTCTCCAGGAAACTTCACTGAAGGTAAATGAGAACGCGTTGAATCTATGGGGATATTTATATATTTTTGATGTTCACACAGCGGAGTGTTTTCTGATGTTAAATGTCCGCTTGTCTCGCGCTGGATTTCCGCCTACGGACGGCTTTATTATTTTTTTTTCCCTCCGCGATTCTTAACAACATTTTGTCCGCACCGGGAAGCTTTTCTGCGTCTCTTTTTTCCGAATCAAAAAATAATTAAACAAATAACCAAATTAACCCCTGACACAGTTTGGACCATGTTCAAAAACCTCAGGGTCATTCCGGTTTTATTCACTTATTGCCGGGAGCACTTTCGGTTCGGTTCGGGTTTATTCGAGATTGAGTGTGTGAACAATTTCAGGGTGAAAATTCAATAGAATTGGTGTTATTTTTATTATATTAAAATTTTTAACAAATTGACATAATTCGGATAATGATAGCTAAATCCGGATTCTCACAACTGGTTTAATAGTCAAGCAGTTTTTTTGACCTCGTTTCGGTTTCGAAGGACGGAATGATGGTGTGAACGCGATAAAAGTTCCGGATTGGATACGAATTATATAATACAATTGTGTCAGGGCTGAAAACCTGCAGTGTGTGTGTTGTGTGTGTGTGTGTGGAAAGAGAGAGACTCTTTAACAGCGCTAAAGCACCGGGTGAGGGTGAAGGGGGGCGGCGGCGGCGGTGTGTCCGCGGAAACATGGCGGCTTCAGGTGGGGTAAAGTGCAACGCCAAAAGGTTTGAAGAGGGAAAAAACCGAGTGGCGCAGATGAAGCGGTCACTTCCGGTCTCTTTAACTGCTCCTCAGTCACCTTTAATTAATAAAACGCGAAACGAATGCGAGGAGGCGTCGGGGGAGTTTTTTTCTGCTGCAATAGTTTGAAAGTGTGTTGGTGTGTGTACGTGTGTGTGTGCGTGTGCGCGCGTGCGGTCGTACCTTACGGCGAGTGGAGCGAGAAGTGATCTCTCTTACACACACACACACACACACACACACACACACACACACACACACACAAGAATTATCGAATGTACCACATGTATACACATATTGTACATACAAAGTACACACACACACACACACACACACATACACACACATTAATCATTGCCTTTATACACTTTATACAAGATTTCTCATTTTCCTTTATTTAAAAATCACTATATTTATATATATATATACACACACACACACACACACACACACACACACACACACACACATATGCATGCATATACAATGTATACACATTTATATAATCTGTGCATACAAAGTACACACACACACACACACACACACACATACACACACAGACACTAATCGTTGTCTTTCTGCAAATTCTAGCTTTATTTTGGCAGAATTTTGGAAAAATTCATAAATTATTATTAAAATCAGTCCTCCTGGAATAGAGTGATTTTGATCGAGATTTTTTTTAACTACTAATGTAAGTAGTTTATTGTACCTGGATGAAGGGAAGGTCGAATTTTTGGAAAATACCCAGCATTTTCCACCGTACGATTCAAAACCCATTTAGAAATAAATAACGTAAAAAAGACTTTAGTGTAATCTCGTCTTTCTCATTCTCTGTTGAATTCCTCCAGTAGTAGAAATCATAAATGTCCATTCGTGTTTTTACACATGCATTCGGATGCTGCGTTAAATGTTTAATAAGGTCTTTCATTGTCACAGCCGCAGTTTGTTGACTTCCGCTCTGCAGGACGTCAGTGCAAATATTCATTTAGAATTTGATTAAGATCTGACTTAATCATTGAAGGTGTTGCAGTGGAAATTCTCCAGTCAGATGATCAGATGTGACTCACTGGTAACTTTCAAGGTGGTTTAGGAACAAGTAGAGAGAGAATTTGCTGCAAGAAACCCAAAAAAACAGAATGCATTATATGAATTAAATAATTAATGAAATAAATGACCCAGGAAACCAGTGTTAAGATTTTACAAAGTTAGAGAAAAAAAAAATTAAGAATGCAAACACAGAAAATGTGCAGTGTTTAAAGGGTTTAACGTAAATGCCACCTGTAAAGGACACCCTCTTCACTCCACCCCCACACATGATTGCTACTGCCTTGCAGACTGTACACACATCACACATACACACACACACACATACTTACCCCTCCCTTCACACCCACACACCCACTATACACACACACGCACACAACTTAATGCTTTGCATGTAGAATAACTGCATTTTTTCAATTGCAACAAACAAAACCCTTGAATGCATATAGATCTTTATTTTTTTCTATTTTTTTCAATTCTTATACATTTTTTATATGATTAGAATATAATACATATATTATGTAAACATAGATTTTTATCACTAGACCTTTATTTTCCATAATATTTTATTTTCATCAAGCTCACAATTCTGGAGTAATTCCACCAGCCAAAATCTTCTCGTCTAATTTGCTGCCTGTTTTTATGTCTCAATTTTAAATCTAGTTTGAGTCGATTCATTTCTACATTTAGCAGATGGTTTTATCCGAGTGAGGTGACATCCAGTTCAATCCAATCCATTGCGATCCAGTCCAAGCGTACAACTGAGCAGCTAAGGATTAAAAAGCCTGGGATTTAAACACAGCCAATCAGGGACGAGCGCTCCCTTGAAACGAACATGCGCCTAAACCGAAAAATCTCGAGGTGTGAGCAAAACATGAGCAGAGCCATCACCTGTAAACAGAGTCGAGAGATCGGTGAGAATTATCTGAAAAAAAAAACAATCCAACAGCCTGGTGTTGGTTTTCAAGGCCTTCCCTCACTTCTGCAAATTATTTTTACATGTAACCGGAAATGACATACTCAGTATTTTAATAAGGACATTTTAAAATGTCTATAGCCTTTCTGTCCATCTCTCTTTCTCTCTCGTTTGATTTAATCGCTCGACAGCGCAGTTCTCTCACAGCTTTTGTTATAAACTACACTAATATTAACGAGTAATTCAGTAGGAAAATTAATGTACAGTTTGAAACAGAAAACGGCTGCACGTTGTAACATTACAACACTCTCGCTGTGGTAATGCGATGAGGTCCACGAATCCAGTAATCAGATCGTTTGTCCTTGGGTCATGAAGATTGGGTGACTGCCTATCTTTTAAGGGTTTTGGCTCAGCTTTGGGAAATTGGCAGTAATCATTTTTTGTTACATGTTCATAAAGAAATCACCCGAGCCAGCTGGTGTGGAAAGTTAATAATTGTTCTGGTTTATGATTAGGATTAGTAGTTATGTCTGAACTAAAGTTGTCTAAAAATACTATACTCAGGTACATATTTCGGTTTGACTATAAGGTCGGCCCCCCGATTATGAATTTTGAACGTTTAATGTCCCTCTGCCTCATACTACAAGATAATACTTTATAAAGTCTCAACCTTGTAGGTTAACACTTGTACCCAGAGTGGAATAGAGTACACATACTGTACGGTAAATTGATCCAAGTCTATAAAACAGTTTCCCAATCGAATGCTTTACAGTATATTTGTGTCTTTTTAACAGTAATAAACGATAAACATGTTACCAATCCATGTTTCTTTCGTGCCTTAATGACTTAACTTTGCTATTTAATTATTGATGGCAAACCCACAAACGTTACACCCGCAAATGTGGAGGTCTGAGCGTATATCTTACACGCCATTAACACAGCTAAGAAGCAAAGCAACAGGCAGCCATTCATTTACAAATCAAATGAGGTATTTCTCTGTTTTATGTTGCCAGTTTGCATAAAAATGCAAATGATGCGAAATTCAAAATGATGCTGCGGTGAATCAGCAAATCTAAAAGGACGAATCCAGTAAATTCCTAGTAGCAGTTGTGTGGTAGACAATGCTTTTTTTAATTTTTTGCTCTGTTGTACTTTCCAGCTGTTTTCTGTTACTGGTAAGTTACTAGTTCTATAATTTTGTTGCATTTAAGTCACTTACAGATTTAATTTTTGTTTGCCAGAAAACGTAACTGCTGGTAAAATTGCACAATTAGTCTGGTATAATAGGAGTATTCCATAAATAGGTTCTGCATTCCGTAATCTTGAAACCCTATAGGACACATCTACAAGAGAGACACGCTTACAAGAGACACACCCACAAGAGTCAGGAGTTTCTTTTTGAGTATTGATTTTACATTTGCGTTACCATTTTCAGGTCATCTAGAGCAACTTTCATTATGTGACTTACAGACAAGCTATTGTGTGTGTGTGTGTGTGTGTGTGTGTGTGTGTGTGTGTGTGAGTGTGTGAGTGTGTGAGTGTGTGTGTGTGTGTGAGTGAGCAATGAATCTTGCAGAAAACCCGCATTATGCAAATTTCAGGATGTACACATTCACAGTACATTGTTTCTTGTTTGCAGGTAGAGATGCCAAAATCAGATATTTCACTCGTGTCCCAGTGGAGTAGTTCAAGTAGATTATTAAATAAAGACTGGAAAAAAAAAAAACTGTTGTTACTATGCAAAGAAAGGAAGCACTACTCTGTGTTTGCATAATTCTTTAAAAAAACAAAAAAAACAACTCGAATTCCAGATTAAGCTCCCACACTTTGCATTCAGAGCATCTGGTGCAATCAGAGCTAATCGATTTCAAGAGTTGAAAAAAGAAAAAAACCCTATAAAGCTTATGAAACAGGCCCTATGTGAGATTAGGTCAGATTACACACCAGATTTACACTGCCGGTTGAGAGCAACGTCACGGCACATTCTGTTTAAATAGTTTCAATCGTTATGTTTTTATTTCAGAGATTAAAAAAATGATGTTCGAATCAGTTTTTATATAAGTCGCAACAAGTTCTAGTAATGAACGGACTTCATTTCATCAAATATAACATCGATATCTGCAGTTCGAATGATCTAAAAGAATCATGCAGTATCATACTACATTCATTAACGTTTAAAGGAATGATCTGGCAGAAGATTTATCCCGTTTTCTTTCAGCGTCAGTGATTGCGCTTATGTTGAAGTAGTCCAGGTCACAGAACAAACAGAAATTCTTGGCTGATTGACTATGGACTGAGTTGAAATTTTTAGAAAGCATTCTTTTACTCTTCCAGGCGAGGCAAATATTTATCTGTGAGTCAGATATTACGCAGCAACTTTTGTGTCCTAAGTGACTAGCAAGAGGCACAGTCCAAACACAGAGCCGAACAGTTGATGTTTTAGATCATGTACAGCCACTATTGTGACTCGCATGCGATTCGTTTTTGGAAAATAACGTCGAGGGCGTCACGCGCCATCGACTGTCTCGCCGTACGACGGACGGCCGATAAAGTTTGTGCCGTTTTGAACTGGATACACAATCCTCGGGCTGTTTCTGCTGAAACCACAAAGAGAGTTTTCCCCATGGAAAAGTCAGCCAAAACACACGCTCACTCATACACTCTCACACAGAATCTATTTACAGGATGACAGAAATTGTGTTGAGCTTTTCCCACGTGTTCCAGTTCGTGCCAGTCGACTTCATGCATAGTCATGGGGACCTGCCAAACGACCTGATCTCCATAATCAAAACCTGTAGATTAAATCTAGCTGACAGGGAAGTTCTTCATCACAAGTTGCTCCGTTTTTATTGATTGGTGTCCTCAGATCAAATGTAGTTGCACTATGGTGTGGAAAAGCTTTTTTGCGTGTACTTCTGCATTCTTTAAGAAAAGAAAGAAAAAAAACAGAAATAGGTTTTAGTTTTAGAATCGGAAACTGCAAAAAAAAAAAAAGTGTTTATGCTGTTAAAGCACATCAGGTCTATATAGGACTCAGTGTACAGTATTTGAGTGGAGCATGTTATATATGAAGATATAGCAATAACATATATGTTGATTTCCTCCAACGTTAGATGATGATAAAAGCTTTGAATTATGAAATGAAGTCAGACTGTTCAATATTAAAATATTCGGCTGCTAAATATTATGAACATATCTCGTTATTGTCATGTAATGAAGCCAGTGTGAGACGTCAAAAGCAGAATTTATTTAATAAGGGTAAAAAAAAAGATTGAAAATTCAAGAGTTTACCATCATCTGCACAGAAAACAGGCCGTTACTGCAAACAACGAAATTCTTACTCTGTGAATCCTCCTAGCAGTCTATAAATGACATGAATTATAAGTACAAAAAAACAAGTAAACAATTCATTGTAAAACAATTACAAATGTAGAAAGTTCCAGTAGTGAAAAAATCGAACGTATCGAGTGTAAATTATGCAGTGTAAACAGGGAAGACGTGCATTTGCAAAGTTTTGGTAGCTGTAGATTTGATTCCGTTTTGCATTTTCTATTGTCTTGGTAATGCCAGTCAAACGTGTAAAAATAGCGCCAATGTGGCTAAAAGTCATGTACAGAGGCGAGGAATTAAGATAACATGAGTGAGAGACAACAATGAGTTTGGAAGACAAAAACCTGACAATAAGTAAGGTGCAAAGTTTAGACTTCTAGAAGTGCACATGTTTTTATTGCAGATAGATACGTATCTATATGTAGATGCAGTGGCTGATGAGAAACATGGTCCACATGGTCCAGGGCATAACCTTGATTGTTAAAACAGAGCTTATTGGCTACTAAAAACCCCATTGATCTCAGATAGTCTAAATGGCATCTGAAATCACACTGTAGTATGAAGCAGCGTTCGCCAACATTTTTGCGTCATGGACCAGATTAATGTCAGACAATATTTTCACGGACCGGCCTTTAAGGTGTGGCAGATAAATACAACAAAATAAAATGATATGACTGGCATAAAAACTGGTATTTTCTAAATATAATAATAAACGTGAATCCACTGTGTTGTTTTTTGTCCATTTTGCTCGCATGGGGGGTTTGAATGTAGCGGTAATGTATTATGTGTTAGCGGCCGGAGCAGGCGCTTTAAGAAGGTAGAAGATGAATGTAAGACATGTGACAGAAGCACCTTGACACGCATCAAGAGTGAGTCATAGACAGATGTGGCGGCGAGAATCCGGTCATTTTCCAAAATAAAACATCATTCAGAATCAGATAATAAATAAAACAGAAATGATGTAAGTTATGTATTCTTTCTGTGCGGCCCGGTACCAGTTGACCCCGGGGGGTTGGGGACCACTGGTTTAAAGCACACTCCAAAATTGTGCGTAATTAAATGATTACTCAGCACTGGGTTATTTGCATTGGGTATGTTCCTGTAATTCACCCATTGGGTTGCATAAAAGTTAATACATTATTTTGAAATCATTCACATTTATTTGTATTCACACTCCAGGTGTATGTTGAATTATAAATCCAGTAAATCCAGTCCCTATATGCACTGCCTTTATTGAATGCAGCACGCCAAATCTCATCAAGTGTTCAATACCGAGTAACACAATGGCCTTAAACGAATATAATTAAAAAATGCTAATTGCATCGTTATACATGTTATCTTAATTAGACAGTATCTGGCAGGTTTTCTCAGGACATGACCGTGCTGTAAGCGAGATAATAAGGTAGGAAAAATAATGTCTGCTAACAAGGTAGTTAATGAGGTGGACATTAGTTACATAAAAGCAGCCACAGCACGGGAGATATGCGGATGTGGGAGGCATTAAGGAAAGCAACAGGCTGAATCTTATCTCAACAAGTTGTCTCCATTTAAAAAACTGAACCATTTTCATATAAAATTCAGTCATGAGACTGGAATATTTAACTCAGGTACCAAAATGACCCATTTATAACACAAATATTCCAGTGAAGCTACTTGTTTTTAATGGAGGCAGTGGTTGGGTTAAAGGTTTTGTTTATTAATTTATTTTTCTTTTCTATTGCTAATTTTTGTGCAAAAATAAAATAAATGTATTGAAACTGAAAACAAGAATAGTTCCTTTAAAAAGGCCCTGAATTTTGCATTGTTTCTTTAAACAAGTAAGTTTTCATTTTAGCTTTTTTTATTGCTTGGAAAACATAATAATAGATTTCAGTTATATACAAACCATATATTTAGTGTATGTTTTATATGTAGGGTTTTGAATTGTCTACTTTTACTGCACAAATTATCAAAGCAAATATTTTTTTAATTTTCAATTCGTTTTTCATATATTTTCTGGTCAGATGGCAGAGAATCATGGCAGTTGTGAAGAAATCTGATCTCTGCTTTGTTTTAATGATCGTTTAGATCGTTTAGATAGTGTAGAAGCTTCAGTATCAGAGTAAATACAGAGGTCATTGTACAGCCCCGATTAGCAGAACACACAACTGTGTGTAACTCAGTGTAAATGTGTGGTAGTAGAGATCACTCAATCTGAGTAATCAGCACCAGAATACATTTCTATTCAAATTCGATTTCCTTCTTTTTTTTTTTTTTTATATTAATTTGACTTCAAGTGCAGGAAGAAGTGATACGTTTAATACACTGTCTTTTTTTTCCAAAAATAGTATGTAACATTACATTAAAATACAATAGTTTTTTTTTAACCTAGCACCTAGATATATTAGCTAAGAATTCGCCAGCAATATGTCATATCTCATTATTAAGTATTTTTTCCTGCTTAAAGATGTCGTTAAATGCTTGGCTGCTCATGTGTTTAGTTTTAATGAGATTGCGAAGTGAGAAGACAAAAACAATGTAGTCTGTATATGTGACTACATAGAGTAGTAGGGATGTGTATTTTGCTTATTTTGACAGCTTGAGTAATCAGAAGGACAGATGAGTAAGCGCCAGAAGATTAAAAAATCTCCGAAAATGAGGGGATTTCTTATAAAAAGCCTGTTTATTGCCTGGTATATATTTTATTTTTTCCTGATAGCAACAGGGCTTTTTATTTATTTTTTATTTTTTTAACAATGTGCCTGAATGTGATCCCAGTCTTCATTTATCTTTACAATACAGACTTGTGAGGTAATGGGACATTGTAGCAATAGTAGACTTTTAGGATAGCTATACATTGTATCAATTTGTATAAATTGTACTCTATTATAATTTATTAAACCTCATGGATTCCAGATTTTTGGAATTTTTTTGTTCGGACTGGTAAAAAAGAAAGAAAGTAGAAAAACCTACTGCGAGCTTCTCGTGAAAACGTGTTGCGCCATGTCCTTTATTACCACTTGGATTAACCTGATGCCTAAAAGCAGCCAAATAACACATTCAGTAAGAATTCAAGCTCATGTCCCAAACTGCATTGCGGGTATTTAATAAAATGCCTAAATAGCCATTACACCATTTGTGCGCTGACATAATGTTTAGTTGGATAGAATGTGGTTTGGCACACAGCCCAGGTATTCATGACTCTGAGGACATAGTTATCTGCTGCCGTTATCTCTTTTTCTCAGCAGTACACACAAAGTTTTACGCCGCATCGCCTCGTATTTTACATAGAAAACAGTAGCAGATTTAAGTAAAGCCGATCTGCGCCTTCTGTCAGCAATGTGTTGGTCAGTAATCGTTTTCCCAGACTTTAGGCTTCGTGGTGATATAATTTATTGCGACACATATCGTGAAGGTTAACAGACTTGAAAGGAAGTCGGCTCTCATGCAGAGGAAATGCCTTTCTGAAACCCTTACAAACCATATTGCCCCCGGTTATTGTAAGGATCAATTATTTATGAATATTCATTATCCCCTTAAAAAAGAAAATAGTTTTTGATGCGTACTAATTTTGAAACCTTAGGCTTTATAGTGTTTGAGTCTATTCCACATTCCATGGTCTTTTTTTTTTTTATTCAGACCTGGCAACCCCGGATACTTATATATTGGGCCGATAGATGGTAGGAGGTCTATGACGATTTCAAGACGATGGCTCGTTTTGCATTAATGCATTAAATGTTTTCATTTCATTATTAAATACAAAATATTATCATTATTATTGTTATTAATAATAATAATAATACTGTATGAACTTTAATTAATTTGTGAAGCTATAGCCTACCGTTCAGATCAACAGCACCAAGAATTCGCCTGGTAGCTATTAAAGTTTTCATTATTTTCTGTATTAGGATTAGGCTAGGCTATATTCGTATATTTTTAGAGTAACAGCAAACTAATAAATTAAGATTTGTTCGTTGGCACACCATTATCAGCACCACTATCAGCATAGTTTGAGGTAGATTGAGCTCTTGTCGTCTCAGCCAGCTGTGAGAGAATGCGATGTTAATTAAACGACAGATGCCAAAAGCACGTTCAGTTCTTGCCTTTTCCTTCCTAATTCACTACCACATTCAGGTTATGACCAAAAACAGTTCAGACATGGCCGTTTGACCCGTCGTATCCACCGCAGCAACAAAATCGGCCCTGTTGTCCGTAGTGATGCAGGAAATATTTCATCTCTCCTATGTCCCAATCACGGACAGTACATCTGCAGCGTAGTTTTCCGGGATGAATGTTGTTTCGAAACATTTCACGTTCATTCCTCCGAAATATAATGAACTGTAACAGACATGTAGGGGGTCATATATATGCTTGACCACATGGTTTCGTTTTCTAAAACTTTCCCTTTCAACTGTGTGAAAGGAAACCATCTCTTTCGCGATATACTTCAAAATATCGCTCAGCGGGGTGGCGAGTACGCGGATGTGCGAACCGGTTTGTCATTCGAGACTCTCTTCCTGACACAACTTTGGTGCGAAGTTTGCAGATTGCTCGAATAATGTCCTCCGGCTCGCCTTTCGCATCTGGTTTAAAGCCCAAAAATCGGCGACGTGACGTTTTTTTTGTTAACGAATCATGGACAAGGAGTCAAATTTCCCAAGATAAAAAAATAATGTAAACTAAGTTGGGTTTTACATCTAGTGAAGTATTCTTTTATTTAATGCAGGTTTTAGGATATAATGGCAGGTTATGGTTGACTAAGTCTATGTTTTGTCCAGTGTTTTCCTCTCAAATTAGTGTATCTGAGTGTAGGAGAAATAAATAAAATTCAAATAAAGCTGTAGCATTCGGAGGCTGAGGTTATTACAGGAATTACAAAAGTAGCCCAACCGTGTTAACACTTCACACACTCATTTAGCCATTAGAGGGCTATCGTCAGGTCCTACACAATCCTACACAGGCTACACATAATGTCTTGTTCTGTGCTGTTTGTTTGTTGTTTGCCTTGATCTTATCAGTTGTTCTCCGTTCGGTAGCTTGGATAAAGATGCTTCAAACCTGCAGTATTCTGTGTGTAATCGTTTGTGTATGTCGGTGTTGAGGAGAAAACTTCCTACAAAGTAGTGTTTATGTTTATATACGGTTTATTGTGCTGCCTTTCTTTATTATCCACTTGCTGCCACTTATTATCTACTTATTTCTACAAAGGCCTAATATTAAAAAACAGCATGAGCACTAGAATACACTAGATCACATAGTTGAGCAGTGAAGTGAAAAGAAAATGAAATTTAAGTTGGAAAACCATCACTGTTTATACTAAACTACATTTACAGCATGTGATAAAGTAGAATGTATAGAAACGAGACATGATTTACTTTAAATCTCTCTCTCTGTTTCTCTGTCTCTCTCTCTCTCTCTTTCTCTCTCTCTCACTCTCTCTGGAGTTGAAGTCTAATCGGTTCCCATTCCTGTGTTCCTGTATTCCTGTATATCATAGTTCCTATGATGCAATAATATCTGCAGCATAATCACATTTCCACACTCTGGATGCCTATCAGCTTACAATCTTGTCTTTCTCTGGGAATATCATGTCGAATCCTTTTTTAAGACACACTAGTAACGCTTTCGCTCTGCATTTACATTTGAGGATTATTATTGCTTAACTACGATATTGACCCTGTGTTTTTCAAGCGCAGGCCTCAAATCACTGTGAGCTGACAAAGTGGGAAACGGTCATCAGGACTCAACGTCTTCAAGGCAACAGCCTTCACAAGGAACCAATGATGACATCTGCAGGGAGGAGCACCCAGAGCCCATCCAATGGAAGAGCAGAGCACGGGCACTCAGGTAAGACTGAATCACCTGCACATATACTGCTTTAGTAGTTTCTTATTACTGCTAGGCCTCGAAGCAGCTACTGATGCGATACGACTCGATTCACCCCTATTACAGTGCAATGCAATTCGCTTCGCTTCAACACAACGCCACTCAATGCAATACGTCACAATGGAAGAAAATATGATGCCATGGTTCTAATAGTTCACTTTTATTTCTTTGGTTCAGACAGACAGCAAATCATCAATTTACTTAAGCGCCTTCTGACCTCTAACACACGGCCCTTTCACAAACAGGCCTTTGTAGTGGAAAAAAAGCTAAATTTTTTTTATTTTATAAAACCAGATCTTTCCTGTTCGGCCCCCAGACAGATGCAGCTCTATATGTTATACGTCTGCGTGTTAATTTTTATTGTATGTCAGCGGTCCCCAACCTTTTTTTTTTTTTTGTTAAGGTTTATTGTCGGACAATATTTTTCACGGACCGGCCTTTAAGGTCTGGCGGATAAATTCAACACAATAAAATGATACGACCGTGAATCCACTGTGTTGTTTTTCATTTTGCTCGCTTGGGAGTTTCAGTTTAGCGGTAATGTATTATGTGTTAGCGGCCGGAGCAGCCCCTTCAAGAAGGTAGCGAATGTTGGTAAGACATGTGACCGATTCAATCGTCTTGACATGAATCAAGAGTGAGTCATATACAGATGTGGTGGAGAGAATACGGTAATTTTCCAAAATAAAACATCGTTCAGAAACTGATAAGAAATAAAACGGAAGTAATGTAAGTTATGTATTCTTTCTGTGGGGCCCGGTACAAATTGACCCACGGACCAGTGCAGGCCTGCGGCCCGGGGGTTGGGGACCACTGCTCTATGTGACTGTCAGGACACGCCTCGGTCTCCGTAGTGATCTGTTATATGCCATATTCACACAGCAGCAGTGGTGCTGAAAGAACACGCTCTACGTAGAAAATCTTGGGCACAAATTATTGGTCGCTTTTTAAATATACTAATAGTAATCGGATACTAATATGCTAATTTACTAATCGGATACTAATATATACAAATACTTGTATGTAAATAAATTGTTATTTACTGATGCAAATATGTAAAAAAAAAACGATCGATGCATCACGTCATTATTTTTATTGATTCAAACCGGTGAATTTTATCATCCCCACTGCAATTTCTTTTATTCATTGTCAAACTAATGTTACCCAGGTGTATAAAGTAAAATATTATTAAATTATTAATAATGCGCATTTGAAACAAAGCATCATAAATACGAGCAAAATAGGCTAAATCCAGACTTCCTATTTCAAATGTAAACATTTGAGTAATATATTAAGCTTATATAATTAATAATATATATAAAAGATAATATAAATAATATTATGCTATAATGTGTTCACCAGATCACCCATTCCATGTACATGAGGTTTATTATTTCCGTGCTGTATTCGTAAAGGCAGGTTATGAAGATATCTTTCCTGGTATTTAGTCTGCTGTCTCCTGTATAATACAGTGTATACAGTAAATACTGACTTATTTATGTATTGTTCATTATCATCTCTGCTGCTATGAGTCAATGCAGAACCACTTTCTTGTCTCACGTGAAGTTGACTGTTTGTCAGGTGCTGCTACTGTCGATAGGCGTGGTGTGTACCACTAAAATGATTTAGGTGTCCGTCTGTCCTTCAGGGATGAATACGTAACCTGATGCTTCAACTGATGTATAAATAAACAGTTCAAGCAACCAACCACTTTGAAACTTCAGAGTTGATTCAGTGCACTGTTTTGAGCTCAGTATTCAGTATTGAGCTTTTTTTAATCTGAAAAAACAAAACCCCCCAAAAAAAACACCGTCTACTTGTCTGAGACGTATCCAGAGGCTGTCACAAATTTCTCTCACTGTCTCTGCTGGTTCTCCATTCACTTCTGTTTCGGTGTTGCTTCTCACACAGCTGTCATATCATCGGTTTGTTTCCCGTTGAGGTTACCTGTCACCAAGCTCCTACTGATTGTGCATTAGGGTGCGCTAAGTTACATTTTCATCATATTTACACTCATCAGGTTAATCAGGCAGAACATAATGACATCACAGTATAACATTATGACCGGTGAGAGAATAACACTGAAGAGATCATCATCAGGACCTGTTAGTGGGTGGGATATATTAGGTAGAAAGTGAGAATTTTTTCCTCAAAGTTGATGTTTTAAAAGCAGGAAAAGTGGGCAAGTGTAAGAATTTGGGCCACATTGTGATGTCTAGACGACTGGGTCAGAGCATCTCCAAAACTGCAGCTCTTGTGGGATGTTCCTGGTCTGCAGTGGTCAGTATCTATTAATAGTGGTCTAAGGAAGGAATAGTGGTGAACCGGTGACAGCGTCATGGGCAGCCAAGGCACAGTGATGCATGTGGGAAGCGAAGGCTGGACCGTGTGGTCTAATCCAACAGACGAGCTCCTGTAGCTCAAATTACTGAAGAAGTAAATGCTGTTAATACTCCACAGGTAGGAAGTGTTTTAGCAGCAAACGGGGGAGAAAACACAATATTAGGCAGGTGGTCATATTGTTATGCCTGACTGATTTATTTAATAGTTAAATAAATAACAAACTCATATGCTATTTATACTAGTAATATGATGTGCATGCCATTGTGTTTAGTTATGCAAGTGTCCCCTCCGTGGTCTGTGGAAAAAATTGTTCTCTGGGCCCCTACAGCAGACTGAAGTACACTTTGTTTCAATGGGTAAAAAAAGATCAACACTCATTGAACCACAAGCCTTTAATACGTCATTTTGGGCCTCATGTAGACGCACACATTCTCCGCTAGTCAGTGGTTGAATGAGTGTTTTTTGGTTTTGCATAGAAAATAAATCTCATTCTACTGAGCAGTGTCCGGGGGGAACCGACGAACGACCACCTGACTTCTCCTCTCCTAGTGGTGATGGCTTAGAATCAATTGCTGTGTAATTTGGCATTATTTGCATTTGTTATATTTAATTTCTAGCTGTCGCTGGGCTAAAAAATGTATTTAAGCCGAATTGGAATAATCACTTGGATGCTCTGATTTATGAGGAGAGACTTAGAATCGAACAGGAGGTCAGAACTGATGAAACAGAACACCTGTGCTTTTTCTATTACAAAAAAAAAAAAAACAGCCATCACTGAAGCAGAGGCATGTGCAAAGGAACAATTTATATGTGTGTGTGTGTGTGTGTGTGTGTGTGTGTGTGTGTGTGTATGTATACCCCTAGGCTTATTATAGCCCTGTCTGAGGTGATGTCATGACCACTGTAATGATGTAACCAGATTATCGGTGTAAGAGAAAGACAGATAGAGAAAAGCAGAAGTGGTAATTTGCCTAGTCACTTGCTTACGCGCCGAAGAGTGTGATGCAAGCGCTCAGCAACACTGTGGTCTATTACTGAGAAAACAAACCAACCATAGCATTAAGTACTTGAAATGCTGCACTTTTTTATTTCGAAGTATCCTTAAATATAGGCGCTTTTCTGGTACACCATTTTTGCACTAGCTTTTCATCATAGACATGGATGTGTAATTTATAATGTTAGCATTATTATAGTGACATTAAAAATAATTGTGGCCATGGTTTAAACTTAATTTAGACTGAATTAGGAAAGCCTGAAATAGTATATGTGTGCACATGTGTGTGTGTGTGTGTGTTTGTGTGTGTGTGTGTGTGTGTGTAGGGAATATTGCACACCTCAGTGTTCGAACAAAACACCAAACCAGAATTTCTCACCTGTAGCAGCACTTTGTTCAGATGACGCAGGGGAAAGAATAATCAACACAGACTGAGCACAGAAAGACAACCAGGCTGTAGGTTTCTAACAGAACTTATATAGTACAAGGTGGAACCAGTAGATTGGACAGAAAGTTCATGCTATGATTTAATCCTTAATCACTGGTGCTGTTCGTTAGTTAGTTAGTTAGTTAGTTCATTAGTTAGTGATCTTTATTTAACCAGAATAAAACAGAAATTAAGTCTCTTTTACAGTGATACAGTGACTAGTGATCTAAAAAAAAGCAAAAGCAAAAATAAGAAACAACAATAAGTGGGGAAAAAATCAATTAAACCAAAGTTTTTAACGGTTCTAACCTAAATCCTAATTAGAAGATGCGGCACGACTCGAGGAGGAATCATTCAAACCTTGGCAGCATTTTATCATATTATATTAAATATCCCACTAACAAGATGGAGTCAAAGACTAGTAACTGGTCAGAAGGTGACTGTGTGGATTTATTGTGGCATTTACAGTCTAATAAACGCAAAGGAATTTCTTTTATGCATAGGCAGCATTTATTCCTGGTATAACTATATAGCTCAGAGTTGTTCAAAGCTACGCTCTCATAGGGAGGAATAAAGATCAGACTTCTGCAGTCTGCCTAAAACAGAGGTTTGTCTCAGGTGTGTTTGGCATCAGTCAGTCTAAGTCCAGCACCACTGTCCAACAGTTGAATCTGACCACAGCAGTGATTTTTTTTTTTTTTTTTTATGATTTCCATTGTGAAACCAAAAAAACACATAGTGATACTGTATGTTAAATTTGTACCAGCACCACACATATCAGCTTGCCAGTACCACTGAATCTGTCGCAAGAAGCTACAAATGACCATCACAGCAAATTTGTCTTTGATTCAGTGAATCAAAAGGAAACATGAAATCATATGTTTACCTCAAACATCCAGGAAATAAGATTTCCTGCTTCATATGACAATGCTAAAATATCCTTTCTATCTGCTCAGTGTTGTGGGAAGGGCATGCACTCGATACTGTACCTCAAACCATGACTAATAGATCTGGGCAGAAGCTAGGCGTACCTGATTAACCTTTAAATACAGACAACAATTATAATGAATCATGCTTAATTCCTGATCTCTCTTCAGTTCAATTCAGTTTTCAACTTGAAGTATTTTTTTGCGCTCACGAGGCAGGCGAGAGACCTAAGAGAGACGTAGCTAGTCGAAACTTCACAGTATGTTTCGCAGTATTGCTCACAAACAGCTGCGAACACAGTAGTTTTGCTTTTAATACTAAAGTGCTTGATGATTTATTCGGTGCCTGCCAAAAGTTTGGAAACACGTACTCTTTCATGGCTTTTGAGGGACACCTGCATGTTTTGTTAACATGCCACAAACCAGGTCATTTGATAGTATTAAGATTTAATTTGACAAAACAAATACATAAATGTGCAAATGTTTTACTTCATACTTCATTCATTGAAAGTTTGCTTAGCATGGATACCAACTTTATACACTCTTAGCATTAGAAGGCATAGTTTTTTTTAATGGTTGGAGATTTCTTTCTGACCTCGCGATCCAGTTCATCCCAGAACAGTTCCACAGGATTTAGATACAGTGCCTTGGCAGACATCCCATGATAGATACCATTC
Organism: Silurus asotus; assembly: GCA_024362625.1. Lineage (NCBI taxonomy): Eukaryota > Metazoa > Chordata > Actinopteri > Siluriformes > Siluridae > Silurus > Silurus asotus. The sequence continues at coordinate 1,281,174 of MU551697.1, read as the reverse complement.
TAGCCTAGTGTTTGCTTGGAGATATGCTTAGGGCGATTGTTTTGTTTAACGGTGAATATAGTTTTAGTTAGTCACAGTTCAGATGGATTTGCATGGTGTTGAAGTGCAGAATGGGAGCCATGTTGGTTTAATATTGCATTATATACATGATATAATGAGTTAATTAGGTTAAATTGCTCTGTTTGTATCAAAGAGGCAAAATTTCATTTACAAACTTTTGCCAGGCACTGAATATGATGATTTATAACACTAGAAAGAATACATTTTGCCTTTTATAGAAGCAAGAAAAAAAATTAATTTCCGTATTTTTTGGACTATAAGCCGCTACTTTTTCCCCACGTTTTGAACCCCGCGGCTTAAACAACGAAGCGGCTAATTTATGGATTTTTCCTGGGTTTTTTCCTGGTTTCACAAGCTTCAAGCCAAAAAACTGAGCCACATAACATTAGACCAATTAAATTTCCGAACGGAAATGAAAAAATGCACTTCACCTGAGTTCTGAGCTGCATGGCATCAGGAGAAAAAACTTCCACCGGTGTTGATTTTTAAACGCACGACGATGCCAAAAGAAAAACTCCTTAAAGAGAAATAGTTGTGAAAGGAAGGAGGAAGACAGTGAACAGTGACTTTCTTGGTAGGCTACTGTTTAGATACAAGCCGTTGTAACGCGTTGAGTCTGGGTCATGGAAGAGCTCGCCAACTCCATTTGCAACAGAAATCATATAAGCACAGACAGGTTTCCAAAACTCGTGCTTTTTTATTTTTCTTGGCAACAGCGTTACGGTTTAGTCAAAGAAACTTAGAAATGAGCATTAGAAAATGAGGACATATTCCTCGGTCTTGCACACATGCAGTAATACCGTAAAAATGCGGCGGCAGTCTATTCCCAAAATGCCGCTCTGCTCTTGAAGGAGCCACAACATATTTTACCCGTTACACCGTGTAATAGAGACTGTCTTTCGTTACAGCCTGTGTAAAGTTCATTAGTTTCAGTGTACACACCAGCGGGTTTTAGACAGGTGCGGCTTATTTATGTTTAAAATAAAAATCTTTGTCAAATTCAGTGTGTGCGTCTTATATATGGGTGCGCTAAATAGTCCAGAAATTATGGTGTGACCATTTTTTACAATATTAATATTATTATATCTTCCCATCATTTAGACCTTAGTGAAAATTAGGATTTATTCATTGGTGGGAACGTTTTTTTTTATACAAATGACCCCAAATAGATTTTCAGTGACCCTAAGCCCCAGGCTGCTTTTTTTTTTTATTTCCAGATTTCTAATTTGTAATGTGTTTTACATTTTGTAGCCAATTTATTATGTTTAACAAACATGTACCAATTAAAAACAAAGGAATATTCCTTTCACTGAGTCTAACGGGAAAGAAAAACTGGAATTTCTTGACTTTACAGGATGTTTGAATCGTATTTCACAGTCATATGACTCCAAAAACTTTATGAAAATTCCCACACAGTGGTGGGATACGGCCAAAAGCAAAAAAAAAAACGTGTGACTTTGCTGGTAGGTGCAGAAGCAGTGGCACCATGAGCAGCATTGTTCACATACTTGCCTGCCTATCTTATATATATATCTTATGGACATTCCCTTGATTGCACGTCAGAGCCACAACATACAGTATGTGCCCTCCAGGGTTTTATGTTTCAGCGACTTCCTAAACAATGAACAAAACTGGCGCATTCGGTTTCCCTTTAAAACCTTTCCACTGATGAGCTGATGAGCTGCATCTCAAACGTAAAAACTCAGATTTCACATTTCAAATGTTTAACCAAATCTAGAAAATCTAGAACATTTATACACAATGCAGACTCACAGTGAGTTTGAAGGCATCTTTAAGAACTCAAATGCTTATTGTAATAGGAAAACTTGTTAGTGTTAGCTGTTAGTAATGTATAATTTTGCCTATAAATATGTATTAAATTATTCCCAATGGACAATTGTCTCCATCTTATAACGTTTCTTTCGTGTAGCTTATTCTAAGGCACTCTAAAAGGCGTCTAATCACGTCTGCGTTTTCCCGTCCTTTGATTGGATAGTCAGAGAGTGCTAGCAAACTGAGGAAATATTGTGTTGGGTTTCTTGCTTTCATTCTTAAGATGCCTGTCTGTGATGCAGCATTCTGTTATACTGCTTTTTTTATGGTTTTTGTAGCCGTGGCATCATAATGATAGTATTAAGAGGTGGACTGATTCAGGTAAGGCACCACCGAAGGCCCGGGGGTGAAATAAAGGCCCGTGACTGCATTTCAGACATGAGGCCAGTTTGTTGAGTCAACGAATTTTGATCTACACCCGTGACAGGATAGCGGCTAGTGGCACTTGTTGTTAATGTTCATTTGTAAAGGCAAATAAAATAAGCAGAAATGAAGATCATGAGTTTTTCTCATGACCCCGTTTGAGAAATTCCCCCATCTCCCTCGGTTACGCCACTGGACCGACATATCATGATCTTGTCTTCAAACATTTATTTATTCACCTTTCGGAAGGGTTTTATCCCGATCGGGGTCACATGGGAGCCGGAGCATGTCATGCTTGCGATGCTGTGGTACACACTGTGTGGGAACATACTCATTAACATTTAAAAAAACGTATTACAACAGGAACTGTCGAATGTGGAACGAAATCCAAATGTAACAAAAAATTTCCAACAATGAGCCCGAATCCAGGGGATTTATCATCGCATTCCACTGCAGTTCCTTTCCAGAGTAAGTGACTAATGCTGAGTGTCACAGTGGCGCATCATGAGGTTTAACACTTGAGTTTAAACATGCGTGGTGTGCAGCTTTTGCACTGCCCACAATGCTAGTGCTGTTTAGTGAAAAGAAGAGAGATGTGAACAGTTGAGGAAGTTCAAAAAGCTTGTTACGGGTAAGCAGTAGTTTATAAAGATAGCTCTTGTGTTGTCACTGTGTTGGCATCATGTCTTGCTCTTCAGATTTCTGCTTTTCTCTCTCTCTCTCTCTCTCTCGCTCATTCTTTTCACTGTATTTATTGATATAATTTAAGATAGGTCTCGGTTTCCTTGAATTCTCTCTATATACACTCTCTTTCTGTTTTTTGTTTTTTTGTCTATCTATATTCATCGTTTATTTTTTTTCTCCGGCAGATATGGAGTGTGGAGAAGAGGAACTGGACTTTAACTGGGATGAATATCTGGAGGAAATGGGAGCCACAGCAGCCTCACACACCTCATTCAAACATGTAAGTTGTGACAAATCACACAGCACACAAAGCAGATCGCTGCAAAGCCATGGCTCACCCCAGACACACACATGTCAGATTAAGGAGGAGAGAAAGGTCATCTGAATTTGTCTCAGTGTAATCCAGGATCAGATCTAAACACAAACGTGCAAAGGAAATCTCGAATTGAGTTTCAAAACACTCTTTTAGTAAACTGAAATTTTGAAGAGCTATTGTTCTCATTAATTTAGGAGGTTTGCTATTGGCCACTGTGTATACACTGAAGAGACGTTTTATTAGGAACAAATTACCGCTCTCTTTACACCCTGACCCTTGTATCAGCTACTCCTACTGTGAACTTTAGTGCACTCTTCCTTCCTGTCGAATTTATCTGTAGAAAAACACCACAATTTCTCCATTACTAACCAGATAATAGGTGCATTTCAGCATCATAACTGGTTCTATTATTTGTATTTCATTTGCGCAGCACACAGTGGGGTTAATGGTTTGTGGTTTTGATGCGGTTTCTTGGTCATGAACTGTTAACAAATAATAAACTTGTAAACTAAAGAGCAAACAGCAATAGTAAAAAAACAAATAGTAATCAATTACATGAAAATACACAGACCTGAAACGATGGACCGGAAAAACAGTGTTAAAGTTGAAGCATGGGCTATGCACAGTGCTCTGAGAGGATTTGTGCGAGTACCTTTGTTGTTGTGCTACAGTCATTTGCCATTTAACATTTGTTGTCCTTATTTAAAAAAAAACAAAAACAACAATATGGCTGACAAAATGAACGTGTTCACCAACACAAATTCGTTTTAGCTGCACAAATTTGATTAGCGTGCAATTAACGCAGCATGCATTTCCGTTTGACCATTTTCATTAAACATATAAATAATAAATAAATAAATATAAAAGTGCCGAAATTAAAACCTTAAATGCAACACGCATTTATTCACAACGTCCTTTCTTCACTCACAAATAAAACAATCCACTGAAAATTGAATAGTTTTACTGGATAAATTTTCCACCAAAAATGTTTTTAATCACTAAACATTTGTTTTTCTTATGCGCCAAGTCTCAAATCAAGCACCACATTTTGCTATGAAGCACACATCCGGCAATTAAAACCGTCCGAGTGGAAACATAGGCAAAGTTCCGTTTGGTGTCCTGATGATTTCCGTATTAAAAAAAAAAAACAATAATTACAATAAAACATTTACAAGAATATTTTGTCTTCATGCTCTATATTGAGTTTGGTTTCACTAATAATAAACATACATTTTTATAAAGCTTCAATGTTTGTTCGTGCACATGTTGATTGAAAAACCTAAAAACATTTAAAAGTTAGCAAACAAACAGTTTGCACATTAGTACTATACCATTTCACATGATGGGGATATACAGAGGATTTTTACTTACCTGGCTGATGTTTCGCCTTCATCCGTAACACCCGTGGGTTTTGTTTTTTTGTCAGGGGTGTAACAGTACACAAAATCCGTATTTGTATGTACCTTGTTTTTTGGTTTAATTTCTGTACTGTTAGGGGGAAGGGATGCAAACCATAAAATAGCTTGTAATGTTTTATTATATTGAGTTTGGTTTCACTAATAATAAACATACATTTTTATAAAGCTTCAATGTTTGTTCGTGCACATGTTGATTGAAAAACCTAAAAACATTTAAAAGTTAGCAAACAAACAGTTTGCACATTAGTACTATACCATTTCACATGATGGGGATATACAGAGGATTTTTACTTACCTGGCTGATGTTTCGCCTTCATCCGTAACACCCGTGGGTTTTGGTTTTTTTGTGTTTGTGCATCACTGATCCCACACAAGCTCTGCTTTGCATAACTTGCAGGTTTTACAGTCTTCTTTGTTGTGTTTAATATAAAATGCTCCACCATTTCGCAAGTGGCTGCTAATCTTCCTGGTACATTAACCCGTAACATATGTATATATCTCAGCGGTGTAACAGTACACAAAATTCGTATTTGTATGTACCTTGTTTTTTTGTTTAATTTCTGTATAGTTAGGGGGAAGGGATGCAAACTATAAAATAGCTTCTAATGTTTTATTAACGTAATTTAATATTATTATTAATATTTGTGATCAATATTTGAACAGTTTACATTAAAAAAATGTAATGTCTGCTTGGTTAAACAATATATAAAATAATATTTCATAAATATGATCTCAAAAATAGAATAAATCCAATAAATGCAATACTTCATTTATTATAATAATTAAATTGAGCAATGAAGTAAATTGGCACAAGTGATTAAGTAAAAATTGAATACATTTAAACAAATAAATGGAAAGGTTTGTAAGTTTGTTAGTCCCAATTTGGGTAATACAGATATATGTGTGTGTGTGTGTGTGTGTGTGTGTGTGTGTGTGTGTGTGTGTGTGTGTGTGTGTGAGTGCATGCGTGTAAAATTCAGCATACTTTAACAAATGCATACTTAACTTCCATTCTTCATTCATGTCTGTCTGTGTGTGTGTGTGTGTGTGTGTGTGTGTGTGTGTGTGTGTGTGTGTGTGTGTGTGTGTGTGTGTGACTAAGATACCTGTATGCCATCAAGAAATGGTTACAAGCTTCTTTGTTTCAATTTGTAATCAGAAACCACCACTCAGTATGTGTGTAAAGCTCCTCCGTTGCACTCAGAATGAAATATTTTAATTGTATTCTCTCTCTCTTCACTTGTGGCAGTAAATACTTTTGAAAATGCTTAAAACTTTCCTTGTGGTTAAAATACAACACTACAAGCCTGCAGAAGAAAAAGTAAAAAAAAAAAATTACCACATGAAGGGTTTTCCGATGCCACCACACTATACTACGTCATTTCTGAGATGAAATACACAGTATGGGGAAAAACGAGAGTCCGAACTTCCAAGGTGACGTGCAGAACTGAGTGCGTTTTTGCTTGCCCAGGTGGAGCTGAGTCTGCAGAGCAGTTTCCAGGCTGGGATGAAGTTGGAGGTGGCCGACAGGAGTCGCGCCGACACATACTGGGTTGCTACCGTCATCACGACATGCGGCCAGCTGCTGTTGCTGCGCTACTGTGGCTACGGCGACGAGCGCAGCGCTGACTTCTGGTGTGACGTCATGACTGCAGAGCTGCATCCTGTGGGCTGGTGTGCGCAGAACAACAAACTGCTACAGCCCCCTGAAGGTAACACTCACACTCATACAAACACTCCTACGCAACCTTCACTTGTGTATACAGAACATGCATGGATTCTGTATATTAAATACAGAATGATAATAGCTGTACATTATAGCAGCATGAGAGGAATATCAGAATTGATTCATTCATATCAAATCTTTTTATTTGAGGTAAAGATACACATACGGTATATTTAAATATTATTGGAAATACACACAATTTTTGGAGACATGGGATAAGTTAATGAAGGTCATCGTGTCCAAGTGTAAATTAATATTGAGGAAACCTTAATGTGGATTATCTACTAGTAATTGTTATGAACCCGGGATTTGTTTGCTTTAGTTTGGTCAGAAATGTAGTAGTGCATTAGCAAAGTCATAGTTTTAATACGGGTCAATGTTTAATGTCCACTCCGTTCATTAAAATGGTATTTAGCCCCCTGATTTAACAGCCATTCAATTCAACTTAATTTAAAAAGTAATAAGCTTTGAAAAACAATATTTAAATGAAAATATAAGTCATTAATGTGGCTATTGGTACCATATATGTAAATGAAAACCTTTTTCCTGGTTCTTTATCCACCCCTGGTTAAGTGCTGTAGGCTGTGGAAGTGTGAATACATGTGTATGAATTATTAAAGTAACAGGGTTGATATGAACAGTAATATGGCTGACATTTTGCTCTAATGGAGACTGTAATAAGTAGCATTTCTAATCATCAGAAATAAGTATCAAGTTAAAGGGATAATAGAATAAATGTATAAAATCTATTAATAAAACTAATTTTGTAAAAAATAAGTATGAATAATATATTGTTATTTATATATATATATATATATATATATATATACAAAGCAGTAAAAGATACAGTAAGTAAAATATTCCAGTAAAAATAAAAGTTACCCTTTTTAAACTTTTAATTTAGTAAAAGTACAAAAGTATTTGCCTTCAAATGTACTTAAGTATCCAAAGTAATACAATTTATTATCGCAATAATGTTTCTATTGTCATTTTTATCACAAAAACTTTGCCTAATCAACTCAGTTTATGTGAATTTTACTCTAAGCACACCAATCTATTTATAGAATATTAATAAATCCAACACTAATGAATATCTGTTTAAATGATCATGAGCCCAAATCCATCATTTATTCCTTTCCAAATGTTCTGCTTGCGGTTGAACTGGCGCTGAATGTTCATTCAAAATAAATACACCCAAGCGGCAATTAAAAACAAGTTCAAAACACATAAATAAAACGGACTGATTTCGCAAAATGTACGTGGTTGAGTAAAAAGTACGATATTTGAGTTAAAATAAAAGTCCCCCCAAATGAAAAATAGAGAAAGACAGAAATACCAACATAAATATCAGACTTAAAGTTACATCTTTACTGTGATCTTCCAACAAATAAAGAACAAATTAATAATTGGGAGCATAAAAACAAAACAAAAAAAAGGACCGACACCACCCTGATAAGCCTGCACATTGTTTCGTTTACAGTAAATGGCATACTGTACACCTGCCTTCAATTCAAGTGACTCAGATTAAAAGCAGATAAAAGTCAGCTGTTGCTATTCTTCTCAGAGCCATGAGCCACAAAGTGTAGCCAAAGAAACTGAATGGGAGAAAATGAAAAGACGTTTGAAATGAAATGAGACATTTCCTGAATGTCCGCCTGTAAAAAGAAAGCACATTTTTTGCTTCTAGTCATCTTGCGTGTCAAATTGCAGAACACGACTTATGAAACACAAGATGTGATGCATTTATAAAAGATTACACTGAAAAGCAGAATGTGCTAAATTTGCGGCACCGAGGCCAGAACTGTAAACATTTATATCCTAAACATCGTTATGGGTTATGTTACCAGTGTGAGCGCTGCTATTCAGAGATATTTTGATAATACTACAATAAAAACATGATCTACTGTACGATGATATAAATAGAGAAACAGGATGTGTATTGTAGTGCTACATGTGAAAAGTTACAAATAATTAAGTGCACTATATTTCTAAAGTATTGGGTCACCTGGTATGTTGTTTTTGAGCATCGCATTCCACATTTAGTCCCAATTTGCTCTTATAATTCCCTTCATTCTTCTGGGAAGATGTTCCACTAGATTTCGGAGTGTGCTTATGTAGGTGCTGATGTATGTGAGGAGACCTGGGGTGCAGTCAGCATTCACATTCATCCCAAAGGTGTTCAGTAGGGATGAGATCAGAGCTCTACAGCAGGTCACTCAAGATCTTCCACTCCAAAGCATGAAAACTATATCTTCAAGGAGCTCACTTTGTGCACAGGGGCACCGCCATGCTGGAACAGGTTCGGTTTCCAAGTTCAAGTAAATGCACAATTTCATTAAAGTGCCTCCGGCTTTGTGGTAACAGTTTAGAAAAGAACCAAATATAGCAGGGAAGGTCTGGTGGCCCAAAACTTTTGGAAATATAGTGGATGTACTGCATTTTGTGGTACCAATTTATCGGTAGCTCATTGTTTAAGGTGTGAACAGGAAAGCATGAGTGATCAAAGGATCACCATGCTACCACTTCTGGGCCCTTTAGTAAGACTAATATA